>BSBK01001440.1:355000-825000 GCA_027943335.1 Chamaecyparis obtusa
TTTCAACTCTAATTTCTTGTGTGTATGTCCATTTTTTGTAAAAAACCAACATGTAGTATTTTGGGCATAGATTTTGGCCCGTTCATCAAATTTTGCAATAAGTTACATTTTTAGAAACTAGACTCCATTCTACACACTTTATAAAAAAAGAAAATTTGACTTTTGATTAGTTTTAAACTATTTATAGGGGGAGCACACATAAATTTCATGTTTTTAGGATGTGTGCACTTCGTAAATTCATCAAAAATTATACATTCATCAAAAAATTACCACAAAATCACTAGATCGATTAAAAAAATTCAAAAAAAAAGTTAACATTTTAGGGGGAGCACACCAGATGCTATGTTATGTTTTTTCACAAAAAATAGGACCACTTTTTGTGCTCCCCCTTTTTGAGGGCCTTAATCTACACCATTTTCAAAATAAGTTAGTAGTTTAGGAACTAGATTCAGAGTATTACAACTCTTGTTTCTATCGCATCTTAAAATTTTGAGTCTAACTATCTTCAATTTCTTGTTGAAATTTAGAGTTTGTTGATTTTAGGGAAAAAGTGGCATCTTATACCCCATTTTTGGTCCCCCATATTTGTGCACTTACCCATCAAGAAGAAGATACTACTGGACTATTTGATAGTGAGAACTCTGTAGAAAGTGACAAAGCCATAAAAGAACTACTGGAAAAAAACAACATACTAAATGAGGACATCATAAATTTGAAGAGAGAACAAGAAATACAATCTGTGAGGCTCTGTGAAGTAGTTGAATAGAAAACAAGGCAATGGTTGAAGAAGATAAAAGATAAATATCAATGAGACTCGATGAAAAGACAAGTGACATGCAAAGGTTCACAAACAATAACTAGACATGGTAAATCAACTGCTAGTGATTAATCAAGAATTGGGCAGGAAAGATATGGAACTCACCAATCTGAGATCAGAAAATAATCAACTGAGGAATGAATTGAGAACTGAAAGGGAAGTTAATGAAAGGATGAACAAACCTAATGAAGCTATAAGATACTTTGAAGAGCTTTTAAGGTCACCTAGAAAATCTAGTGATACATCTAGACTTGGACATAATGAACAACTATCATCTATTGAGGAAGGTGAATCATCAAAGAGTGGAGAGAAAAGGAATACAAAATCAAAGAACAACAAGCCCACATGCCATCATTGTGGAAAGATAGGACATATAGCCAATGTCTGCAGAAGAAAACATGGTAAGTCTGATCCTAAACCAAAATTTAATGGACATTCTTTTAACTGTAAGAAACATGGACATCAGGCACATGAATGTAGGATAAAGGTTAGTAATCCACCTACCTCACCTAAATTCCAAGGACATTGTTTCAACTGTCAGAAATATGGAAATAGAGAATTTGAATGCAAATCAAAACCCAAATGGTCATCTAATCAAAAAATGAAGTCACCGAAGAAGGGTAATACATACAATTAGGACTACAACACTTGGTACAGCTGCCATTACTGCTGAAAATATGGTCACATTGGAGCAAATTGTCTGAAGACACATTTTAGGGGTGAATCCAAGAGTTGGATGAATGGAAGTATGGCATGCTATAAATACAATAAGATAGGTCACCTAAAGAAAGATTGTAGGACACCCATACTGAGCATTGAGAAAAGCAAGAATGTAGAAACCATTGAGAAAATGAGAAATTAGATGAGCAAAACATGGAAGAAGAAAGAAGAGGGAAGCAGTAGCGAAGCTAGTGCACCTAAGGTCACCCCATCCAATGGATCGGGTGATCACACTACTTCAAACTAAGCAAGGAAGGTATGTATGGAATTGAGTCCTACAATGTTTTAATCTTATATCAGTTCCTAACATTTGTTGAGAAAAGGTCCATATCTACATAGATTAAGATGGGTTAGGAAAAATTTGACCAAAGGACTATACTGCATTTTTGATGTTGAGCATCAGTATTTTAGTCTATAGTGACCGAGGAACTAATGTATGTTGAGTACCTATGATATCCAAGATGTGATGTACACCAAGTTGTAACCGAATGGTTGTATCGACTAAGCTTATTTTTACTGAGTTTAACATGAGACTGCCCAGACAACTGTATATCACCTAGAAAGTGTACTAATCATTAATGAAGCCCTAATTTGACCATTTGAAGTCTATAAAGTGGGAAGTTACTGTTTATTTCATTTCACCAAAGAATTGAGAAATTTTAGAGTGATTCAGAAAGTGAGTAACCAGTGTGATTAGTGCTAAGTATGATTTGCATAAATCTTCACAACGTGTCATCGACAAAACATCTAAAGAACACTTGTGCAAGGTATTTTACCAAGTAAAATCTCTTCAATACTTTAACCCTTAAGTTGTGAGACATGGCATCATCATCATCAGCTGCGATGAAGAAGCAAGGAAAGGAGGTCTTTAATGTTCAATTAGTGAGGAATGAAGCGTGCAAGAAACAAAGGTTTCAGGCCATTCTAGAAAGTGCAATAATGGGAGATCTGACTGGAGCCTTGTCGTCAATTCCAAAAAAAGTTTTAATAATAAATGATATCTGGTCATGTTACATGTGCAAGATTGGAGAAATTGGTGATTATGAACTTAGAGAGGCATATGAGAAACTATGCAGCAATGGGGTATTGAATTCAGAACGCCAAAAGGTTGTCGAGAAAGGTTTGGTTCATTCCCTTGATTTTCCCCAAAACTTCAAAGTAGAATGGATCAAGATTTTACTAAGCAGGGTACATGGTATGAAAATATGGCTAGAGGATGAACTAGTCCAAATCACCAAAGGCATGATTCACTAGGTAACGGGATACCCTAAACTCCCTGGGAAGAAAATAATGAGATGTCAAAACAAGGAGAAAATTCAAGAAAACACTCAGGCAGTATGGAACAAGTGAGGTATGACTATTTCTACTATCACCGACTAATCAGGATTAAATTGGAAAAAATACTGAAATCTAATTTTTCAAAATTTCATATGTTTTAGTAAATTGCAATTTTGAGGGTCTTTGGTGCATTTTTGGGCAAGAATAGTGCGCAAAATTAGGTTCAAGCTTATTTTAATACCTTTCCAAGGCATCAAACGGTTTGTAATTCAGAGCTAGGATGAGAAAGTTATGCCTTCTCCAAGTGGACCTAAATTTTATATATAGTTTTTTTGATAAATTTTGATAGTTTTAATAGTTTAATTGTAATAAACATTATGATGACTCTTCATTTTGATTCCAAGGGATTTGTGTGACCCTTGGGATCCATCCGACTTGTATAAACTCCAATTTTGAATAGAATGGAGACACTTTTTGGCTTGCAATCTTGTTGTTAGTCTTTTCAGCTTTTATGTCAAATTTCACAATACTACAAGTTTCACACCAAGTATTGAAATTTGATTCATAATTCATATCAGTGTTATTAGAGTAGGAATGCTCCTTTATGCCAATTCACACAAGGTCTTCCTACCAAAGATTATGATTGGAGACACAAGATTTGTCACAATATCCACCTTTGAGACACACTCGATCAAAGATGTCAGATGATGCTATTAGGTAGTTAATAGAGGAAGCTTTAAATAAGCAATGAGAGGAGATGATGAGTCAATTTTCAGACCTTCTATAGAATCAAAAACCCTCTGGATCAGGAACACCATTTTGTGGAAGTACCCCTTTCAAGGTGTAGGTCAATTTTGACATCCTAAATTTTGAAGGAAAAGTCAATTCTGAAGCTGTTGATAATTGGTTATCAAATTTGGATAGATACTTTTGTGTAAATGATTTCTCAAATGCAGAAAAAATAAAATTTGCTCTCCTCAAAGCTGAAACCCATGTGAAATTAGCATGGGAAACCAAAGTAGCAAATAAAGAATGAGAATTAACTATTGAAGATAGTTTTGGATTATCTCTTGATAAGAATCCCACATGGGGAGAATTTGTGGAATACATAAAAGAAGATTACCTTCCTGAGGATGTATATGAAAAAAAATACATAGAATAGCAACTGCTTCGACAAAAGAGGGATCAGTCTGTGCAAGATTATACCAATACGTTCCATTCACTTTCAGCAAAACTTGGTATTGAGGATTCAAAGAAGCATTGGATTTTGAAATATGGGAGTGGAATTCACAGGTATATTCAAACAGAGATGAAATTTTTGAATATTGAGACATTGGCAACTACCTATAAATACACTACAAAAATTGAAGAGAAATTCAAGCAGAAAGGAAAGAGGGACTACTTTGAAAATAATAAGCCAAGGGTTGAAGGTGGCAATAAATTTGTAGGAAAACAGGTGACCAAGGAATCTCATTCAAATTCACCGAAGAACACATGGTGAGCTACTAAAAAGACACAAACAGATACAGGCATGTGGTGTGAGATGCATAAGTCCCCAACCCATAATACAAAGGATTGTCAAAGTATTAAAAAGTTGATTACAGAAATATGAGGAGAGGATGTTGAACTTGAATCATCACCAATAGATAACTCTGAGAAAGAGGAGAATGATTCCATCATAGAAGAAAACCCATATGTCGTAGCTAAAGTATTGCCCCATGAAGATGAAGAGAGACTTTTTCATTCATAGATGTGGGTTGATGGAAAGCCCCTACATTTTAATGTTGACAGTGGGAGTCAAAATAATTTGATCTCTAGGGAAACAATCAAAACATTAAATTTGAAAGTGACAAGACACCCACAACCATACTCTATGGGATGGGTAAATGAGGGACAAGATATTCAAATAAGTCAACAATTTCATCTACCATATTCAATGAAGCCTTTCAAGGATGAAGTGATATGTGATATAGCACCATTGGATGTATGTGATGTCTTGTTGGGGAAACCATACATGTATCAGAGGCATGGGGTGTATGAGTCCAGGCCACATAGTGTTACAATCAAGCTTGGTGGTAAGAGATATCGAATACCACGGGTATGTCCAACACAAAATACTTTTTTAATAACTACTAAACAATGTAAATGCTTGATTGCTCAAACTGGAGCTTTTGTTCTACTCATGATTTTCCCTGAATAAACAAAGTTAGTTGTTCTTAATACACATGCTAAGGTAACCATAACAGAGAATAAACAAAATCATATGGATAAAATTCTAAAGGAATATCATAATGTGTTTAAATCACCAATGGGAGTACCAACACACTGTCAAGTCAAGCACTCTATTGATTTAATCTCAGGCACACCACTACCACATGAGCCAATATATGGGAGGTCAGTTTTGGAAAATGATGAGATTAAGAGACAAATCCAAGAGTTGATTCAGAAAGGACACATTCTTCCAAGTGCTTCACCTTGTGGTAGTCCAATTGTCCTTGCTAAAAAGAAAGATGGGACATGGAGACTTTGTTTTGATTATAGGGCATGGAACAAAATCTTTGTTAAGAATAGATATCCAATCCCTCAAATTGATGATTTTTTGGACCAACTTAGGGGGGCTAATTTCTTTACAAAAATTGACTTGAAGTCTGGATACCACCAAGTACCAATTGATCCAGCAGATGTGTGGAAGACTACATTTAAATCTAAGGAAGGTTTGTTTGAATGGTTGGTCATGTCTTTTGGCCTAACAAATGCCCCAGCCACATTTATGAGGTTGATGAATGATGTGCTTAGACCATTCATTGATTCTTTTGTGGTTGTTTATTTGGATGACATACTCATCTTTAGTAGAACTTGGTCTAAGCATTTGCAGCATGTTGAACAAGTGCTTTCAACTCTGCAAAACACAAACTTTATGCCAACATTGAGAAGTGTTCTTTCGATATGCAGAGTATTCAATACTTGGGGTATATCATTGATACTAAGGGTGTTCATGTTGATCCAACAAAGATTCAAGTAATCAAAGATTGGCCATCCCCTAAAAATTTCACAGAGCTTCACAGCTTCTTGGGCTTAGCCAACTTCTATTGTAGATTTGTGTTTAGTTTCTCACATATATCATGGCCTCTCAATCAATCACTAAGGGGTGAAGCTCAACAAAAATTTTAGTGGACAAAGGCAAAGCAACAAGCATTTGAATAGTTAAAGAAAAGATTATGTTCAGCACTAGTATTGGTCCTCCCAGATCTACACCAATCATTTGAGATAGAAATAGATGCATCTGATTATGCTCTTGGTGTGGTACTCATGCAACATGGGCATCTTGTTGCCTATCACAATGAAACTTTTTCTGATACAGTACATAGGTACCCCACCTATGATAAGGAGTTGTATGCCATTGTTTAGGCCTAAAAACAATGGAAACATTATATACTGGGAAAGGAAACTGTTATACATATAGACCATAAACCACTTCAATTCTTGCAAACATAAGGGAAGTTGTAGAATGATAGACATCAATGGTGGTCAGCCTATCTACAACAATTTCACCTCAACATTCGTCATAAAAAAGGAAGTAGTAACAAGGTGGTAGATTGTTTGAGTAGGCCTCCAATTGTAGGTTTGACAATAGTGTTGGATTCATGCGGTCATCAATCATCCACTTGGGAACAACTATATAGTACTGACCCTGATTTTGCTAACATCTATAGTAATTTCGTAGAAGGAAAGTCTATCTCTAATTTTCACTTGTAGGATGGGTTGCTTTGCCATAATGGTCACACATGTGTACCTACCGAGGAATAGAAGAAAATGATATGGGAAGCTCACTATAGTCATGTTGCGGGACATTTTGGTATTGGTAAGACTACTGCTATCCTTCAAAAGTATTTTTATTGGCCAAAAATGAAGCAGGATATCATTTCACATATACAAGCTTGTGCAGCCTATGCAATTGCAAAGCCAACAAACTATAAGTTGGGTCTATACTTACCATTACCTATTCCCTATAAGCCATGGCAATCTATTTCAATGGATTTTATGTCTGGACTTCCAACTACCAGGAGGGGCATGATTGTGTATATGTTGTGGTAGATAGGTTTTCTAAAATGGCTATCATGGTGGCATGTAAAAAGATGATTTCTGCAGAAGATACTGCCAAGCTATTTTTTGAACATGTTTGGGTTCATTTTGGTTTACCAAAAACCATTATTTTTGATAGGGATAGCAGGTTCATCAGAAAATTTTGGTATGCACAATGGGCTAAAATGGACACCAAATTGACAAAGTCCACAGCATTCCATCCCCAAACAGATGGGCAAACAAAAGTGGTGAATAGAATGATTATTCATATTTTATAGATTTATCATTCAAAACATCCTCACACATGGGATGAAAGCTTACCCTATGTGCAACACAGCTACAACCGTGCACTCCATAGTACTACAGGGCATAGTCCATTTGAGGTTGCTCTTGGGTTCACCCCATTGGCACCTATGGATGTAGCAATACCATCTCTACATAATAATAGTCCATTGAATGGTGACAAGGAGGTAGATAAAGCAGAAAAATTCATTGATAACATTAGACACCTACAACAGCAAGTTTATGAGATCTTGGAGTAGAGTAATCAGAAGTATAAGGAAAGGCATGATAAACATAGAACTCCTCATCAGTTTCAAATTAGTGACAAGGTATGGTTACATCTTTAGAAAGAGTGCCTGCATGTACCAAATAGGAAGCTTCATCCTCTTCATTATGGACCATACACTATTGTGAAACAAGTTGGTGAGAATTATTTTGAACTTAATTTGCCATCCTTTTTGGGACTGCATCCAATTTTCAATGTGGAATTGTTGAGACCCTATTTTCCTCCTTTATTGGACATCTCCCAAGCTACTGAACACATTCAAGCTACAAAGTTAAATCCATCTACTACTGCTCTAGTCCAATGTGACAATGTTACTAAAGCCATTTTAAAGACTTTGAGAAATCAGAACATTCCTCTGTATCGGATGGTTCGAGTTGGTCAGCATTCTCATCAAGGCAAGTGGTTTACTAAGGAACAAATTGAAGAACAATTTCCTTATCTTTTGTAGAAGATTAGTGCAATGGGGCCCACTGCCTCTTAAGGGGGGAGGAATGATCAGGATTAAATTGGAAAAAATACTGAAATCTAATTTTTCAAAATTTCATATGTTTTAGTAAATTGAAATTTTGAGGGTCTTCGGTGCATTTCTGTGCAAAAATGAAGCACAGAATTTCGTTCAAGATTATTTAAATACCTTTCCAATGCTTCAAACGGTTCGTAATTTGGGGCTAGGATGGGAAAGTTATGCCTTCTCCAAGTGGACCTAAATTTTATATATATTTTTTTGATAAATTTTGATAGTTTTAATAGTTTAATTATAATAAACATTATGATGACTCTTCATTTCAATTCCAAGGGATTTGTGTGACCCTTGGGATCCATCCAACTTGTATAAACTCCAATTTTGAATAGAATGGAGATACTTTTTGGCTTGCAATCTTGTTGTTAGTCTTTTCATCTTTTATGTCAAATTTCACAATACTGCAGGTTTCACACCAGGTATTGTAATATGATTCATAATTTAGATCACCGACCCAGAAATTAAGTTTGCAGTAAGCGTGATAGCACACAAATTTTATCATTCAAGTCAGTTGGATAGTGTCCCATGCATGGTAGTGGACCAATCTTAGAAGATAATTAAGAAGGATCACACATATGACCTTGTCGAGCTCCAACTGACACAACTTTTTGAGAATCTTACATCAATTCGGAAAGAGAAGAATTCAATGTGTAAGTTCAGTTCCCTACTTGTTTGTTTATTCTTCTACATTCAAAAAAATTTTCCTACTATTGGTGGACTAGAATGGGATAAGAGTAGCCCAATGACAATTCAAATCAATGAGTTTATTAGTCAGATAGGTGATAAATTTGAGAACATTATGGAGAATTACTTTGTAGAATTTAAGAAGAAAATGAGGAAAAGAAGTAGAATTCATGTATCCTTAGTAAAGAAATACAATTTGGACATATGCTTTCTAGTTGGCATTGACCTCACATATGCTCAACCTGTAATACTGAGGGTGTCATGGCTAATGCCATTACCTTATGAGGTAAACATTGATGAAACTACAACAACAATCATAGCCTTGTTAGCCAAGGAAGTTGATAAGAAGGCTACATGCTTTGGAAACTATGAGGAAGTGAAGGCTAAGATAACCATGGGACTAAAGTTTTCTACCATGGAGAGAAAGAGGAAAAAGATAGTGAAAAACATTCAGAGGATGATAGAAGAAGGAGAAGTAGATGCACCTCTAGAACTAACTCAAGGATTAGGAGAAGATAAAGCAAGTGAGTCTAGTGAAAGTGAAGAGGAGGAGAAAGTAGTAGAAAAGAAAGGGAAGAAGGCATCAGTTGCTGAGCCTAGAAGAAAAATAATGCAGAAACCAAAGCCTATCTCCTCACCTGTAATTAGGAAAAAACAAGGGCATCCTCTACAACTATAGCTTTCGAGCCACAAAAGAAAACCCATGCATTAGGGAAGAGAAAACCTATTCAGCCTAAGGTAGTGTCAAGTCAGTTGAACAAGAAACCAAGGAGAAAACTCATTTTGGAGAAGGATGATGAGGAAACCAACACTGATGAGGAAATAAAGAAGGTTGCATTACAAAAGAGAACACTGACTATGGATGAAATATGCCACAACATTAAGAGCTCTGTTGGACTAGCAGCCTTCAATCAAATCAAATTTGAAAGGATCAGTATTGAGGATAAAGAAAAGGTTGAAGAAGAAATAATTGAGATGCTCTACATATTCAAAATGGTACCACTTCAATTGGGGAAACTGATTCATGATGAGCTATATCAAAGGATAGCACATAAATGGGAATATGCCCTTATAACCAAAAATAAAATTAGGGAAAGAACACTTGCTCAAGTCACACTAGACTTGTCCCCTACTTACATTCAGCAATATATAGAGCAATACATACAAAAATAGATTTGTTCATAATCTTCAGACATACTCTATCCTTCAACACAAGGTTGAATATGTGGTTCAACAAAGTCTAAAGGTATGGAATATCATTTTTGGTCTTATAACTAATAAAAGTACACAACAGGATGCTAGCACATCTAAGGGAACTGAACTAGATAATAAAGAGGATGTTAGTGAACCTCATATTCAGCAGGAAGTAGCTCAGAAGACCGAGGAGCATAAGAAGATAGCTGAAATAACTATTTTTGATATCACTGAGGACACCCCAGTGAAAACTCATGTATTGACTGAGGAAGAAATTCAAGTCGAGGCATCCAAAGATAAATCTTTGCCGAGTAGTAATCCTGTGTTATTACAAGTGATAAATTATTGATGGATTGAGGACACATCAACTATTAAAGTTACCTCTGCCAGTCCACACAAAGCTACAGTTGATATGCTAGCCAGTCATAGTACTCCTACCAAGGAACAAGACAAGTCGATAAGTACACCTAACCCTACATCTATCGAGGAGTCAAGTAAAGGACATGCAAAACAGTCTGCATTGGTTACAGTAAATCCTCATGTGGAGGAAAAGGAACTTGAAAAGATAGAGACATAAAAGGAAATAGATACTAAAGAGCCTAAGGAGAAAGAGGCAATAAAAGCTCTTATACAAATGTTGGGTGGTACAACACCTAGAAAGAAGTCATGGAAAAGGAGAAATCTCCCACTATATAGGTGACACTCGAAGAATCTATTGTGATTCCTAAATGGGATATAGATAACTTGACCTATGATCATATGAAAATTCTACAAGATCTTCTGAAGAAAAAGAGAAAACAAGAAGAAATGAGAAGGGAACATTAGAAAAAGAAAGTACTTCATGAAATAAAAGGTATATTCATAGATTATTTTGATATGAGTGATGTAAATGACTCTAGCCCTATTTTGGCACAAGTTGTTCACATTGTCAAGAAAGTGACTCATGACAAAAGTGAGGCCAATGACAAGTTGTTGTAGTGGTCAAAAAGGAAATTCGAGACCAAGATACTTAATAAGGTCTCTATAGACATCACACTGAAGCAGGTAGAACTTCCTACCTTGATAACATACTCAAAAGGAGTTGTACATAATGCACAATCTTTGTATAAGAAATTGTGTGATGTAGAAGTGTTTACAAAGGACAACCAAGATTTGATAGATAAACTATAGTTAGATATCAAGTCTATAGGTCACTCATTGAGCTTGGATGCAAGTTCCAGCTCTATGCATTATGCCAAGCTTCTACATAATCAAGGGAGGTTAGCCGAGATGATGGCTAATGATGGTAAGATAAGGTCTCTCTTACTCTCAATTCAAAAAATGGTAACCCCTCATCTGGATGACATACAAAGAGAGTTAGCTATGGAAAAGGAATTAGTTCAGAAAGATCCCCATCTTTCTACTGTCGAGAGCCTAGTTGACCTAGTTTTCGAACTAGAGGTAAAGTCCAAAGTTTTGAAGATTGCAACATTTGGTTGGGACAACACATTACATATGGTCATATAGCTTCACAAACCATTTCTAGACAAGTATTTCAATCTCCCTACACCCCAAGAACTTCAAGTGACAAAAACAAGGGGGAAATAGTAGTGACATGTTAAGTCACAAAGAGGGAACAAAATCAAAGAGAAGAATCATACTAAAGAAAGCATAAATGAATGGTATGACATACTAAGTTTTGTAAATATGTATATGTATTCAAGTGTATGTCAAATAAGGAAGTCTTATATGTACAAATGTAAATATATTTTTTTTGTAAGACCAAGTTATGTTTTAGGGAGAGTATTATGTATATACTTGTGTTAGTACTAAGTACTCTTGTAAATTTAATGAAAATGTCATGGTGAAGTGTTTTTTCCACTAATGTCAAAGGGGGACATTTTTTATCCCTAAATTTTTTTTGTCTATTAGTGTCTAACACTTAGTCATTTTCTAGGCAATGTCAGTCAGTCATCACTGCGACTGAGTCATCATATATAGGCTAAGTCATGTATAATGTATATTTACCGAGTAGTAGTCATTGCCGAGTAAAACAGTGGTCACCAAGTACTTTTGTATTAGCCGAGAAAACTTTTGCTAAGTTATGCAGACAATGTTGAGCACCATTAGATAAAGAATAGTGAATTCAAAGTGCCAGAGATGTCTAATGTCGAGCCCAAATTTGACATATGTGTTTGTTATGGCACAAACACTTAGGTAAACCATTTTTACCGACATTTATATTTCATTTTTTGTTTGTTGAGGGAATCACGAAGGTGATTACACTCTTGTATTGTAATCATTAATCCCTATGTAACACATGGAACCAATCAGATTTAGGGAAAGGTTAAGCAGCAAAAAGAAATAATCTAGATTGTAGATCTTAAATCTTGGAGAAAGTTAATTTTTTATATAAGATGTGATCTGAACCCTAAAATGAAGAAAGAGTGAGATAAAGAGAATATGAGGGAGATCTCATATTTCTAGAATAGAGAAGTATCCTGATAGAGTTCAATGATTGAGTAGAACAAAGAAAAGAAGTGAAGGATAGAACAGAGACATATTTGATAGAAGATATCAAATCTATACTATAAGGAGAAGATTTGTAATCAACATCAAAGTGCAAATTGAAGGATCGGGTACTAAGACATTTTAACAAGTGTATCAGGGTAAATCTTTTAACAAAGTGGTTTTGATAGACCTTAGTAAATTTCTTAACTGAGTGCTTACTTAGTTGTAAATCTTAAATCCTTTTGCAAGGTATACTGTATAAGTCTCAAGCTCTTAACAGTGCAGACCCCTCATAGGGTAGATCATATTTTGTGATCAAAATTTGTAGCCCTAACAAGAAAAGTTTATATTGTCATAGTGAAGATTTGTGTGTGTCATCCCCACCCCATTTTTACCTTTCAAGGGTTTCTGGGTAACCAAAATCAGTGTTATGTTTATTTTTATGGGTGATGTTTAGCTTATTAGATCTGTTACACTGTTGAAGTTTTATTCTTATGCTATGCAAGTTTATTTTATGCCAAAAATGGATAAACCAGTGATATATGATTCACCCCCCCCTTTGAGTATCATATTTTCCCAATAGATTTCCAATAATCAACAAGATCAAACATGCATGAAGAAAACAAATTTTCTTTAAAAAAAATTTAATCTATGAGGGTTTCAAACCCTGCCTCAAACCACCAATTGACAGAAACCATGAAAAACAATCAAAACCCAAAAAAAATCCCATGCTTTCACAATTTCCTCCAATTCAATCCTTAGAGCCAAAAATTGCAAATCTATGTGTATAGAATAATGGCCAAAACCTCCTAATAATGAAAAGAACCCAAAAACTTGAACACAACCATGCAAAATCAGAACTCAACTTAACCCTAAAAACTTTGTTATTATCAATTCCTCTTTTGCATGATTTTTAATTTAATAATTACATTGAGAGACGTAACCTTACAATGGCAGCGGACCCAGACCTATAGGAGGTCAGTGAATGTAACGATGTAAGAAAAAAGATATGTTTTGTATTCCATACTTGCATTTAATGATCATCAATTGTTGCATAGAACTCAAAACACTCCAGGACAAAATTGCATACAATGAATTTAATTAAATTAAATTACAATAAAATGCTAATTCCTGTGCATGGCATTCAATCATTTCAAGAAGGATATATATTTGGTAACGCACAAGATACTTATACTCTCTACTATGCATCAATGCCACATTTTTTTATTATTCTGCAGACCAATAGTATTCAAAAATCTCTTCAGCTTTCTTAAACAATCCTTTTCATCACTTCGAAAACATCATTTTTCTCTTCTTTGCATCATCAATCTTTGTGATAGGAATTTTTCTTCAACCCTCACCCACAACCATAACGAAAATGCACATAGCAGCAGGTCTCAAAACAGCCATAGCCATCATCTTGGCCATAATCTTCTCTCACTGTACAACAAACTCCAATAAATTTCATGACATTTGACAGAACTATACAAAAATCTTTGTTTTACTCTTTTACTCATTTGCTTCCTCTCTATGTTTTGTGTGTAGGAGACGCGATGTGGTTCATGTTGGTGAACAAGTGCAAGAACCTAGTATGTTTAGGGATCCAACCAGCTGCTGGTCATGTCCTCTTGGAGCAAGGTGGCATGTGTCTGGAACCACAGACGGCCAAGTCCTTCGAGGTTTCGCTCAACTAGTTAGGTCAAATTTGGGGCTGCTCAAAATACTCCTTCGATAATGCCAATAACAAAGGTGCTTGCACCATCAACGACTACGGTAGCTCCTTCTTCTGCAACGGCATGGGCGGCACCCCCCCCTACCCACTCTGGTCAAAATCACTCTCTCTTCCTCCTGCAATGCCTCTTCTTCCTCAACCTCTTCCCCCACTGCCGCCTACAGTTCCTTCTATGACATTAGCCTCATCGACGGCTTCAATCTTCCCATTGCCATTTGCCTTGCAGAGGGTGGGACTGCGATACGGGTTAGCTAGGTGTATGAAGGATCTCAATGTGGTTTGCCCCGCGGGCTTGTGGGTGAAGGAGGAAGGGCGCATTCTGGGTTGTAAGAGTGCATGTAATGCATTTAATTTGCTTGAGTATTGATGCACTGGGCATTATGGTGATCCGCATTCTTGCTGGCCTAATTCTTATTCTACCCTTTTTAAGGCCGCTTGCCCTACTACTTATTCCTATGTGTTTGATGACACTTCTAGCCTTCTCACCTATTCTGCTCATCCTCATTATGTTGTTACCTTCTGTCCTGTTGAAAACTAAGTAGATGGATGAATGTACAGAGAATGATTTAATGAGAAGGTAAATTATGAAAGAAAATCCCTTGGGAAGCACAATATTTGATTGTTACATAGGTAGAATGACTTTCATCACAAGGTTGGGAATCTATTTAGTATATAGGTACAAAGAGAAGAAATTCTTTCTTATAGAGGTAGAAATGTTTTCTTCCACTTTTCAAATATTTGCATACAAATGTTAAGGTACACATGATGCATCTTTTAATATTCCTTCATAAAATTTTCCTGTCAAAATGTTTCTCCAAAGATATTTTGTTCTCCACATTATTTTAATGGATGATTGAAATTTGCCCCAACACTTCAATTATAGTGCAGGATGGTACATTTGATGCATTTGAAAACCTTTTCAACAAATTTTCCAACTGGGAATTCAACTCCACGATTTGCTTCACACCCACAAACAGGGTCCCTCAGCCTTGTACTCACTTAACACACCATGCTATTTACAACATCTTCTCTTTTCTCAACTTCCATACCCTGAAAAAATACCTTATCAAAACCATGAATATAACTTCTAAAAATAGTAAAGAAATTAATCTTCTTAATCCTGTACAGCAAGGATCAAATTATATTGTATACTTCATGAAATCTATCTATTAAACTTATTTAAGAAATTAATTTAAAATATTTTGAATTATATTATGAGTTTTATTTTGATCAATCTTTTGGAGCATATTTTCTAATTCATTATGAAGGCGATATTTGATCCTTACAGAGGTAGAAATGTTTTCTTCCATGTTCTTTTAATAATCTTCTTCCATGTTCTTATTTTGTCAAAATTAGACATCGTCGGGTGTAAGTTGCCCTTCGAATATGATAATGTGCATAGCTGTGTCCAGCGCTTTGCCAAAAATTTACTAAATTAATTAACGTGTATTTAATATTTAAATACAATTTAACATAGAAGAAAGTTGGAAAGCTATTATTTAATATTTTTAAAAATGTAACGTAAGACAATCTATCACCTAAAAATAGCACTACAATTTCATGGTGTGTAAACTATTTTTTATTTAGTGAGATTAATTTTTGAATTTGATGAATGATGTATATACATAGTATTGTAAATATATACAAGAGAAAATTTGAAGTGAACAATTCAATTTATGTGTCAATAAAAAGATCTAGATTTATTAAAAAAGTATGTTGCTTTGCTTCTCCTAGACTTTGAAAAAGCATATGATAGGGTGGAGTGGCAATTCATTATTTTGATGTTACAGTCCTTCGGGTTTCCTTCTTATTTTTGTGATGCTATCTCTACCTTGCTTAAGGATGCTTATGCTCAAGTTGAGGTTAATGGATCTCTTCCAGATCCTTTCCCGCTGGGTCGTTCTATTAGACAAGGATGCCCCTTGGCCCCTGCTCTTTTTGTCATTGTTGTTGAAGCTCTTTTCTACATTCTTAGAGACTCCTTCTCTCTGGACATTAGAGGTATGTACCTGCCTAACAATGATGAGCTCTTAAACAGCCACTTTGCAGATGATACTGCTATCTTTTTTGAGCTTTCTGAAACCAACTTTAAAAATTTGTAAGTCAAATTGGATTTTTTTTGTGTTATATCTGGTGCCAAACTCTCTCAAGCTAAGTATATATGCCTGGGATGGGAGGAAAAGCCTTCGGATTGGTTTTCTCAATACAATTTTCAGTGGGGAGGTTCTAAGAAGATTGTTAAGTATTTGGGAATCCCTTATTCTGTTGACCCTTCTCTCAAAGATATGTGGTCCTGGGTTAAAGCCAAAATTGAGAACAAACTTAGCAAATGGCATAATAGAACCTTATCGCTTGCTGGTAGAATTCAGGTTTGTCAAAAGATCCTGTCCTCTTATAGTATATATTATTCTTCCACTTGGATGTTTAATAACTAAAATTCATGAGATTCAAAAAGCCATCAGACATTTTCTATGGTCTGATGGCAAAGGTAATCGTAAGCACCATGCTGTTAACTGGGATTGGTGTCATACTGCTAAGTCCCTCAGTGGGCTCAAGCTTAAGGACCTTAAGTTAAAGGGCATTGCTCTTTCTGCCAAATGGATTTTTCAGGCCTTGGAAGGTGACAGTCCCTGGAAGGTTCTTTTCAGACATAATATTGAGAGAGGTTACCCCAAGGAGGCTAAATCTTGGAAGAACCTCCCCTTTTTTGACCTTATTACTGGTAAATTTCTGGTCATAGTCCAAGGTTCTGCGATTTTTAGGTCTATTTGGCGCGCTTGGGAATATGTCCGAAAGTTTATCACTAATAAGGAATTTTACAATAATAATCAAATCCATGGTGAAAAGTCCATTTGGTGGAATTTGTGTGTCAATAATAAACCTCTTGCCCTTTACCAGGGTTGTTCTGCCAAATTTTGGGCTAAAGCCGATATTACTCAAATTACTGATATTTATGAATAGGATGTCCTTATTCCCTAGGACGATCTCAAGATTAAGTTTAATATTCCTCAATCCCAGAAGAAGACTTATAATCTGATATTACAAGCTACTAAAAATCTTCCTTCTATCTGTCATGTGGATTCTTTTAGACATCTGAATTGTAAGTGGCCTGATGGTACTGTTTTGGACTGACTTAAAGCTAAAAACATATATAAGGTTATTGACTACAATGAAGATATTATTCTGCACCTTAATAAAATTTGGTACTATTCTTTTGATTGTAAAGATTGGAATAAGTTATTGGTTTTTCTGTGGAAAAGCCTTGTTGAGCTAAAAATTCAATGTTTTAAATGGCTGGCTTTAATTGATAGACTGCCTATTAGAAAAGACAATCAGCACTCTGATATTTGTAGAATTTGCAAGCTACCACAAAATAGTAGACATATTTTATTCAATTGCTTATTTGCTAAAGAAATCTAGCATTTATTTGGTATTTACTATCCTATTAGTGTGAGCATTATTGATATCATTACTGGTCACATTAATGGGATCAGTAAAGATGCTAACTTTTTTTGGAATATGTTGTCCTCTAACATTCTTTGGGAAATTTGGAAATGTAGGAACGAGGAAAGGTACCAAGGTAAGCCAAGGATTCTTACTGAGTTTTTTTGAAAACTCACTTTTTTCAAAATTTTCTTGCAAGTTCAAACCACTATGATAACTGAGAAGGATAAACTTCGAAGATTTCTTAAAGATGAGCAGGCGACCTTTTTTGTTCATGAGCTCAAGTACGGTTACCAGTGGCGGAGGACTATGGATAACTTGCATCTATTTGAGCGTACCTGCTGGAAGCTGAACCAAGCCATAAAAAAAAACCATAATGCCAAAAAGGAGGAATTACTTATTCTGTCTCAGATCCAAGAAAGGAAAAATATTGTATGGATGGAAGACCCACTTGGCTGGACCACCTTGGCTGATCTGTATCTTGACATTTTGCAGTAGTTTTGTTCTATTGGTTCGTTGGAGTTTCAGTTCTTGATGTATTCTTGGTTGAGGTTGTGCCTCTGATGGGTCTCCCAGATACGGTGTAACTTCTATTTGATCTCGCTATTTCTAATATAAAAAAATGAAATTAAAATGATAAATGAGAATATTTCATATAAGTTAAGGGAGGATTAGAAAAGTAAATATTCTAATAAATACATTTACAAAAGAAGATTTTCTCAGGTCAATGATGGTTATAATAGAAAAAAAATTATTTTAGGAAGATAAGGAGAGACTCCTTTTGGGAAGATAAGGAGAGACAATCAATAAATGATTTGATTAAGAAAATAGGTGAACCTTCATATCATTTATTTCTCTCAACAAGAATAACATTTATTTTTATACTATTATAACCATAAAAATAAGAATCACAAAATGAGACAATAAATGATATAAGAATATTACAATATTAAATATAAAGAAAATTTTGCATACTTTGTAACATATAAGATTAACGAATTATATGTTGATATTTGAAGGAAATTTTTAAAATATTTTTAAAGTATCAAAAGACTCTGAAGAAATAAGAATCAATAAAATAGACTTAACCAGAGAAAAACAATAATTCAATAAAAAATGAAGGGGATCCTAATATAAAGATGCAACAAAGAGGCTCTCTAAAGGTGTTGAAACTAAATATCTCAATGACCAATGCATTGAGAAACAAAAAATTGAGATATTGCTAAAATTTTGTTGTAGAATGAATAATAGAGAATAGAATGATATTCAAAAGAGACTAAAATTCAAAAGTATGAGAGAATTCTTGAGAGAAAAATTTAGAATGTTCTATAGAAAAACTTAGTATCCAAGAGATTTTAGAAACTTAGTTTATTATTTTTTAATGAAGAACAAATTCAAAATCATGGAAATGTATTGAGGGAATTATAGTGTCACAATGAGAGCTAATATATAAATATATTGGTAGTCATCATATTAGTTGATGACTAAAGAGTTTCTTAGGTCACATCAAAATGTCATACCATAACCACTAATTTATGCTTTACCTTTTATTTCATGACAAATAAATAAATTGTTTACTAAGGTCAATATAGACATCGTAAAGTCCAAAGACTTAGAGGTGTAACAATATGATTAAACCATGAGAAAAAAAAAAAATTATACAGGACTTCATATTTTACATAATCAATAATATTGGTATGATTTTCTACTTGGACTGATAAAAATTAAAGAAAATTATGGGTTAGGGTATGTCTTTATATTATGGTTAGTATTATGGTTAAGGTTAGGGATTGTATTAGGATTAGGATTTAGGGTAAGTGTTAGGATTAGGGTTTAGTATTCATGATTAGCATTTAGCATTTAGGTCTAGATTTATAATTAGGGATTGTCATTTAGGATTATGGTTTAGGTAAGGATTTAGAATTTATGATTTATTATTTAGGATTAGGGTTTAGCTTTTATGATTACAGATTAGCATTTAAGATTTAGGTTTATGGTTAGGATTGAGATTATGATACCAATTTACATATGGTTAGTATTATAGTTAGGATTAAGGTTAAGGTTTACCATTTAAGATTAGGGTTTAGGTTTAGCATTTAGGATTAGATTTATAATTAGGGATTATCATTTATGATTATGGTTTAGGTAATGATTTAGGATTATAGTTTAGCATCTAGGATTAGGGTTTAGTATTTAGGATTAGGGTTTAGCATTTAGTATTAGGGATTAAGATTTAAGATTTATAGTGATAGTTAGGATAAGGATTATGGTATCAATTTATGTATGGTTAGTATTATGATTAGGGTTAGGGTTTAGCATCTAGTATTTAGGGGTATACTTATTATTAGGATAATGGTACATGTTCACATCATAATTGGTGCTATGGTTGGGGTTAGGATTTGTATTAACATTTAGTATTTAGGATTCGAGTTTAGCATTTATTATTAGGGTTAGGATAAAGGTCTATAATTTATATTTAGTGATAAACATTTAGGATTAGGGTTTAGCATTTATGATTAGGATTTAGTATCTACCATTAGGTTTTGGCATTTACAATTAGGGTTAGGAGTAGGAATTAGCATTTAGGATTAGGGTTTAGCTTTTATTGTTATAGATTAGCCTTTACAATTTGGGTTCACCATTTAGGATTATGCTTTAGGTTAGGGTTTAGGATTTATAGTTTAAGATCTAGGATTATTATTTAGCATTTAGGAATATGGTTATGATTTATTAATTAGGGTTGTGATTAAGGTTTATCATTAACAATTAGAGTTCAACATATAGGATTTAGGTTTATGATTAAGATGAGGGTTAGGGTATGGGTTCACATTATAGTTAGTACTAACTTAACATTAGGATTTAGGTTTGGCATTTAGGATTAGGATTAAGATTAGGTCTTAGAATTTAGGATGTAGCATTTATGATTAGGGTTTAGCATATAACATTATGGTTTAACATTTAAGATAATGCTTTATCTTAGGATTTAGGATTTAGGGTTTGGCAATTACAACTAGGATGAGGGTTTAACATTTAGGATTATATTTGAGTAATACGGATTAGGGTTAATATTAGAGTTTATAATTTATGATTAGGTTTTAGCATTTGGGATTAGGGTTTAGCATGTAGGATTTATGGTTATTTTTAGGATTAGGATTAGGATTAGGATTAGGGTATGGGTTTACATAAGGTTAGTATTATGATTAGGGTTAGGGTTAGAATTGGGTTTATCATATAGGATTAGGATTCGCATTTATGGTTAGGGTTTACATGATGTTTAAGATTAAGGTCTGGTTTAGTATTATCACTATAGTTTAATCACTAATCCAAAACCCTACCCATCACATGGACCCTAACCATATTTATAAGACCCTAGAAATATTTGGTCACACCCTGAGTATAATTCAAACCATAACCTTAACCTTGAATCCTAACCAAACCCTAATTTATATCCTAATCTAAAGTCTAACTCTAATCACACTTCTAACCTAAACACTAACCCTAATAATAATTTAAAGCCTCGCACTAGCCATACGTTAAACTGTAACCATACTTCTCACCATAATGTGTGCCTTCGAACCCTAACCATAATCCCAAACCTCAAATTAATTCCTAACCTCTTGCCTAACCTAAACACTCACTTTAACCCTAACCATGATGTAAACCTTGATTTTAACCATAATCCTTAACTCTAACCCTATTTAAAAGACAAAACCTAATCCTAACCATGATAGAAACATAACCCTAACTATACTCTAAAAAATAACTCAAATCAAACCCTAACAATAATGTTAATCCTAACCCTAACCTCTTCCCTAACAATTGTAAAAACCCAAGCCAAGTAACCAAAATCTAAATGATAATTCTAAAACCTAGCCCTAATCATAATCCCACCTCAACCCATAAACCTTAACCATATCTATAAATCTAATCCCAACCCTAACCCTAATCCAAAGTCTATTCATAATTCTAACCCTAACCCTAACCCTATTTCTACCCCTAACCCTAACATAATTCTCACACCAATATTAAACTTTGACCATGACCATAAAGTCAACCTTAACACTAAACCCTAACCCTAATCATAATATTAAATCTAAATCCAACTTTAACCATAATGCTAACCCTAAGGTCCATAATATAAAATGTAACCATGAAATAAATCTTAACCCTGAATGTTAGCCCTACTCAAATTAATTTATTCAATGTGATAACCACATTGTGGCTGCTACTAGCTAATATATACTCTATATTTAAAATACGTTGAGATGCATCAAGGTGTTGAATTTTTCCATCATTCACCTTTAATAGAAAAAAAATTAAAGTTGAAAAATTCAATGCCTCGATGCATCTCGGCATATTTTTCATATAGAGTATATATTAGCTAGTTAATAATTTAATGCACTTTTAGTATTTCTTGTTTATATCAATTCACTTAAATTTTTTTAAAAAAACTATATTCTTTTATTTATTTTTAATTGATTGTGCAACTTAATTGCATATCAATTATAACTAAAAGAGTATTTTTTTAATCATATTATTATTTATCCAATTGATAATTTATCATCAGTTAATAGATTTATTTTTAATTAAAATTTTGAATTTAATAATTAATTAAATCCTTAAATTTCACAATTTAGACTTTTAATTAAGTCTTTTAATTAATAAATATATTTAATTAATTTCCATTAATCAAATTTAATTTTCTATATTTAGTAAGATATAATTAATTGAACCACATAATTAATCTCAGTAAATCATTTAACCATTACACACCAATCACATTAACCACATAATCAGCCAAAGAACAGAAAACCCAACTAAACATAATAAAATGATAATCATGCTCAAGGGAAAGGCTCATGAATTCATGTCACGAGGATGAATTTGGATAGGTAATATATCATAAAGTTTTCTACTATTTCAGGAGAATAAAATGTCTTAGGTTGGGATTCGAATGAATTTTATCTCCCCTCTCTACCATTGAGACATTACGATAAAACACGCTCATCCTAACAGCTCAGGGAAGTCGATGTCTGGTATTTGCAAACCTACATAAAAGACAAGCATGTATATATATATATATATATATATATATATATATATATATATATATATATAACAAGCAATGGCATGGTTCGAGACATCATGTGGATCCCGCAAGCAGGTAACTAGGACTTTGTCCATTAACCACATCAAACACATCAAATAGAAAGGTAAAACATACATGATAACCATACACATGAAAGTATGGGGTGAGTAACATCATGAATATAAATTAAATATTTAACAATATAAATAATCATCATCAAAGTAACTCACATAATCTAACTGTAAACATATCATATCTCATGACTATATAATATCAAATCACCATGTAATGTCATAAATCTAAAATCATACAATAAAGTTGGAATAATCAACACACACACATAAAAGTGGCCAAAAAGAGTTTGGCAATATAAAATTAAAAAACAAAACTATGGGTGGGCACTACATCCACCTCCCCTAGAGTTAAGATTACTCCTGGAAGCTTACAAACAAATAAAGATATAAATCTTGTAATCTCTCTACATCCTCCCAAGTTGATGAATCATTAGTAGGGTCCCATTGGACCCTTACCAACTCAATGGTGTGATCCTTGAGGGTCAACTCTCATTACTGAAGTATAAAAATGGGCTCCAAAGTTAGATGTTCATCCTCTACCTATAAGGCATTCTAGTCAAGAACATGTGTAACATTTTGTATTTTCTGTCTAAGTACTCAAACATGGAAAACATCATGAACATGAGATAAGATGGATAGAAAAGAAACATGGTAAAAAACTAGTCCTATCCTCTCAAGAATCTCAAATGGGCCAACAAAACATAGTGAAAACTTTGAACCCTTTCTATAATAGATCATATTCTTTCATGGGTGTAGTCTTAGAAACACATTAACACCAACTACAAATCATCTATCCAGCATATGAGAATCTTCATACTTCTATTATCTATCCTGAGCGGTGGTCACATGCTCATGGATGAGCTCCACCTATTGCTCCATATCTTGAAGCATCTCATGACCTAATAGAATACTATCCTCTAGCCTATCCCAAATCAAAAGTTTACAACAAGGACAACCATACAACACCTAGAAAGGAGACATGCCAATCAAACTATGATAAGATTATTGTAATAAAACTTCACCAAATACAAATAGTCCTCCCAATGAGTATGTTTATCCATGACATACATCCTCAACATATCCTCTAACACCTAATTAACCCACTATGTCTATCCATCAGTCTCAGGTCTATATGTCAAACTAAAATTTAGCTCTCCTCCAAGATCATGCTGCAAAGAAGTCCAAAATGTAGAAGTGAATGCTAGATTTGTATCTAATATAATCCTATGGGGAATACCATGTAGTCTCACAATATCCTACATAAAGAATCTAGCTACTGAAGTTTTTGTACATAGCATGCTCTCATAGGAGAAAAATTTGCCACTTTGGCCAACTAGTCAATAGTGACCATGATGGTATCATGTCTGCGAGGAGTCATAGGCAGACCCATGATGAAATCCATAGAGATGATATCTCATTTCCATGATGAAATGAGATTAAGTTGTAAAATCCCTGCTGGATGTTAATGGTCTTCCTTAACCCTGTGACACTCTATAAATTTTTCCTTAAAATCAGAAATGTCACCTTTCATACTATCCCAATAATATAATTGTTAAAGGTCTGCATATATCTTCTTGACACCTAGATGTGCCAAGTAAGATGCACGATGAGCCTCAATTAAAATCAAGGTACAAAGATCATCTTATGGAGGTACATATATATATCTCATATAATGAAAAAGGCAATGAATCCAAAACATAACCTAAAAACCTACCTTCCAAAGGTCTCCCTAACTCAATCTCAACACTCACTTTCTTGTACCAAGTATCTGTAGGAAGTTCCTGGAGTATACGACTCCACAAATCTACACCAAGAGTCAAATATGATATCTCGTGCCTCTTGTGACTCAAGATGTTAACAACCACATTCTCCTTATCCTGGATGTACTTGACCTCAAAGTCATACTCACAAATAAATTGCATACATCCCCTTTGCCTAGCATTCATATTAGGATGGGTAAAAATATACTGCAAATTATGGTGATCACTATGAATCTCAAATCAATGTTCCAATAGAAAATGTCTCCATCAGACTAATGCATGAACTACTATCTCTAAATCAAGATCATGTGTAGGATATTTCAATTCATGATCCTTGATTTTGTGAGATTCATAAGAAATCACACGACCTTCCTACATAAGGGCTAATCCAAGACCTTCCAAAGAAACATCAACATACCCACACCACGAAATCACCCATTGGGTCGTGTATTTCTAGAATAGGTGCACTAGTCAAATACTCATTAAGCTTCTAAAAGGAATTTTCACACTTCTCTATCCAAACATACTTCTTCCCTTTCCTTTGAAGAGAAGTAATATAATATGCAACTATAGAGAAGTCCTTAACAAACCTGCAATAATATCCTACCAAGCCCATAAAACTACAAACCTCACACACATTGGTGGTGGTTGGCCAATCTACTATATCCTAAATCTTTGAATAATCTACTAAAATACCCTCACCTATGATCACATGTCACAAGTATTGAACCTCAAACTGAAAGAAGTCACACTTATCCACAATGGCATACAACTAATTATCATGAAGACACTGCAAAACTAGTTGTAGATTTTCCTCATGCTCTTCTATAGATTTAGAATATATCAATATATCATCCAATAAGATGAGAGAAAAATGGTCCAAGGTAAAAATGAAATCCTCCATTCATCACGCACATCAAAATAAATGGAGTATTTTTCAAACCAAAAGGCACTACTTTGAACTCATAATATCCATAGCAAGTGTAGAATGTAGTCTTATGAATATTTGAATCCTAAATGCCTAATTTGAGATCAACCTTTGAGAATACATTGGCCCCTTTTATCTGATCAAAGAGATCATCAATCCTTGGCTAAGGATAGATTTTCTTGATCATTACCTTGTTCAATTATCTATAGTTGATGCAAAAGCGTAAGTATCCATCTTTCTTCTTAATGAAGAGTACAAGGGCTCCCTATGGAGAAACACTTGGCTGAATACTACCCTTCACCAAAAGATCCTCTAACTAGAGCTTAAGCTCACTCAGCTATTGTGTGGTCATCTAGTAAGCAGCTCTAGATATAGGTTATGCTCCTAGAACAAGATCAATGCAAAAATCTATGTCACGCTTTGGTGGCATACCTTGAATCTTACTAGGAAAGACATTGACAAATTCCTAAAGAGTAGGATGATCAAGATTATTCTCCTTAGTTTCAATTTCATCTAGCTCATTCATAGTTTTTGATTGCAAGTAAAAATAGGTTTTATGGGGACCCAAAACCCCTTACAAGTCTTACACAAAAATATTAATCATTAAGTCCACTGAAATGAAATAGGACTAGAAAATAGCCTGCAAGACCCAGATTCAGCACAACAGAATAAAAACCTAGAAACTAGAAACAACACCCAACATCAAATAACCCTTAAAACTAAAAAAGCACATGAACAGGAGAACAGGAGGACCTAGGAAAACTCTGTTGGCAATTTGGCTGAAGTGAGTACATAGATGTTGTCATTATGGAAACATATGATCCACATTAAGATCACACAGGTCTGAGAGCAAGTATAGCAGAGCGCATTGCAAATTTGTCTAAGTGTAAGACAGTGTTTTCACCAGTGCACTAGGACATGGTTTTTGTTTGCGACGTTGATTGGAGTAAGTTCAGTGCTTGCACACTTGAACATAGACTCTATGATGACTAATGATGATGCATCTTAGAGTGCAATTCAGTATAGCATGTACGAAATTAGTTATGACAGTTTTACCGAAGACAGTGTTAAAGCCGACAGGACAAAATATGAAGGTAGAATTGGTAAAGAGTTAAGGGATTATTTTTTTTATCAAAATAATGACTTTAAAATATAAAGGGACAACATCCTAGATGTTAACTCTTGGATAAAGATATATCGAAGCCGACCGTGTAAATTTATTATCCTTAATAACTTGTATATATGTAATATGTAATTGTAAGAAGAAGAAGAAGAGAAATGTGGTAATATTGTAATGATATGATGTGAATGTAAGAGCAGTGAAAAGATATTGATGCAAGTAGCATAAGGTTATATACCTTAATCCATTTTTGTAATAAGTATACAATGTACATTACTTGTTTGGGCAGTGGGCTCATCTGGTAATCATATTTTGTATTAACAACTCCTAACAGGGTTGAGGCTTCTAACAAGGCCTATGGTCCCTTAATCAGGACTGATACACTATATACTTGTAATAGACTCCTAATAGGGTCATAATCCTTAACAAGATACTTTTGATTAGTGGATCTTTGTGGGTACCATCCCCACCAGGGCTTTCCCTTGGCTAGGGTTTCCTTGAGAACATATCATGTGTTATGAGTTCTTTATTTCCATTGCTATGCATATTGTTTAGCTTCTTATGTTATGCATGTATAAAGATAATCTATTATATCCATAATTGGGAAAAAGATAAAGTTTGTAGAATACTGATTCACCCCCCCCTCTCACTATTCCCTATTTCTAACAAACTCCAGACGAGTTCCCTCCACCTCTTTCTTAGCCTCAGACACCTTCTTGATGGCCTTGTTGAAAGCTTAAAGCTCTAGGATCCTCTCTTGGATCTTCTTCCTTTTTGCAGACCATGTGCATTTTCTAGGACCAGCATTATATGCATCCTCTTTATCATCTTCGAGCTTCATGGTAAGAGACCCGACATCCAGCTGCGCCTTGATAGTCATGAAGCACTCCATCACAGACCCCATCAAAAGGTTATTATCCAGCATGTGCTTCTTCAAAGTGTTCTCTAGGTTTTCCATTTTTTCCTGCATATCCTTCATGTTTTCATCACCCTCATTGACCTTTCGAACATCTATCCCCTCTGACCCAGTAGCCAGATTCCCCTGAAGAAGATCAACCTTAGCAGAGAGGGAATGAAATTTGAGGTTGAGGCTTTTAATTTCTTGGAAGAGTCATTTCATCAAGCGGAATGAATACATTGACATTGCCTTCATCATTTGAAGGACACCAAAAGGGGGGTCAATCTTGTCATCCATATCCTCTTTTAGGAGTTGAACATTCTTCTCCTGCATGTCCACTATTTTCACAAAGGGAATGTTCCTAGAGCTAGAAGGGTAATTACACTTCTCATTAGGTTCCAAAATAGGGGTATCATTGTCCTCCTTCCTCTCCAACTACAATTCCATAACCACTTACAACTTTGGGGAGATTGGAACATTATGTTCCTTAGAGATATCATAATTAAAAAGAATGAGAACCTTCTGACCACCCACATCCTCATCTTGGTCCATAGCAAGACTTTCATCCACTTTATACTTGGTTGTAGCAGAAAACTCTTCCTTATCCTCATTGTCACCTGAAATGCTAACTGAAGCCAACAGAGACTCTTTGCTTTCCTCATCAAATGAATTAACAATGGCAGCATAACCCTCAACACTCTCACCATCAAAATCAGTTTCCATGCCACCATTCTTAATTTAATTTTAATTTTTTTCCAGCTGACATCTCCTCTTTGCCTTGACCCTCCCTAATGTTTTTCCCCAAAGCCTTGGTAGAACTAGAGGCCCTAGGCGAGGAGATAATAGGGTTACTAATATAAATTTTATTAATATGATCCATCATTAAAAGAATAAGACCCTCATGAAAAATGGGCTTGTTCCCTTTCTTCCTATGATCAATAATGCTATGATGAAGGGACTACAATAGAAAGAATGGGAGAGAAACCCTAACCTTGTGTCTGAAATGAAAAAGCAGCATGAAATGATAGGAGTGAGATCTCTTATAGATACCATCCAAAGTGATATACTCCATGATAGAAGTCATTACCTTCACCCAAATCTCCTTGAAAGCATCCTCATCATAACAGCCACTAAAGTCCTTCACCAAGCACTCAGCCTCCACCTTGTCTTTAGGGAAATGTTGGATAGCTTTTTGGGAGATCTTCTTGTTTCTATAGAACTTCATGCCCTTAATGTTCAACATAGACACCTGTGCGACAAGTTCCTTGGTGATTTTCAAAGTCATTCTACCTATGTTCATAGTTTCATCCTTCCAAGACTCAACAAAATCCATCATGACATCATCTTTAAACCCATGAAGGTGTTCCATGTACATGGTGAGGCCACCCTTCCTAAGATTATCCTAGACCTTAGTCATAGTTTTGTACTTAATACAGTCCTTCAGCTTCCTGCGATTAAGCCCACAACCCATAATACCCTCAAAGAAGAGACTCTCAACCGAATTGGTGAAAACAAAGTAGAGATAGAAAATAATGGCAGCCTTAAAATTGAACCCCACGTGAATATACATGTGTCTACGCTCAGTAATCTCAGGAAAATTGAGAGTTTCCATAGTCCTTATAACTACATTAATTAACTTGTGTCTTTTCATCATAGCTTTCTAAGATATTCCAAATCTTACCTTTTGTTGTGACTCCTATCAAATGCCAACTTGGCCTTCAAATCGACAGCCAGATCCTTTCCTCCTTGCCTAGTCATGATGTCCTTAGCCCTGACAGTGATGTTCACCAACACATTCATGGTACTATTAGCCTCCCAAAAGTTGTGGGAAATAATAACTTGTGTAAAAGAGTTAATGATAATCCAAGCCTCCTCTATAATTTTATTAATAGACCATGATTGCTTGATCACACCTTTAATACAGTTTAAAATATTCATGGAATCACCTTCAATCCACACGTTCAGAGACATGTCCTTATTTATAATTTTTAAAGTTTGAAGGAGAGTCTTAGCCTCTGCCACATGATTGGTTTGCATGTTAATAGGGAGCACCACAATAGTAAGACATTTTGCCATGTTATCCCGAATAATCCCACCACAGCTAGCAGGTCCTGGGTTACCCTACATCACACCATTAAAATTGGCTTTGATCTAGCCAGGAGGGGGGAAATCCAAATGGCATTCTCCCATTGGGAAGAGGAATTCACTTTAGTGCTAGCAGAATTACCTCCAACAAAAAAACATAGCTTAGTTCCAATTGTGGTAGTACATTTCTCCATGATACTTCTCTTAATCTTCTCAAAAATCACTACCGGAGGGAGGGCACTATCTCTAAACACTCTGTCATTGTATTCTCTCCACAGTTTCTAGATTACATGAGGGGCAATGATGTTCCATAGCAGCCTATCCATAGGAACCTCTGTATTTCTCCATTGGGTGAAGAAATTCTCTATAGTATTTGTTACTTAAAAAACCTAAGAACCTTTTCATATGCTTCACTTGATTTTCATATCATAAATCATACGAAGAGATATAAAACACTGAACTCCCACAATCTCAAAGTCCTTGTCAACATCATCCTTGCATTTGATTATCTTTTATCTATAATCAATTATGTCTCCATGAGAGCCTAGCCAATCCATCCCAAGGACAATATCACATGATCCCAAAGGGATCACAAAAATATCAACCAAGGTAATGAATTTACCCAAGTTCAACTCACATTTATGCACAAGAGATTTTTTTGATACCCTTTCCCCAAAGGCTAACTCCACTTGCCAACCTATCTCTTGATTTACTACCACTAGCCCACATTTCTCTACTACAAAAGGAGATATAAAAAAATTTATAGCTCTTGTCTCTAGACAACCAAATTCCATAGATGCACCCAAAAGATATATCACCATTACCAAAGAAGGGAAAATAATCCACATAATTCATTACCACTACAAATTGCATAGGATAGTTCAATATTCTTCATCACCCAGAGCACAACCATCTAGTATATAGGTTTTGACATCAATGAAAACAAATCCAGTAGAAATATCTCAATAATGTACTCCATGATAGCTCTTGTTTGGGATAGATGATGATAGTGCAATCAAAGAATTTCAAATGGGTCTTTTCTATCAACTCAAGAAGCATCCATAATACTTCCAATATGATTTGCAATACATTATCGAGGAGAACATAACTCGGAAGCTACAAAAGTTTAATACTTCATAAATTTCCAAGTACCCTTCTTTTTATATTCATATACTTGTACATCAAAATGTCATTTTTTTCTAGATTCATGTATAGCTTGACATAGTTGACTTGGAATTCAATCACTATATGAACTTTGGCAATATCTAAGATAAATGATTACTATATTTTCTCTAATTCATTTTTATCCTTATCTCTTTGATCTTTTCTAAAACAATGCAATATCCCTAAACTCTCTAAAAACCGTGTGTCTTGATTAATAATAAAAAAACATCAAGTAGATTGGTTCTTCGAGGAAAATTTTACCACAGTGAGAGAACATGGCTTCACTAAAGAGACATTTATGTGCTCCTCCTATGTAACTCATATAATCCTAGCCTTAATGGTATTTAGATCATTTTCAATAAAAAATAGTAAGACTAGAATAGTGTTGGCATAACTGATGTAACTAATGTAGTCATGGTAAGTGATTCTTGGAGATGACATGATGCACGATCAGTTATGAGTTTTTCATTGATATCAACTTAGTAGTTGTTTGTTGACAATGTTTCTTTTATGCTAAGGTATGTTCAAGTGGATAAATATTGATCTATGGTACGAACTAGAGTGTACAATCATGAAGATATCTTAAGTGGTGTCTCTAGATGATATATTCATGACTGCATAAGTTTATCTTATGCATACAGTGAGTTACGACTGTTTGAAGGTTGTCGAGTATTGACCTTGTGTTCTTAGCATGTTGTTAAGTATAAGTATGATGAACAAATTGTTGCGATATGTTTATGTTGTAGCAATCTTTATGAGAGACATAGGTGTGTCTCTGAATATCAAATGTCTGACCACTACTATTGATGTAAATTGGTAAGAAAGTTATGATCAGATAAAGGTTGACAGTGCAACTGCTAGAACAATTAGTGACAGGCAATAGGTGATTTGATTGGTTTGTCAAATCTATGTTGATTTATGTTGTGTGATCATAGGAGAAGTTTTTTGAAAATGTGTAGAAACTATAGTTATGACCACAACTTATTTGGATGACAGGTGAGAAGATATTATAGTTACAAAAGTGGTTTTAGGCTAAAGAGCTTATGTTCTTCAACTATTGATGGTAGATCATGAATTGGTGACTGGTGTGGAAGTGGCAGTGAATAAAGTTGTGTTAATCATGATGTGGTGACATGTCCCAATGATCAAAGGTGATGATATTTCATTTTAGTTTTCAATGATAGCATGTCATTAAGATTATATAAAAAGGGTTTGTTTTCTCAAAACGTGATTTACTATTCTTCATGAATTCATAAGAAAATCTAATTATGGATCGATCAGGTATAGGAAAATTATTTTATTCATCAAGATGTGTGTATTGTCATGTTATGTTTGAGCTAGAAGTTTTAAAGTCAAAATTGTAAACCATTTAGGGAAAATTTAAGGCAGTGGAAGGTTCTAGGGTTTGATGAATAGTATTTATGTGATAAGGATGAAAGAATTATGTATTTTTGACTATGGATAGTTGATTGGTGTATGAAGGTGAAATAAAGCTAGATTGTAGCTAAGTTTGAATAGAAGTGAATGTGTGAATTACAATGCATCATTCTATCTATTTTTCCCTATCAGTTGCAACATTCAAAGTCCCTTAACTGGTGGATCCTAATAGGTCCTTATTGTAAATCCTTTAACGGGGTGGCACATTAGCTTGTGTCTTAAGTCCTCTAATAAGGCTACTCCTAACATGGTAAATCCCTTAATTGGATGGCACATAACAATGTCTTTGTAAACTCCTAACAGGGTTAAGCTCCTCATAGGGTGTACTTCAGAAGAGTGCACTATTTCATGGGTCTTAATTCCCACATGTGGTTTTTTCCCAAGTTTGATCTCCATGAGAAAAAATTCTTTGTCAAGTGTTCCATATTTTTGTGGATGTTATTATGTGTTTACAGTTTTCATTTGTTGCTAGTAAGTTAATCTTGTGAATGTTGTAATAATCTTTAAAGGTTTAAAAGTTGCATAATTAGTTGATTATCGATTCACCCCCCCCCCCCTCCCCTCCCTCCCCCTTTTAGTAATCTGATCTCTTAGGAATAACACATTGGGATAAATAATCATATGGTTCATAAAACTCATATTTCCTATTGAAAGGCAACTATAAAGAAGAGAAAACCTTAGCTTATGTTGACTTCTAAGTTGACCTATATGTTTCTTTTTTTATTTGTGACTATTCGATATTTTTCCTAGATGGATATCTATAAAATAAAGTCATCTCTATTACTCATGCTCCAAGGCCAAATTGGGAATCAAGAAATAGTCCAACTAAACCATCTATGGACATTTTTGTATACTTATCTTCAAAAAATGTAAGCTCTAGACCCAAATGGTTGGGTTTTTAGTGAATGTTTGTGTATCCCAATACTTCATATAAGATTCCTCCTAAATTGATAGATACTTTACAAGGGTTTTATTTTCCTAAAGAAAAAAATGTTATATTCTAGATCTATAGGTAGGAAATTAAACAACCATATATTGAGTATGATGCTAATGATAATGATTAGGAAATTGGAAAAATATGGGATGATTGAAGAAGGTTCTAATCTTATATAGATGAGATGGGATTAATAAATAAAACATGAAGAAAGACCTATAGTAGGCCCTTTTCCCCAAAAAATATAAAAGTATATTAGGCTATCAAAAATCCATTAACCTAAGAGGCAAAGAGAAAGAATCTTCTAGAGAACCTCCCACAATTTCCCTTGGATTTGAAGTAAAATGTATCATCAAGAATCCCTCCTCAAAATAATATAATGATAACACATCATCTCAAGTAGTAGGAGCCAATTTTTTTAGAGGGAGACATCATCATTCGCACCTAAGCATATAGTGACTCCACCCATGGATATACAAGTAAGCTTTTATCTTCTTCTTCTCTATTTTCAATCTTTGGTTACTCTTGGTTATTCTCATATTATGTGATCAGCCCCAATAATATCTTCCTTAAATATTCAATCTTTGTCTTTAGATATTGCCATGATACCCCCACTATAGCCCCTAATTGAATTACCAAAGAATGTGATGGCATCTCTTATGTCACTATCAACTCTATGAAAAATTTTAATACTATCAATCCCTCCAAGTCCATCCACTACCCTTTTCACTCCACTTCCACCTTTCTTAATGCATTATTTTCAGTCTATCCCACCATTATCTCCTACCACATGAAGTTTTCAAAATCTACCCAAGGTTCACAAGTTGAGACATAAATCATTTATATACCTTTTTCTCTACATTCTAGTGCCTCTTTTTTTAGTAGAATATCATTTATCCATCAATAATTGATATTATAATTAGCATCACCAAGAGATATCAACTTGCAAGATCTTAGAAGATAAAAATACAAGAAGATGGCAAGCCTACTTCTTCAACATTGAGTTCACTATTTGATGAAAAGAGATGGAAATACACAATGGTCTCCAGGATTCCCAACATGAGGAAGATCCAAGGATAGATTTAGATGGAATATTCTAACAAATATATATTTGGACTTGATTTGAGGCTATACCACTCAAGATAAGATTGAGTTGATGGAAGAATCACAAAAACTTGTGATCTTTAATTTCTTGAAACTCACCTGAAATCTAGAAAACAAAGAGAAAGCCTTGCAAGAAGCTAAATCCACAAGTGTAAGATTCAAACAGAATCCAAGGAACATGAAGCATATTGTGCATGTAGAAGAAAATAATAGATGAATGTACTTCCAATATCCTTCAATTAAAAAGGGAAAATATTGTAGAGCTCTAAGTGAAGTGAGAAGATCCTTTGTAAAAGATAAATGAAGAAGATAAAAATATTGACCTACAACTAGAATCAACAAAGAAAAAACTAGCATGAGTTCACAAGGCCCTTGAAGAAACCTCAAAATATGTGATACAATTAGAGAAAAAAGTGGTGCTATAAAAATATACTCACATAAGGACTATCTTAGGTTCAAAATCAGTTAAGGGGAGACAAAAGAGTAAAAGAAGCATTGGAAAATAAATAGTGGTAAAAAATGAAAGATTTTGATGAAGTAGATAAAGATTTTATTTCCACAATATCCTTGAAAACACACAGTCAATAGAAACTAAAAGATAAAGAGGCTTGATTCCAAAGGAAATTGTAGGGAGCCAAAGTAGAAATAAAGCTCAAGAAATGGAACTAATAGATGGTATAATATACTTTGTATGATAGAGATGAGGAAATGGAAAAATTATAGCAAGAGGCACTAGACATCATAGAAAAAGTAATAAATTTGTAACAGTAAATCAAGGATAGAGATTAGCAAATTTAGTGATTGCAATTTTAAGTCACTTCTTCTACTTAGCAATCCAACTACATCCCCATGGTTCAAAAATTGTATGTGTGATCCAAAAAGTGTGGTCACTTCTATAAACCATTATATCCAAGAGACCCAATGAATTTTCAGTCTTAGAAGGTGGCTTCTAGCTTCCTATCCATAGTGTGCAAGAATCATGTAGATAAAGATGATGGCTCTAAATTTAACTCAATAAGCAAGATCCCTACAAGGTGCACTATAGAATGGAAGATTCAAGTAGATATCAAGAAATGAGAGTGAAATTATCCAAGATCTCCATGATGAATGCAAATGAAAAGTAATCTAAGATGAGAAGCAAGAGATGCAAGATTAAGCTAAGATAAAATGAAAGAGTGTAAGGAAAGTAAATCTAAGCTAACAAGATGAAAGATTACTATCCATACTAATTAGAATAGATTAACTAGGCCAAATGAAAGAAACTAAATAAAAAATTTAAGGTAAATGATAATGCAATACAATTACTTGACAAAATCCTCAACAAGCAATTACCAGGAAATCAATGATCATTTTTCTAAGGTTGACATTTCTAGAAAATAACATTTTGTATGTACATAAAGTATGGAAAGACTTATCGACATAAGATACTATGAGAAAGTGCTATGGACATAAAGAGAGTATTATTGGCATAAAGGATAAGAAAAGTTTATGAAGAATAATAAAAGGTTTCGAACAAGGATGACATCAAATAAGAAAAATGGTTTATGGCAGATCGTGGAACCCTAATTAGGTCAAGAAATTATAAGAAGAGATAGAAGACAAAGAGAAAGTAGAGTGATGTGATGATAATGGAAAAAGAGAAAACAATTAGAGATATAGGATACAAAGAGAAGTGTAAGGATTATAGATCATAACAGAGGAAGAGAGAAATGGGATCTGACAAGCATTTGGAGAAAGCATCTATAGGTCAAATTTATTGTTGATTTATTCCTAATAGTTTAGTGACAAGATTGTAAAACCCCTTAACCAGGTAGTCTCTAACCGGACTTCGAAGTTCTATTTCAAAAATTATTGTAAATCCTTTAACCAAGTGAACATTGTATGAGTGGGTTAAAATATCTTAACAAAGAGTATTTAACTGGACTTTCAATACTCCTAATAGGGTACTAGACACTCCTAACAGGGTGAAGTCATTCAGAAGATGGCATTTGTGTAAACTCTTAACCAAGCATCTTATTATTGTAGTGATAAATTGTGGGTATCATCCCCACCATAGTTTTTCCCTCTAACCAAGGTTCTTTTTCTGACACATGAATAACCCCATAATGGGTAATAATAATGATGCCACGGCTTCTCCTAGGAATAGCATATTTGAACTAAGTATCATTTTCCCTAGTATGAAGTGCATTTAAATTGTCAACCAAGGACATGTACTTGAAATGGGACAACACAGTTTATGCACGAAGTCTCTCATGGAGTTATTTTGCTTAAGTTGCAGGAAGGAAAATACATGAAGGAAACTTACACTATTTCTATAGTAAAGTAAACACGCACATATACTAATGAAAATGGTGCTAAAAACTATAAATTCAATCCTAATGTATTCTATCAACCCCAAAGCATTCATAATGATTATCACTGCAAGTGCTGCAGGAACATACACAGTGTATAGTGTTGTAGGAAAGAATAGTAAACTCTACTTGAACTAGTATAAATGCTCAAAAAAATTAATCTAATCTACTCTAATCCACCTTCCAAGTGGGCCCCCTTGGTTGGCTTCTTCTATCTACCAACACAAAATGGAACTCAAAATCACTTCTTTATTTTATTTCCATAAAACTGATTACATTATCATGAGACAACATACGAAACTAGAAAAGTAACTTTGTTTTAGATTATAGCAATACTACAACCATCTGACTAACTTTCTATCTAACCATCATCTTCCTTTATATAGAGGATTGATCCTTATTTGAACACACAAGATTATTTCTAACTAATTTGTGCCATAAAGGAAGGAAAATACAACAGTCTATGATAGAATAACATAAAGGATACATAACCGCTTCAATAGAATATTTATCACAGAGAAGATATAGCATAAGCGTGTTCCTATATTTCTTGGAATAGTTCTTCCCTCAATTTATCAGGCATATCCTGTTGTACAATAATGAGCTCCCACCATCGTCATCAAGTCTTCCTCACTCTTTATCAATGCTTGTTGATCCATTCTTCAGTCGTTCCTCTTTCCCTAGCAGCTTAGTACCATACACATATCTTCAAGCATTTAACCATTCAACTAATCCAAATATTAGAGCACACATTCAAACAACTATATGAAATACTCCAATATATGTATAATATTTGGGAAATTATATCAACTATTATCTACCCATGGGTTTTTTTGGTTTGACTATACTTATAGCATGTTCATAAGTTCAAATATTGAAAAGGCATAACAAATATTTTAGAAATGTTTGAAACAGAGCATAAAAGTATCATAAAACAAAGACAAGTTATATACCCATCATTTCCCCCTATGAGCATAATGCTTGTCCTCAAGCATTGCATTTCTTATCTATTCCTCAGAATTCCCCAACTTTAGTCTTTCCTCTTCTCTTGCTCTTGAAAGTAAAATAAAATCCTCTGGTCTTCTCCTAGTAATCCACTCTCTAATCTTCCTAAAGTTGATCTATCTTACTAAAATTAACATCATACAGAGGCCACATAACCATTGGTGGATGAAATGTCAAAGGACACCAGAGCTCATGTTGAATCTTCCTCCCCAGTTGCATATAATTGAGTGCCCTGTTTATGGCTACTTCAAGATTTAGGGGGCTATGTGGATATGATTTCTTGAAAGCCTCTGGCAACCTACTCCATCTATTTCTAACACCTTCTAGGGCTTTCTAGAAGGTAAAATAGGGAATTCCCTAATATTCTTTGTAAACTTTCTCTATAATAGAAAAAATTATATCCCCGGTTTCTACTTTTATCTTTCCATAAGTAAGATTTAACCAGTCCCTTAGTAAAACATTAGGCTTACTACTTTCAACCCTTAAGGGTAACTTTTCTGATCTCTCCTGATCTATATAAGCATCCAATTGTCTGGCATAATTAGTTTCATTGTGCATCCATGACATTAGGGCATTTACATGTATATTTCCAATATAAAGTAGAGGATTCCAATAATTTTCTTTGAGAATAATAAAATTATGGAGGTAAAGTTCACAAAGTAGATTTTTTTTTCTAGGTAGGAAGGGATTGGTACAGACCATACAATTATTGAGCTATTTTAAACTCTAAATCTTTATCTTTAATGGTCATCATTGACTTAAATAACATAAATTTTTCTTTTAAACATATTGCATAAACCCTGGGAGGAGGCCTACAAGAAATGATTTGATTGGCCATCTTTAAAGTATGGTCCATTTTTTGCTTCTTCCTTTTCATTTTTTCTTTCAAATCTTCTATTTCCTCCCTTTGGTCATCAATGTATTTTTGTGTTTTATTTCTTTCTTCTTTCCAAAGATTCCTTTTAAGCACAAACTGAAAAGAATAGACTGAAGACTAGGTGGGCCAAATTCTATTGGCTGACGATTTTTCTTCTCACTATAGGCCTGCTCTAGGTAATTAGTGAACCTGGTGCTTTTAAAGGTCACAATAGCATTTCTGGAAAAAGAGTGAGATGATGCCTAGGCCAATTGAGGTTCTTCTTGCTTATCTTCCTCAACTGTTTGATGCATTTCCTCAGTGTTACTCTATTGCTAAGGTGGCTCCTGGTAAGTATTTTCAGGTTTATTACTAAGTGATTCATTCAAATTTTGGTAATTATCTGGAAAAATTGTTTGTGTTGGGGAACTATCACAAGTATGATCCATATGAGATACATTGGAAAAATTGATCTAATGAAATAGATAGGCCATCTAAAGGAATATATGGTATTTTCCCTCTCATTCGGGAGCTTCTCCACAAAGGAGTCTCTGTAACCTCTACTATTTTCATTCTAAAAAATTTATTTGGTCTCTCTGCTCCAGGAGTAGTTGCTACAGGAGTCGACTTCTTTTTCTTATTTCTAGAAATTATAGGGTTTTGGGTTTGATTTTCATCCTTAGGAATGGAAGTTCCTTCATCAATTTTTCTTTTCCGTTTCTTTTGGGCAAATGTGGGTACACTTTCTATTGGAGTAGGGAGAGGTTTAGCTTCCCTAATATTTTTAGGCTCTACTCCTTGGCTGGCTATTTCAGTAGTTGGTTTGAAGGGAATATCACTCTCATGGACTAGTTGTTCAATAGGGTCATTTTGGGGATGCAAAGTGTTGATTTGAAGAAATGCATCCCAGGTTAAGGGAGATACATCCCTCAATGACCTCCCAACAAGAAATTTAATCAAAGCATGATGGGTAACAAAGTTTTTTTTCCTTTAATGGCATTAATGAACTTAAACTTGATGGAGACAGCATAAGGGAAGCTATCATGAGAACAACAGGTTTATGCATTAATAGTAGTTTATGGACCGGCATACCAAGCTACTGCCATTTTTCACTTGCCCTTGATGATGCAGGAATTCCTCTGCAAATGTCATTTTAGGTTTCTCAATATGTATCTTGAATCAAAGAGAAGCCTTCCAAATCTCATTCTTTGATGGCTGATAACAATTATGGTAATTTTTCAGAACAGAAACCCTAACCCTAAAATCATCTACATAACAAAAGGTAAATACATTTGAGGTAAGTATGTTCTTTCATTACTTTGGTATTTGAAATATTATTGCTCTTTTCATGTACTTTTATTATTTACATTTTGATGGAAAACATATTATTAGGAAATATATTTACAAGGGTCGTGACTATCTGAAACAATTTCTTTTTAATTTCATTTTGTCCTCTAATAAGCGTTGCTATAAATATTATTGAGTCATCATGTTTTAACATTATGTTTCAAGTGGTCTGCTTCCTCCAGAGAAGTCTGGATTCTCACTGTGTCCAGGTATGGACACATGTCCCCAATTGGAGCCATTATTGGCACCTAAAAACTCAAGCAAAAATATATATGAAACGTCAGGGACGTATGCTGTTTTACTTTCATTTTTATATAATTTTCCTTTGATAAAAAATTAAAATGATAAAGGAGAAAATGTATTTCCATTTGGAAGGTGGTTAATTATCTTTCCAAAAATGCATATTTAATTTTTAAATACATAATTATTAAAAAAAAATATAATTAAGTAGGTTGAGCAAAAAAGGTGGTGAGAGGGAGTTGAACACTCGACCTCTCAAGCTGACCATTTTCCTACCTATCTACCCTCCTACCCCCTAACCAGTTAATCTATTTATTTTCTTCGAGAGGGTTAGGAGAAAGTATTTATTTATCTTTATTGTATGTGGAGGTGAGAGATTAAAATAACCTTTCACACAGGGAGTTATCTATCTCTTAATTATCTTCTGTAATAATGTGATTATTATGTTATTTTTTGTATTTACATATTTTCTAATTTTTAGGAAAAAGAATGGGGAGAGGGAGTTGAACACTCCACCTCTCGACCCATTCCTTTTTCCTACCTAACTACCCAAATCTACCCCCCTTACCAACTACTCTACATTATTCTTCGAGAGTATATGTGTGAATAAATATATAAACATAAGATAATCATATTTCCTTCAAAATAAATTATTAAATTAAATATTGTTTATTAGGGAAAATGTTGGCATGTTATAATCACTTATAATCATTTTTTTTGTTTTACCCTAAAAACTTAAAATATATGATGAGGTGAATTCATTTCTTGATATATATTTATTTGTTTGTATTTTGACCTAATTTTTTATCACTTCCTCATTTTCATATCTTTACATGTAGCTTCATCATTTCACCTTGGTTATATTTTAACATTAATATTTTTAGGTGAAAAGATTGTAGTGTCATTTTATTATTATTAAATTCTAATCGTGTATGATTTGTAAGTTGATTTCTCATATATTATTAGGGTTTGAGTGATCATTGATTGATTTTTTATGTTTCAGGCCCTTTATCTTAACTTTTTACCTTTTTCTTTTACTTTAATTTTAGGGTGTTAGTATTTTCATTTTACCATTTTTTTTAATTAATCTTTTATAGGTATGTTTTTAGGGTTACTTATATAAAGTTAAATCTTTAGGGTTCCCTAATCATATACACTTTCATAATTGTAATATCATTTTTTATTTGAAATATTTGATATTATTAATTATTTTATAATCTTAATGTGTTAGCCCTTAAGTAAATAGATTTCATTTTTAGGGTTAAATCTATTTTGCATTATGTGGGTTTTACTCTTAAATAAGTACATTATTTTTTATTTCAAAATAAAAGGATAATTACAAGCATAATGATTTATTTGTCTTATTTTGTAAGTCCTTCATAATTTAATAATTTTTGTGACTTAAGTATAATTATATTTCATTTTTATTTTTATGATACTTAGTTTCAATTAATTATTGATAAATAATAAATAGTTTTTATAAGATCGACATCTTACATACATTATTTATTTTATTTGAGATAAACTAATAATGAGGATTTTTGTGTGTGCAGGAAATATCAATATTATTATATACAGAACACTAAAGATTACTAAATAAATTTGTACGAGAAATATTTTTAAACAACTATTGTAATAGTTTATTACGCATATTTTAGGGTTAATTGTGTGATTAGGTCCTATGAAAGGGCATGTCCTTTCACAGGAAACCATTGAAATTTGTATTTATACTCAAGAAATTGTAAAAATTAAGGACACAAATTCTATCACGGCAAATAGGGCTACTGTTCATAGACTGGAATTTAATGTCCCAAGGTCTTATGCATGGATATTTGATAAGTGCTTATACCCTATTGATTATATAGTCTTGTATGTTCAATCAGTTTTATGGATTACTCTCTAACCAGGGTATCCTAATATGCTTTTTATTTTATGCATTTGTTTATAATCAATTCATACAATTTGAATAATGGTAGTATGGTCTCGGAACCTGTTATTGTTTCCTTTGGGCTCTTAAGTTGAGTTAAAAATCTTAGGACCTATTGTATAAATTGTTGTAAATTTTGTTTTCAAATAAAATCTTGTAGCTTGATGTCTCGTTCTACAGAAATGAGTTATCTTAAAACTGTCTCCAGTTACATATAGTATTGAATGTCAACTCTGTTTTCAATTTGGCATTAGGCACTGGTCTATTCATTTATTTGATTTTGTCATTTATTTCTTTTTGTGAAGTATATATCTAATCTGCTATCTTCTTAATCAAACAGTAAATTAGGTTTAACATTAGTTCATAACAATAGTCTAAATTTTTTAAATATTTGCCAATTAGGACATTAGGTTAAAATATCTTCCAAGGATCAGTAACTTCTTTGGAAGAAATTTTGTTGTTTACGCACGTTGTTTGTGCAGTTAGAAAGTGTACTCAATTTAGGCCTACCAGCCTAGGTTCAATCAAACTAGAATTGTAGAGGCATCTATTATGCATGTTAGTTGGCCTCAAAACGACCAACATTTTTGAGCCCCAACAAATTGGCTACTCTATTAGGGACACCTATCAGTGGATGTTAGTTTCAAAATCTCTGGTTAAGTTGTAAAGACTCTACTGGGAAGAAGGATTCAGAATAGTTATTGATTCCTCATAGGAAGTGAGGTGGCGACTCTAGAATATAGTATCAAGTGAAGCCTATGTTATAGAGAAGATCTCTAAAGAATGATTGGTTCATCGAATTGGAACCAAACAATGAGGAAATGATTATAGGAAGTGACAGTGATCAATTTAAAGTTTCTTCTAATCCATTATGTAACATGGATAATGAGCAAGAGAACATTAATTATCACTATGACAATCAACACCAGGGGGATGAATCAGGCATGTCTCCCTTGAATGCATTCATTAATTTAGAATGGTACGATAATGAAAATGTGGTAAGTTTGTTTATAAGGTTGATGGATATTTTTCGTAAAATACCTTCTGATATCATGCCAAGTTTTTCAAACAAAATATGTAGTTTAGGAGTAACTCATGAGCAACTAGAGTTTATTCTTGAGATTGTACATGAAGACACAATGGAAGAGAATGATAAAGTTACAAAAGGGGCATAGAAACCTAATGATGTTCTAGATTTGAATGAACAAGCGATGTCAAATCAGGATGAGGAAGAATCTGTACATGGTGAGATTTGTATGGAGACAAATGGCCATGATGGTGAGGAAGAAAATCTCCTCAGCATAGAGGAAATTTCAGAGTTGTTGGATGTTGAATCTTATAAGTATGTTCAAAAGAATGGTTTAAATTTTTCATGTAATCATCAAGATGGGCATGATCAGGTTATATTTGATACAAAAAAGTCTCAAAGAGATGAAACATTTGATAAAGGAAATATGTTTATGAATGGTTTTGAGAAAGATGAAGAAAAATTTCTTGAATTAAATGGTGATATTTTTTTGATTGAGCCTGATTTGGATACTATGCTAGAGGATATAAAAACTCTACAAGGAATTGACTATAGGAATGACTCAATCAGTTTTTTGCAAAATCAAAAAAATATGTTGCAAAATGAAGAAAGAAATTGAAACTACACTGAGGATGACCTTTATATGGTTCCCCAAGATGCATATGAAGAAGAAGATACCTACGAGACATGTGAAGAAAATAATAACTCTATCCCTAGTTTACACCTAAGAAAATTAAACATTTACTTTTGGGTGCATCCATTAGGGAAGAGAGTATGGAAGAAAATGAATCCATAATGGATTCATATATAGATGATTACTATAAAAATAAGATAGACATTTTTAAAAGGAATAATGAAAATTCACCAAAAATATTTTCTCCAAAGAATGAGGCGTCTGTAGAAAATAAACTATACAATGAAGGTAATCATGAAATATGTAATATGATGCAACCTCCACATGATGTAAGAAGTAATTCAAAGTATTTTTCAAAGGAAATTAGGAGTGATAAAATCTTAGATGAGCAAAGGATACACTCGACAAATATTGGTGGAATTGGTAATCTTCAAATCAGACATAAAGGAAGTTATAATAGTTTGTTCCCAATTCAAATGACACAGGCGGGTTTTGATAGTGAAGGATGTTATGAACAGGTGGATCAAAATAGTAATTCGATAAATAATAATACATTTAGAATGATTTTGCTGCTCCTGGACCAAAACCAAATCTTTGATAGAGGAAAGCATTGTCATCATGGATAAGCATCTATTTTAGGGAGTTATCCTTACCTTCTGTGTTATATTTTCTTTTCATTTATTTTGATTATATATTAAATTTTTAAAATATTTTTAGCATGATTTTTTGACGTTGTGATTTCTGTGTGTATTATATCATGAATGTACAATATGATTTGCAGAAAAATTTACTTTATTACTTCTTGTGAAAATATGCAAGAACAAGAATTGAATCCAAAGCTGAGGTAGGTCAATAAACTGCTGACGGTCATGAACAACATCATGTCCTCTATGGTCAGCTCTTAAGACATCTGCCACATTATACAAAAGAATAGAGAGAGAGAGAAAGAAGGTTGTGCAGTCAAAAATAATGAAGAGCTTAAACATATAATAGCCTAGGAGAATAGGGGTCCCTTGATTCGAATCGTTAGAATCTGAGTATGAACCGCTAGGAACTGTGAACACAACTGTAAACATCATGGTGGCCAACAATGCTGCCACCACTAGTTCTACGTTGCGTCTTTCATCGAAGGATTTGTTTACCATATCTGTGGCTCTCTTGTGCTTTTCTTGGCTCACTTCTGGCGCATAGTACATGAATGGCTTGGGACTGCTTTTATAATCTCCACCCTCGGCAACAAATCCTCCAGAATGGGCTCACTTTTGTTTCTTACTGCAATGTGTAAGGGCATATCTCCTTCAACAAGTGGTTGGCTGTTAGGCTAGCCATTAACGTCCAATAACTCTACTTTTTTAAATGAGAAATCAACAAGTACCTTCACATTTGCATTTTGATTGCCTTCATTTTCAGCTCCCTTTATGCCAAAGGCTTCAGCACGAATCCAAACTTTACTGCTATGCATAGTGGAGCTTCCTCCTTGTTATTCTTCACGCTCAAATTGGCCTTACAATTAGCCTTACCATCTAACAAGAGAGTCACCAAACCCACATGATATTTCCACATAGCTAAGTGTGGGGCTATGTCGCCTTGATTATCCTTTTCGTTGATGAAGTGTGGGAGTTTAAAAATTTTTAACAAATCTTTGTTTCCTGCAAGCACTGCAAGATGTAAACATGTTCTTCCCTTGGGCGTCCTCTTGTTAACTAATTTTGTGGGATCAAAAACTCTGAGTGCGAGCAGCATTTTGGCATGCAAGAAATATGGTGCTCAAGTGATATTGGATACTTCATTCTCTAGTCATGAATTTGAAACCACAGAGTTGAGAATATGGCATTTGGAATCATTATTGTCAAAATCATTAAATCCATCATTTTCACTTTCTCTTCTTGGAGGTTCTTCATTTGAAGTGCTTACTAGTGGTCTTGAATTTGGCTATCTCATTATGACTCATACACCTTTGATTGAAGCATTCAAATACTTTCCTAGCCTAAGCCACCCACATGGCACTATCAAGTACACTATTAAAAAGTTGTTAACCATGTGTGGCCAAAAATCAAATATGTTGCTGGAAGTTATTTGTGAGCAAAAGCAGATTTTGAAAAAATGATTTGAGCAAATAAAAAGGATACTTTTGCATTGTGGTTGGGAGGTAATTGATAGTGCTGGAGGAGTTTCAATGGTGGCATGACCAATAGCATATGAGGGAAAAATAATACATTTGAAGCAGCCTCTTAATGGCATTAATGAACTTAAACTTGATGGAGACAGCATAAGGGAAGCTATCATGAGAACAACAGGTTTATGCATTAATAGTAGTTTGTGGACCAGCATACCAAGCTATTGCCATTTTGCACTTGCCCTTGATGATGCAGGAATTCCTCTGCAAATGTCATTTTAGGTTTCTCAATATGTATCTTGAATCAAAGAGAAGCCTTCCAAATCTCATTCTTTGATGGCTGATAACAAGTATGGTAATTTGTCAAAACAAAAACCCTAACCCTAAAATCATCTACAGAACAAAAGGTAAATACATTTGAGCTAAGTATGTTCTTTCATTACTTTGGTATTTGAAATATTATTGCTCTTTTCATGTACTTTTATTATTTACATTTTGATGGAAAACATATTATTAGGAAATATATTTACAAGGGTCGTGACTATCTGAAACAATTTCTTTTTAATTTGATTTTGTCCTCTAATAAGCATTGCTATAAATATTATTGAGTCATCATGTTTTAACATTATGTTTCAAGTGGTCTACTTCCTCCAGAGAAGTCTGGATTCTCGCTGTGTCCAGGTATGGACACACATCCCCAATTGGAGCCAATGTTGGTGTAATACCCCAAAAATGGGCTATAAGTTCATTAATCTCCTACATCTTCAATTTGAACGAAATCGACATCAAAGTCCTAATCTAAGGCACATCTAAACATCATCGAATCATAATTGATTATCTTAAATTCTGCATCGGGGAATATTCCTAGTAATATTCCTAATCATCATAATTATCTTTAATTTTATAATTATTTGGCAATAAATCACATTTATCCTAAAGTTTGATTAATTAAATATTTTGCATATTTAATTAATTAAATTTAATATTTGCCACTTAATTATTTAATTAAATTTAATTCTATCTATTATTAATTGTATTATTTAATTTTGACAATAAATCAAAATTCCTATGAATAATTGATTAAATTCTTATTTAATTAATTAAAGCATGTTGTCATTATTTAATAATATAATTTTTAATAAAAGTTTGGTAAAATAGTTAATTAACCCATAAATTAATTATTTTATTTCAAAAATCAATTAAGTTGAGCATAAATCACTTTATTTATTTATTAAATCATAATTATCCATGTGCACATTCAAGGACCAATTAAACTCAAAATTGGAAAATCAATGCAAGTTGTTAGCTTTTTGAAACTCAACATCTTTTTGAGTTTTAAAGTGGATCTTAACTTCTAATTCGAGTTGAACTGTGCTTTTGCATGATTTTTGTGACTTAATTATCTGTTATTTAAAAATAGCTCAAAAATCAACCTGAGTTATTTGAGTGATTTATGGCTTTCTTCCATGCACCTCCAAAGCCTTGGATTTCTATAAAAACAAGGCTCAGCTCTTCATAATTCATCTCTCGAATTTGCATCAGATCTCTCAAATTTGCATCCACAAATTTGCATTCTCACGCTGTCGAATTGGAGTCTGAAGAATCATCTTTGCGAATCCAAGCTATTGTGAGATCTTTCTAGTTTTGAGCATTGCATATCATTTAGCATAGATTCATATCATTGTTAGATCAATTTTCATATTAGCATAGATTCATATCAGTTTATCATTCTTATTGCATAGAAAATACCAAAAAAATAGATTAATTGCATTCAATTTCATATCCATCTTTTGCATTCAAATCCTTCGTTTAGGTGTCGTCTAGGTCACTGATCTCGATAACAATCTGAGAACATTAATCTTGCACCTACTAAAAGGCAGTAAATCGCTTGGTTAAATTAGATTTTAATTTTGCACGATTTTGATTTTTGCGAACCTCTAATGTTTTACTGAAGTGTTGTGTCTATAGATCAGGTACAATTTTCACACACACAGTTGGCACCTAAAAACTCAAGCAAAAATATATACGAAACATCAGGGAAGTATGATGTTTTACTTTCATTTTTATATAATTTTCCTTTGATAAAAAATTAAAATGATAAAGGAGCAAATGTATTTCCATTTGGTAGGTGGTTAATTATCTTTCCAAAAATGCATATTTAATTTTTAAATACATAATTATTGAAAAAAAATATAATTAAGTAGGTTGAGCAAAAAAGGCGACGAGAGGGAGTTGAACACTCGACCTCTAGAGCTAACCTTTTTCCTACCTATCTACCCTCCTACCCCCTAACCAATTAATCTATTTATTTTCTTCAAGAGGGTTAGGAGAAAGTATTTATTTATCTTTATTGTATGTGCAGGTGAGAGATTAAAACAACCTTTCACACAGGGAGTTATCTATCTCTTAATTATCTTTTGTAATAATGTGATTATTATGTTATTTTTTGTATTTACATATTTTCTAATTTTTAGGGAAAAGAATGGGGAGAGGGAGTTGAACACTCCACCTCTCGACCCATTCCTTTTTCCTACCTAACTACCCAAATCTACCCCCCTTACCAACTACTCTACATTATTCTTCGAGAGTATATGTGTGAATAAATATATAAACATAAGATAATCATATTTCCTTCAAAATAAATTATTAAATTAAATATTGTTTATTAGGGAAAATGTTGGCATGTTATAATCACTTATAATCATTTTTTTTGTTTTACCCTAAAAACTTAAAATATATGATGAGGTGAATTTATTTCTTGATATATATTTATTTGTTTGTATTTTGACCTAATTTCTTATCACTTCCTCATTTTCATATCTTTACATGTAGCTTCATCATTTCACCTTGGTTATATTTTAACATTAATATTTTTAGGTGAAAAGATTGTAGTGTCATTTTATTATTATTAAATTCTAATCGTGTATGATTTGTAAGTTGATTTCTCATATATTATTAGGGTTTGAGTGATCATTGATTGATTTTTTATGTTTTAGGTCCTTTATCTTAACTTTTTACCTTTTTCTTTTATCTTAATTTTAGGGTGTTAGTATTTTCATTTTACCATTTTTTTTAGCTAATCTTTTATAGGTATGTTTTTAGGGTTACTTCTATAAAGTTAAATCTTTAGGGTTCCCTAATCATATACACTTTCATAATTGTAATATCATTTTTTATTTGAAATATTTGATATTATTAATTATTTTATAATCTTAATGTGTTAGCCCTTAAGTGAATAGATTTCATTTTTAGGGTTAAATCTATTTTGCATTAAGTGGGTTTTACTCTTAAATAAGTACATTATTTTTTATTTCAAAATGAAAGGATAATTACAAGCATAATGATTTATTTGTCTTATTATGTAAGTCCATAATTTAATAATTTTTGTGACTTAAGTATAATTATATTTCATTTATTGTTATGATACTTAGTTTTAATTAATTATTGATAAATAATAAATAGTTTTTATAAGATCAACATCTTACAAACATTATTTATTTTATTTGAGATAAACTAATAATGAGTATTTTTGTGTGTGCAGGAAATATCAATATTATTATATACGGAACACTAAAGATTACCAAATAAATTTGTACGGGAAATTTTTTTAAACAACTATTGTAATAGTTTATTACACATATTTTAGGGTTAGTTGTGTGATTAGGTCCTGTGAAAGGGCATGTCCTTTCACAGGAAACCATTGAAATTTGTATTTATACTCAAGCAATTGTAAAAATTAAGGACACAAATTCTATCATGGAAAAAAGGGCTACTGTTCACAGACTAGAATTTAATGTCCTAAGGTCTTATGCATGGATATCTGATAAGTGCTTATACCCTATTGATTATATAGTCATGTATGTTCAATCAGTTTTTTGGATTACTCTCTAACTAGGGTATCCTAATATGCTTTTTATTTTATGTTTTTGTTTATAATCAATTCATACAATTTGAATAATGGTAGCATGGTCTCAGAACCTGTTATTGTTTCCTTTGGGCTCTTAAGTTGAGTTAAAAATCTTAGGACCTATTGTATAAATTATTGTAAATTTTATTTTCAAATAAAATCTTGTAGCTTGATGGTCTCGTTCTGCAGAAATGAGTTAGCTTAAAACTGTCTCCAGTTACATATAGTATTGAATGTCGACTCTATTTTCAATTTGGCATTAGGAACTGGTTTATTTGCTTATTTGATTTTTTCATTTATTTCTTTATGTGAAGTATATATCTAATCTTCTATCTTCTTAATCAAACAGTAAATTAGGTTTAACATTAGTTTATAACAATAGTCTAAATATTTTAAATATCTTCCAATTAGGACATTAGGTTAAAATATCTTCCAAGGATCAGTAACCTCTTTGGAAGAAATTTTGTTGTTTACGCACGTTGTTTGTGCAGTTAGACAGTGTACTTAATTTAGGCCCACCAGCCTTGGTTCAATCAAACCAGAATTGCAGAGGCATCTATTATGCCTGTTAGTTGGCCTCAAAACGACCAACGTTTTTGAGCCCCAACACCACCCACAAGCATGAAATCTCTTGACTGGTTCTACATCTGTAAGAAAAATTGTGTGAACCACTAGTTCATGGCGCATTAACTATCTAACCATTGTTCTAAATGCTTTCTCCAAATTCAATCTGCAATTTGTCAATTACAATTTTCTCTACTCCTAAAATTCCCCAATTCCCTAATCTCCTTTGTAATACCCTGAAATTCAACTCCTAACTACACCTTTAACTACAAATTCCCTTGCAATCTCTATGTTTACATTTTTTTAAATGACAATAATGGCGCTTACAGAAAGGAATTATAGTTTTAAATGCAATTAATTTTCACATAGCTTGATTATGTCATTTTAGGCTTACATCAAGTCAAAAATTAGAGATAAGTTGGAAATTGGGGTCTTGCACTTGTCTAAAACATAAAGGACTTAACAAAATAGAATATAAGTGCATATTTGAAAAGACAATAAATCTCGTAAGGAATGATGAGTATGAAAATAGTAACTTGGAGAATTAATACACTTCCATGCCCCTACGTAATAAAGATAAGTGTCCACACTTGTCATACTAAGCATGACGTAGGAAACTAATGTAATGTCATATTATAAATAAACACGGTATTAAATATAATAATCTAAATGTATGAACTAAAAGTGGAAAATATTGAATTATTATACATGTTATTATGATTCAACATGTGGGAGAGGGTGACCATGTTTAGAAATTTCATCAAAGGAGTTGGTGCTGAGAATGTTCGCATCAGCTGACATGGCAATTATTGAAAGCAAAGAAAATAGAAATGTGATGACGTGGATAATGGGTGGATGGAAGGTAGAGAAATGCAGTGGGATGCAAAGAAGAATTTAGAAAATGAATGGAGAAAGAAACTTCATTTAAAATGAAGTGTTTATTATGAGCATACCTGAAGAAATTTAGGGTAAAGTTGTAGGAAGAAGGTTGGAACCTTCTACCACAGGAAGTACTACCTTTTGTGATTCTGGAGTATTGTCATTGAATTGTTGTAGGAAATGATCTTTGGTTTGTGGCTGATGGTATAGATGAAGTCTATGACCATTTACCAGCAACTTGAAATGAATAGGATCAATGGTGGATAATTGTATTGCTCAATTATCGAAGACATGATCTATTTCATAGGGTCCTAACCCTTGTGTTTGTAACTTGCTAGGTATTTCTTGAAACAGTGAATCAAATAGTAATGGTCAATCACCTACTAAGAAGCGTTTGTTCTTTATGTGTGAGTCATGCCACTTCTTTCTCTATTTCTAGACTATCTCTATTCTCCCCAAAGAGGATTTTCTCATCTCATCCAAAGAGTTGAGGTGGAGAAGGTGGTCTTGTTGTGCTATAGGAAGATCAATATTGAGCTTCAGGGTAGTGCACAACGTTTTATGTTCAAATTCAATAGGAAATATTGTTATTTTTTCATAAATCATTTCAAAAGGAGTGAATCATGTTGTTGTCTTCCATTTTGTTTTGTAAGCCCAGACCGCTTCTAGAAGGTGGTTGCTTTAATCTCGATGATGTAGTTGAACTATTTTGGTAAGAATAGCTTCAATTTCTCTATTGGTAACTTTCGCCTGACCATTTTCTTGAGGATGGTAGGGACTATAATTTATGTGTTTGATATTGTACTCATTCATAAGTGTTGTGATCAGGGTTGATGTGAATTGTGTCCCTTGATTTGTTACTAGCTCTTTGGGCATACCATAGAGGGTAAATATTTCTTCATATACGAATTCAACCACTTTTTTATCATGTGCATGCTACATTGCTTTGACTTCTACCCATTTGATGATGTAGTTAGTGAAAACTAGAATGTAAGATTTACCATTAGATGGTGGATCAATAGGACCAATAAAATCCATGCCCCATTTATCAAATGGTGTGACCACCACTTGTGAATTTAGAGGCATTTCATCTATCTTTTTAGGGCAACCCATCTGTTGAAATTTATCATATTTCTCGGTGTAGTTTTATTTATCCTTATGAAGTGTAGGCCAGTAATAACCAATTGTCAATATTTTCATAGTTGTCCTTTTAGCTGCAAATTTTATGCCACAAGGTTCATCATGACAAGCGTGAAGGATTTCATAAGTCTCATCCTCACATACACATCTTTGCATAAATTTTTTTGGATTAGTATAAAACAATATGTTATCAATCTAGGAAAATTGAAAAATTTTCTCAACGCTCAGTTTTCTTTCATTAGGAGAAAAATGTGTAGGCATCTTGTCAGCTACAAGGTAATTTTCTATATCAACATACCATGGACTTTTGACAACAATACGAAACAAATGCTCATCATGTAATGTATCACTTATCACAAAAGTGTTAGTGTCATCATTATGGAGCCTTGATAAATAATGAGCCACAACATTAGCTTTACATGGCTTGTCAATGATAGTTAGATCAAATTCATGTAATAGTAAAAGCCATCTTTCTAACCTGCCTGAGATTGCAGGTTTGTTCATAAGATATTTTATGGCTACATGTTCGGTATGAAAAAATATTGGGTATCCTATAAAATAATGACATAATTTATTCAAAGCATAGACAACAGCCAGCAATTATTTTTCAGTGACTATATAATTGAGTTTTGGTCCATCTAAGCTCTTCTTGATATAGTAAATGGCATGTTCAAGGTTATTGGCTTTCTAACCTAAGACTTCTCCTACTGCATAATTAGAAGCATCAATATGAATATGGAAAGGTAAAGACCACTTAGGCACTCTAAGCACTAGTGCTATTGTAAGAAGGGACTTGAGTTGCCGCAAAGATTCCTCATAGGATGGTGTCCATGTGAACTTAGACTCTTTTGTAAGCAATGTGTATAATGGACTGGCTATTTGACTAAAATTTTTAATGAAATGCCTATAATATCCAACATGTCCTAAAGATGATCTAACATCTTTTTTCTTTTTAGGTGTAGACAATATAAGAATTACCTCAATTTTGTAGGGTCCACTTGTATTCCAGCATCTGAGATGAAATGTCCTAGCACAACTCCTTCTTGCATCATCATAAAACATTTTCCACTATTCAGGGACAAATTGTGCTCATTACATATGATCAACACTTTTTATAATTTCACCATAGCTTCATATAAAGTTACACCAAATGTGGTGAAATCATCCATGTAGATTTCCATGTAATCATGTGAGATATCAACAAAGATTCTAATAACATGCCTTAGAAAAGTAGCTGGAGCATTACATAAACCAACAGGTAACATAGAATAGGCATATGTTACCCAAGGACATGTAAATATGGTATTTTCTTAATCCTCTGGAGCAATACTGCTCTGGTTATATCCACTATATCTATCAATAAATGAAAAGTACTTTTTACCAGCTAAGGTATCCAGAACTTGATCAATGAATGGCAAGGGAAAATGATCTTTATTTGTAGTATTGTTCAATTCTCTATATTCTACACATATTCTACATTTTCCTCCCATTTTAGGGACTATTAACAAAGGAGAAACACATTTGCTTCTTGAGATTGGATAAATAAAACCAGCATTCAACAGTTTCTACAACTTAGTTTTTAAAATTTCTCTCAAGGTTGGGTTAATTCTTCTCTGAGGTTGATGGATTGGTAAACTACTTTCATTGATATAGATTATGTGTATAGAGCTTTGGGCTCAATCCTTTTGATATCTACATAATCCCAGGCAAAGGATTTTTCATGTTTACAAAGTATTTGAGTTAGTAGGGATAATTGTGGTGATGATAGTTTATTGTTGACATGTAGGTTGTGACCGGGTTAGAGCTCCACCTTAGTTGCTAGTTCAATAATTTATACTTCATGTATAGGAGGTGTGGATATATCATGGGGTAGTAATTGATGGATAATATCAGGTTCAACAGGTAGAACATAGTCCTCATAGGTAGACAACTACAAAATAGAACTTTTAGAGATATCTTTTACTATAACATAGTCAATAGTAAGAATGCTTTGAATCACATCATCATCTTCTTTAAGTTGCGGGAAATATTTTTTATGTAACATTATCAATTGAGAAATAGAGTTAAGATCTTCTACCTCATCTCCCAAATCAGGCCAAATAGGAGTACTTAAATCTGGTTGAGGTTGGGCTAGAGGATATTAATCTAACTTCTTAATTGTTTGGCCATCTAAAATGGTCATGTTACCTTAACAGAAACTTATATTGGCATCAGTTGTGGCTAACCAAGTTCATCCAAGGATGACTGGGTAACCAGCAAGAGTTTCCTTAGGTGATAAAATCATGAAGTTAGCAAGATATTCCCAAGAGTCCAATGTAACTACAATGTCTTCTATTATGCTATCTAGGGTGACAGTGGAACTTTCTGCAAGTTGTAAGACTGTTGGAGTGGTTCTAAATCCTTCTATACTCGGTCTATGCATGGTATCCTTAGTCATAATATTAATAGCAGTACCCAAATCATTTAAAGCATTTTTCACAGACTGGCCATTAATTATAATAGCAACAACTAGACTTCTAGGGTCAGAGTACTTTGGAATGACTATCTTTCCCAACATAATATCTACAAGTTGACCAATAACATGTACCATTTGAGGATCCTTTTTCTTACATCCTGGATTCTTAAGGAAAGCTTCTTTAATAGCTCTCCCATAGATAGGAACATCTTTGATAGCTTGAAAAGTAGAATTTGAATATGCATGTTTTTCAACTGATCAAGAATATCAAATGGTGTCTCATTTTGGGGTACATATATATCAGCTCTAAGCCTATGAGGAAAATGAGGATTAATTATGGTATGAACATCATCTTGACTTGATGTATTAGTTGGTGGGACTTTATTTGGCAAAGTAGTTTCTGTAAAAGGATTTGATGCTATAGGAAGGTCTGGAACTTCTATAATAATAGGAGGTTCTGGTGCGGGTAAAGTAGTGCCAGATCTTAAGTGAATATTTGTTATTTCTAATGTATAGGAAGGGTAATGTTGGGCATCTATAGCATAAACAGGTTGGTTTTGTTGTTGTTTCTTGCTGTTAGGATTAGGTTGTGGCTAAGAAGGTAATTGTGTTGGCCTTGGAGAAGGACTTGTGGTTGTAGGAGGTGGCATGAGTGTAGGTTGAGACACTGGAGGTTATAAGGATTGATAACCAGGATTTTGATAAGGCCATTTTTGGGGTCACTTCCACTAGTTATATGGTTTCCAGTTCCCTTGTGGTGGCGTCCATTAGTTTTGAGGCTATGGTCATTGGGTTTTCTATGAATTAAACCACTAGTTCTGCTGAGTATTAGGCCAGACATTATTCCAAGCAGGTTGGGAATACTAAGAATTTTATTGAAAATTTTGGTTATGCCATTGGTTATTATAAGGATTAAAAGATTGCAAATGATCTTTGGGCATACCTTGTCTTGGGGCCCATGGCCAACATTGAGAAATAAATAATACTTGCTCATCCTCTCCTTCTATTTGTGTGAACTCGGTATGAAGGTGTTGGGTCTCCAAATTCACCACTAGCTTACACCAAAAATCCTTCTTTTGTTGTCGAAAGTGAGGATAGTATTCAGCTAGCTTTGCCATTGCATCTTCATGCTTTGTCTTGGTCTACATTGTGTCCAAAACTATAGTAACATCATTGATAATATATTGTTTGAAATCTAACAGTAGATTAGAAATTTCCATTTTAGAAATACTGGAGCCATTCCCTTTAGCGAGTGTGGGTCGAAATCCTCTACCTTTCTTCACTATTGATCTTGAATAGTCAAGATCGATTTTCTTAAGATCATCCCAGGAATATTGAGAAATGTCTCCTCCAACCATAAGATCCTGTGCTTCAAGACAATTGTCATTTACTCCCCTCAACAAAATGAGTTTTTGTGAGTCCTCCTATAGCGCATGCTGAGGATTCCTCTGCAGATTATACAAGAAGCATAAAATATAATCTTCTAGAGTTTCATCTTCCTTTTGTGACATACAAAAAATTTCATCCCCCCTTAAGTCGCCCCCTTTACAATACTCTTTATACTTTTGCAGAAACAAAGTCTGCATCTCATTCCAAGTGGTTGTTGCTTTATCCCCTAATCCCATGAACCATCTTAAAGCTTAATCCTTTAACACTGTTGAAAACAACTTGAGTTTTTTACTATCATTGTTATAATCAAAACTTAGACAAAGAATGTCAAACTCAAACAGAAAGGTGTCAGGGTCTTTAGTGATTAGACCATAGAACTTTGGAAGTGCAATAGTGGGTATGTTCTTGACATTGGCATCATTTATAAGACTAGGAAGAGGGAATGGAAAGGTAGGTTGTGCCATCACTGCAGGTACTTGGGAGTGAAGTTTTGGCTAGGAAGTGATAGTAGCCAAAGGATTATTATGAATAGATATACTTGTAGTGGAATTATCAAGAAAAATAGCCAAAATTTCAACAAAAGGTCAAAGATCAGATGGATCAAAAGGATCTTCTACAGATGAGGATGCTCAAGCTAATTTAGGACTTGTGTCAATAAAAGGTAATTCAACTTCTTCATATTCTTCATTCAAATTACTAGATTCTCTTCCCCTTCTATGCATGCAGGTAATTTGACAAACTTGTGAAGCAATTTTCGAACTACAAACTACTATCTAGAAAATAGAAACCTATCTAAAATGACTCAATAAGGTTCTTAGCTTGACACCATCCCTAGAAACGGCACCAAAAATGAACAGCCCCATAATAGGTAATAATAATCATGACATGGCTTCTCATGGGTATAGTATATTCAAACTAAGTATCATTTTCCCTATCATGAAGTGCATTTAAATTGTCAACCCACAAATGTATACTTGAAATGGGATGGCACAGTTTATGCACTAAGTCTCTCATGGAGTCATTTTACTTTAAGTTGTGGGAAGGAAAATACAAGAAGGAAACTTACACTATTGGTGCAGGAAAGTAAACAAACACATCTACTAATGAAAATGGTGTTGACAACTATAACTTCAATCCTAATCTATTATGTCAACCACAAAGCATTCACAATTATTATCACTGCAAGTTTTGCAGGAACATACACACTATATAGTGCTATAGAAAAGAATAGTAAACTCTAGTTGAACTGATGTAAATGCTCAAATAAATTAATCTCATCTACTCTAATCCACCTTCTAAGCGGGCCCCCTTGGTCGGCTTCTGCTAGCTACCAACACAAAAAGGAACTCAAAATTACTTCTTTATTGTATTTCCATAAAATTGATTACATTATCATGAGACAACACACAGAACTAGAAAAGTAACTTTGTTTCAGATTATAACAATAATACAACCATCTAACTAACTTTCTATCTAACCATCATCTCCCTTTATAGAGAGGATCAATGCTTATTTGAACACACAAGATTATTTCTAACTAATTTTACCCATAAAGGAAGGAAAATACAATATTCCATGATAGAATAACATAAAGGTTGCATAATCACTTCAACCTGGAACATTTATCATAGAGAATATATAGCGTAAGCGTGTTCCTATATTTCCTAGAAGGGTTCTTTCTTCAATTTATTAGGCATGTCCCGCGGTACCATAATGTCTTCCCACCATAGTGGTTGAGTCTTCCTCACACTTCATCAATGCTCATTGATCCATTCTTCAGTCGTTCCTCTTTCCCTAGAAAGTTAGTAGCATATACATATCTTCAAGCATTTAACCATTCAACTAATCCAAATACTAGAACACACATTCAAACAACTATATGAAATACTACAATATATACATAATATTTGGAAAAGTATATCAACTATTATCTACCCATGGGTTTTGTTGGTTTGACTATACTTATAGCATGTTCATAAGTTCAAATATTGAAAAAGGCATAACAAGTATTTTAGAAATGTTTGAAACAAATCATAAAAGTATCATAAAACAAAGACAAATTATAGACCCATCAACACCAAAATATTGTGTTATGTGTTTGAATGTTTATGAGTTGTATGTTTGAGTTACATGTTATCGGTTATCATTTAGATAGTACTGAAGCTATTGGTAAAGAATAAGAAAGTTATCAGTATAAGTAATTTACTGATTATTAGTTTATGCTTATAAATTTGAATAAGTGTGAAATCTTTGTGGTACTGATTCACACCCCCCCCCCCACCTCTTAGTACCTTACCTAATACTTTCCAACAATTGGTGTTAGAGCATCGGTTCTCTAGTGGAAATTTTAATAGCTTAAGAGTATATCTGGAATAATGGGAAGTTATAGGTATCAAAGAGAATTAGAGGAAGCCCTAGAAGGTGCCACTAAACAAACCCAAGATTTGAAGAATAAGCTAAGAACATCATTTGCAAAAAAAAAGGAACTGACAGAAAGACTACAGATGAGCCTTGATGATCTCGATAGACTATCGGAAGACAATATCAATTCTAAGGAAGCTGATGTAGCTATAAAAGACCTATCAAAAATGTACAATGAGTTACTTGAGAAAATCAATCAAATGAAAAAGGAACATGAAATTCAAGCCTTGAGAATGACAGAAGTACTGGAAAGAATGAGGACTGTTGAAAGTGTCCAAGAGCTTCTAGAAACTAAGAAGATAAATGTTAAAGAAACAATCAGAAACAAAGACTTACTCCTGCAAGTGCAACTAGAAGAAGTCTGAGCAAGAAATGACATGATAAGAGATATCAGTGATAGGATTCAATGACTGCAAGTAGAAAATAAGAAATAGAAGGAAGTAAATGAACAACTGAGAAACAGACTGAAAACTAAAAAAGAATACAATGCTATATTCATAAAAATTAAACAAAACATGTTGAAAAATGATGAACAATTGAAAAGTTGAACAAAACTAGGTGATACTACTGGACTGGGGTATATCAATTCAACACAATAGAGATAATAGAATCATAAAAATATGGACAACAAACTTCTAAAGGATCCAACAATACACAAGGTAAGAAATCTTACAAGCCTACCTACTATAATTTTAGAAAATATGGTCATACTCTTAATGTATGTAGAAGAAAACAAGTGAATATTCCTAAAAGTACATTATTTAATGGTTACTAATATAATTGCAACAATTTTTTTCATAGAGCTATTGAGTGTCGATCTGAAAACATTAGTAGAACATTTGAGAAAAGATTCAATGGGTATTGCTATAAATGTAATCACTATGGACACAAAGTTGAAGAATGCACAACTAAGACATTGACAATAAGAAAAATAGTTCATTATTAGAAAAGACAAACAAAAAATTATGTTTCATGCTTTAATTTGGAAAATCTAGACATCTTTCATCAAAATGCAGAAAGGAAAATCGAGAAGAAAAAGCTGAATTGTGGAGACCATTTGCACTACCATGCTATATTTTCTCAAAGTTTGGTCATTCCACCTATTACTATAGATATCAGTGCACCACCACCAATGACACTAAAAGAACAACAATCATAAATAAAGATCAAGTCAAACAGGACATGAAGAAGATATGGATAAAGAAGGAAGATGACACTCCACCAATGGAAGCCCCTGTGTCGGACGGTGAAGGGAATTCATCTACCAACTAAGAAAACAAGTAAATGCTTAGGGACACAAAAAAATTTAAAATATCTAAACAGTCCCTTAAATAAAATTATAAGATGAAGTATTCAAGACCATAGAACAAATGCAATGATATTTAGGAGAATAGAAAAGTAAAAAAAAATTATTAAGTATAAGACTGTTATCGGTGAACTAAGTTCACTACAGGTATGAAAGAGATTGTTGCCCTACAATAAATGCTTTATCTCAAATAGTCATTGGAAACTTTTTCATTATATATAAAGACACTTATTATGAAAAAATCACATTCTGAAAAGTTACTGTGAAGAAAAAAGACTAAGCACATACTATAGTATATTGAGTTAATTCATTCTATAGAAAGGAATTAGATGAATCGATTGAGCTAGAAGCCCTAAAACTCTTAATCTTGGATTAAAAAAAGGTGACAATGGCAAAGAAAATGGTATTAGTTGAAAGATCATAAGAGGATGAACTAGAATATTAGTTATGTACTCTAAAAAATACAGATGTAAATGGAGTTGGAGCATTATCTAGAGGACCATGTAGAATCATGTTGACAGGAGATGTAAGATCCTTCATTCAATTCAAACAAACTAAAATTGGGGATGAGGATATAAGATCAGCCTACAAGGATCTATTATACAAAGAAGGAATGTTGAGAGAAGAGTATAGACATCTAGAAAAAAAGGGTTAATACACATCATGCACACTTCTAAATAACTTTGATGTTGAATGGATCAAATGCATAGAGTCAAATACATGGAGACGATGTTTGGCTGGAAGGAGACTAGAAAAGTTGAAATAACAAAGGAAATCATAAGTTCAGTCATGGAATTGTCATCAAATGGGAGAAAATGTGTAAAGGAGTTGGATATTAAAATAGAAATTGAAGGTGTAGTCAGGTATAGGCAAGATCAAAAAACTTTTTTTGTAAGCAACATCTTGGACAAAGAAATGAAATTTGCATCATTGATTATTGGCTACAAGATCTATCAAGAAAATCAGTTGGACAACATATCAGGAGGAGCACATGAGATTGCTAAAGAAGGAAACAAATCTGACTTAGCAAAAATTATGTGGAATCAACTAATGATGAATTTAAGAAAGATCAAGAAACAAGGATTAAAGTTTGGAGAACTATTAGTATGTATATTCTTTTATATGCAAAACTATTTTCCCAGTATTGGTAAAGTGAATTGGACATTAGGTGGACTAGTTATACATCATAGTAACAAGTTCATTAAACAATTGGGAAGCAATTTCAACATAGTACTGTGGAGTTACTTTAAATTATTCTAAGGAAAAATGTATGCTAGATATTGGTTACCACCTCATACTATTGAAAAATATAACAAAGATATATGCTTTTTGGTTAGTACATACTCTTTTATAATCAAAGATGTGGAGCCAAGGATATTTTGGTTACAACCATTTGGATATGAAATAACAGAGAATGAACTAATAACTAGTATTGAGAAACTTTTAAGCCAACCAAAGGATATGGAAGATAATCGGTTTGCAACCTATGAAGAAGTATATAAAAGGATGATATCACATGAGAAGAAATCAAATACAGTACCATAAACTTATGCCAAAATAAAGAACAAGATAGCTAAATAGAGACAAGATACTGACAATGAAGATGAAGAAGAATTACCTTCACCAAGGAAAACAAGATCTAGGATAGCACAAGCTACACCAAGGAGAAATAAAAGAAGTCAGTCAAGAATAAAAGGAAGCATAAGAAATAGAAGAAAGAAAAATAAACCTACAACGGAGTTAGAACCATCAAAAGTAAGAAATCTAAGAACACCTAAAGATATAGAAAACAAAATAAGAGAGTATGAAAGTATTGGAAAGATACATAAATTCAAATACATGACATGGTTAGAAGAAGAAAAGAAAACTACAAAAGATGCATTAATATTTCACTTTCATAAGTTCTTAAGATTCCCAAGAAACTTAAGATAGATTATTCCTAAGGAGCTACTTGAAAAAATCAACATAAGATAGGATGAAGCTACCGAACAGGAAAGAAAAAGTGCAGTAAGAACTCTTATACTTGCAAGGCCAGAAACAAATGTTGAAGAGATTGATCAATTGATGAAGAAAAGTGAAAATAAATTTTCTAAAAATAATAGGACAGCGAAGATAGTAGAAGGATTACATAATGAAGTTGAAGTGAAAGGACTAAAAATGTGGAAAACAAATTTTAATGTTGAATTACCAGAAGTGCAAGAATCAGAAATTAGTCAAATGTTAGAACAAAAAGAAAACATAGATTTGATGAGTGAAGATAGCCCGATAAGATTCGAAAAGGGACAATCGAGTCAACCAATTAAGATACAAGATGAATCACATGATCACACAAGTAATGAGGAAGTTGAACAGTTTGAGGAACAACAAACATCAGAAGTTACAATTACATACACTAAAATGGTACAGGTAACACACACTACCAATATAGTACCTACTTTCAGTGAGCTATTAGAAGAATAAATAATTGAGGAACGGCTAATAAATTTGGATAAGGATGAGATAACAGAATTTGAGGAAGTAAAAATTGCAAGGACACTACAAAATATGATAATGATAATAACATAAAACCTACAAAGGAAAGAAAGTTCAGAATCTAAAGAAGAAGAAGAATACTTAAATGAAAGGCTTGAATTTGAAATATTGAAGAGATATCCTAAACCGATACACAATTAGGAACAAATGTTATATGTGGAAAAACTCTAAGAGAGGACATTTTCCAAAAGACAAATGAAGGATAAGAAAAGGGAAAATATTATGCAAAAATTTGTCAAAACACTTTTACGCTTACTATCAAATATTATAGTGGATAAAGAAGAATCAGGTTTAGAACAAATGAAAACCTATGTGAATATGACAAGATATGATCACAAAGTAAAATCAGAATTAGAAGAAAAGATACAACAGAATCTATATATTAGTAGAAGAGAATACAATCTAGTAGAAGCAACAAGAACACTATCGAAGAAACTTGAAAATATAAAGGAATTAATGACTGAAGAAACAAAAATGTACAAGGAACTATATGAGAAATGTAATACAGTAAATGAGGAATCGTGCTTAATAGCCATCAATATGGATTTAATACAAAAATAGATACAGGCAACAATTGATTTACTAGGTACAACACAAAAGAAGGATGCTGAAGACAGTATTGACACAATAAGAAGTATGAAAGGGCATATCAATACCATAAATAATTTTCATAAGAAATGGAGCACATTATTAAAATTATCAAGAACTAACACATAACTAGAATTTAATTAGTTGACACCCAAAGGACATAGATTTATTTTCTCCTTTGGCATTGTTGTCAAAGGGGGAGAGAATGTTGAGGAGAAAGACTCGGAGAGAGAAAAGGGAGAGAATGTCTAAGGGGGAGAGATACAGAGATACAAAATGTTGAAGTATGAATAGAAAGCTTTTTCTTTCAATGTCGCAGGGGAGATTGTTACTTGATAAAATCCTCAACATGAAATTACCAAGCAATCAATGATGATTTTGTTAAGGTTGTTATTGCTATAAAATAACATTTTTTATGTACATAAAGTAAGGAAAGATTTATCGACATAAGATACTATCAGCAAGTGCTATCAACATAAAGAGTGTTATTGGCATAAAGGAAAAGTTATCGGAAAGTGTTAGCAGTGAAAAGATAAGAAAAGGTTACGAACGAGGACGACATCAAATTAGAAAAATGGTTCATGGAAGATAGTGGGACCCTAATTAGGTAAAGAAATTATAAGAAGAGATTGAAGACAAAGATAAAGTAGAGTGATGTGATGATAATGGAAAAAGGGCAAACAATTGGAGATATATGATGAAAAGAGTAGTGTAAGGATTAGAGATAAGAATAGAGGAAGAGAAAAATGGGATTTGACAAGATTTTGGAGAAAACATCTACAGGTCAAATTTCTTGTTGATTTATTCCTAATAGTTTAGCGACAAGATTCTAAAATCCCTTAACCGGGTAGTCTCTTACCAGACTTAGAAGTTCTATTTTGGAACTTATTGTAAATCCTTTAATCGGGTGAACATTGTATAAGTGGGCTAAAATCTCTTAATAGAGTAGTGCACTTTTCTTTTTTCTTTTTTTTTTAAATTATTTTATTTTAGAAAAGTGATTTTCATGTGCACTTAGGATAAAGGGGTTTTTTATTATTTAATTAAAAGGGAGCATGTTCTTTTAATTAAATAAACATAGAAGAAACTGGTCAAGCTATAGGATATAATCAAATAAATGATTAATTAATTAAGAAGAATTGATTTGATGCAAATCAATGGTCTAATATTTTAATTTAATTCTTCATAAAGAGAGCTTATAGTTTACTAGACCAAAATTTGGTGATTATATTTTCCCCTCTTTGAGTTGGTGTGTGAGCGAGCACATTGAATCAAAGAAAATGATAACAAGTAGACATTTGATATGAAGTGATGAACTGTCCTGAGAGACACTTTCTCTGAACCTGATCGAATGAAGCACAGCAAGGTAGCAAGAGTTTCAATGCACAGTTTGATGTGAAGTGATGAAACTAAACCTAAGACTACTAGTGAAGCTTGTGAAGATGAAAGTTGGACTAATGCTATGAAAGAAGAACTAGATCAAATTGAAAAGAACAAGACATGGGAATTGGTCCCTAGACCTAAAGACAAGAATGTCATTGGAACTAAATGGGTATTCAGAAACAAGATGAATGAACAAGGACAAGTAGTAAGAAACAAAGCAAGATTGGTATGTAAGGGGGGGTTACTCACAAAAAGAAGAAATTGACTATAAAGAAACCTTTGCACCTGTTGCAAGAATTAAAGTAGTAAGAATGTTTTTGGCTTATGCAGATTACAAGAAATTCAAAGTATATCAGATGAATGTGAAGTCAGCATTTCTAAATGGAGAATTGGAAGAAGAAGTTTAAATTGAGCAGCCTGAAGGTTTTCCTTTGACTCAAGAAGGAGACATGGTATGTAAACTGAAGAAATCTTTAAATGGACTTAAACAAGCACCTAGAACTTGGTATGCAAGATTGGATAAGTATTTGTTAAAATTGGTATTTACAAAAGGAACAGCTAATAGCAATATATACACAAAAGAAATTGAAAATGGTTTGTTGGTTATAGTTATTTTTGTTGATGACATTATCTTTGGAGGAGAAGATGAAGCTAGTGAAAAATTTACTGATGAAATGAAGACTGAATTTGAAATGAGTATGATTGGTGAAATGAAATACTTTTTGGGATTAAATATAACACAAAACAATGATGGTATCTTTGTAAGTCAAACAAAGTACCTGAATGACTTGTTGAAAAGATTTGGAATGGAGAACTGTAAACCAGTTGGAACAACCATGGTGACTGGACATAAGTTATCTAGCACAGATGAGACTCCTGTAGTGGAATAGAAGAAATACAGATCTATGATTGGAGGATTGCAGTATTTGACTCATACAAGACTTGATATAGCACATTCAGTTGGAATTGTAGCAAGATTTCAAGCTGAACCTAGAGAATCACATTATGCAGCAGTAAAGAGGATACTGAGATATTTAAGAGGCACAATGGACTATGGATTATGGTATGAAAAAACTAATGATTTTACCCTATGTGCTTATACAGATGCTGATTTGGGAGGCAGTATTGATGATAAGAAAAGCACCAGTGGTGGAGCATTTTTCCTTGGAGGAAGATTGGTTTCTTGGCTAAGCAAGAAGTAGAATTGTATCTCACAAAGCATAGCAAAAGTAGAATATGTAGCAGCAACAAACAATTGTAACCAGATAATTTGGATGAAGCAAATGTTGAAGGATATTGGAATAAAGTTTTTTGAACCTATTGTCATACATTGTGACAACACCAGCACAGTTAGTATGTCTAAGAATCTTGTATTACATTCTAAAACAAAGCATATAGAGATTAAGTATCATATTGTAAGAGGGAAAGTTGTTGAAAAAGAAGTCAAACTTGAGTACATAAGTACAAAGGAGCAGATAGCAGATATATTCACAAAGCCTTTGCCTAAGGATACATTTGAGTATCTGAGAGGTATGCTTGGGGTTATGCCCTAGTCTACTTTTGAAAAGTGATGCAGTTGGTTGCATTCATCCAGTGGTATATGAGCCTTATCTTTCTTCTGGACTGGATGTTGGTACTTCCTCTATGGGGGAGTATGTGTATCTGAGCTGAGTCATGAGGACTCTAGTGAATGTATTTTCTAAATAGTGTCTTTTGACATTGGAGTTGTTGTTGACATAATGATGAAATTTCTATCATTGATGTCAATGGGGGAGAAGTATACATGAAAAACCATCTCAAACATCTGTTGGAGAGAACTGAATAGGATAACAAAGCAAGATTTGATTGATGTAGAAGACTTGAAGCATTTTCAGAGCAGCAGTGTTGCAGTATTAGATTTTTGGAACATTGGATGTTTTTTCATCTATGTTTCCATCAATGCCAATGGGAGAGATTATTAGGAATGAATGCTGAATATTTGGCAGCCATTCTGTAGCATTTTTTGTTGCATTCATGACTATGATTGTCATTGATGTCAACATAGTGATTTACTAGAGACTTGCAGAGAAGCAGACAGAGTTCGGATTAGCGCATGTGGGTTATTGTAGTTGGAGATATGCGATGTTTAGGATATACTCCTTGATATGTTATATATCTATGTTTAAGAGCACAAATAGTAATTCATTTATTCATGGAAGTTATGAGCACTTTTGTGGAAGCAGTATTCAGGCAGTGTTCCTGAGTAGCGGTTTGTGGAAATTGGATGATATCTCCTAATCAGGATGCAATTTGGTTTTGCGTAGTTAAAGGGAATTTTAAGACACATTGATAGTGATGTGATGACAATTCAAACTTTGAGGTCACACAAGTGAAGAATTATTGTAGTTGGAAGCTGACAGTTTTGTGTAATTTTGATGTAGTGTGTGGAAACTTTTATGTTGTAATTGTATTCCGACTCATTTGTAATTATTTGAGTGTGGTATAAAGGAAGGAATGTATTTCCTTTTTTTAGTGTGGTTGAGTGCGATGTTATATGCATGAAGTGAAGAAAAGAGCTAAGTGTGAAAGTGAATTTGTGAAGGAAGACATGCGAGGTACAGAGATCTAAAATTGAGATCTGGTGTAACAGTGAGTGTGGTTTGGCATAGTCAGAGAAGAGATAACATATTATTCTATTGAGTAATACAAAGATTATTTGCACAGTATGTTCAGTGATCTTACCCTGAAGCTGTTTGGGAAATGGGTCCTTCTGTCTTCCATAACTCTTAACAGGGTTAGAATATTTTAACAGGGATTCATATGTACTAAATGTATTTCATAAGACTCCTAATAGAATCCATCCTTTCACAAGGAATATTCATATTAGTGCATCTTTTTCGGGCATCATTCCCACCGGGGTTTACTCTTTGATCAAGAGGTTCCCTAGTCAACATATCTTGTGTCATTGTGTTATTGTGTATGAATATCTTTCTATGGTTAGTAATTATATTGCTTACATGGTTTAATGATGTTGAAGTTGATAAAAGTTATAATCATCTGATAACTGATTCACCCCCCCCCCCCCCCCTCTTAGTTATCTTGGTGGACTTTACTTTCTAACAAGAATCTTGTTCCATTTTTTCCCAATAATATCCCATTCTAAGAAGTTTATTAACCAGAGAGTTTCCACCAAAATGTCCCCCACAAGAACCAAAATGAGCTTCTACCAATGGTACCAGAATTTTGATTCTATTAAGACGTCTTAATAGTAAACCTTCATAAGAACTTTTATAAAGTGTGTCCCCTAAAATGATGTAACGCGTTGCAAGCTTCCTAATACGCTTACACATGTTCCTTGTTGTTGATTCAAGAAAAGTACCATCTTTCAAAAATGAAAGATATGAGAATATCATTCATCCAAATGCAAATTGAAACAATCAAAGGTAACCTTATTATAAATTGTAGGATTTTTAAGAGTTTGTATAGTAAATTGAAAATTTTCAGTGTTATTCTCAAGACAAACCAAAGAAGTTGTCCTTGCCATAGCATTTGCATGTTGATTACCTTTCCTAGGTAAAGTTTGAATTGTATAAGAAGAGAATTGTGAAAGCACTTCAAGACCCAAATCTCTATATTGTGTCATTTTATCATTCTTAGTCTGATAACCTTCTTTAATTTTTTCAACAATCAATTGTGAATCTCCATATATTTGAAAGTGTTTGATGTTAAGGGATGAAGCTGCTCATAGGCCAGCTATAAGAGCTTCATACTCTGCAATGTTATTAGTACAAGGAAAGGTTAATTTGTACGATAAAGGGATTAGTTTTTTTGTACGAGGGATCAAGATAATACTGACACCAAAACCTACCTTACATCTAGACCCATCAAAATATAATTCCCAAACATCATCTTGTTGAATAGCTAGAATATTTTCATCAGGGAATTCTATTGAAGTAATGCATGTATCAGAATGAAGACGAGGATCTTCAACCAAATAATCTATTAAAGCTTGTCCCTTGATTGATTCTGAGAAATTAAATTAAGATCAAATTTTGTAAGTAACATCACCCACTTTGCCAAATGGTCAGAGAGATCAATTTTTTAGAAAAGATGCTTCAAAGGATCAAATTTAATAATCACATTGACTTCAGCATTTAGAAGATAATGCATGAGTTTCTGGAAAGCATAAACTACAGCTAAGCATTATCTTTCCAAATCTGTGTATCTTGTTTGGTAATCAAGTAAAGTCTGACAAATGTAATACAAAGGTCTTTCCTTACCTTCACTATCATACTGAGCTAACAACACACTCGCCACTTTCAAAGTGGCTAAAGTATACAAATGAAAGGGTTTATCAAATTTAGCCAGTTGCAAGATAGGAGGATTGGCGAGATACTCCTTAAATTGCTCAAAGGATTGTTTACATTCATCATTCCAAGAGAAAGTGGTATCCTTTCTAAGAAAGGAAGTAAAAGGAACAGTTCTATCAGCTAAGTTGGAAACAAAGAAATGAATAGCTTTAATTTTTCATTGTAAACTTCGTAACTGAGAAATATTCTTAGGAGGAGGCATATTAACAATAGCTTCAATCTTTTTAGTATCTACTTCTATGCCTCGCTTAGAGATTATAAATCCTAATAATTTACCAGAATCAACTCCAAAGACACATTTCTTAGGATTCAACCTCATGTTGTAACTTCTAATCCTTTCAAATATATGTCATAAAATGCTAATATGATCTTCTCTTTGTATAGATTTTTCCAAGATATCATCCTCATAATCATCATGAATCTTATGAATGTAATCATGAAAAATCAAGGTCATAGCTCGTTGATAAGTTTCTCCCACATTTTTTAATCCAAAAGGCATCATGACCCAACAAAATGTTCCCCAAGGTGTTATAAATGTGGTTTTAAATTGATCTTTGGGAGGAATTAAGATTTGATTATAGCCCAAAAAACCATCCATAAAAGATAATAAATCATGACCCATTGTTGAATCCACAATCATATCAATATTAGGTAATGGAAAATCATCTTATAAGCATGCTTTGTTTAAGTCTCTAAAGTTAGTACACATCCTTATCTTATTTTCTCCTTTTGAGACGGGTACAATATTTGAAATCTAGTATGAATAATCAAAAGAACAGATAAATCCAGAATCCAATAATCTTTGAATTTCAACCTTAACTAATAAAGCAATTCATGGATTCATCTTTCAAATTCTCTGCTTCACAGGTTTTACATTTGGTTTGAGAACAATATTGTGAGTAACAATCTTAGAATCTATACCCGGCATATCCAAATATGTCCAAGCAAAAATGTCCTTAAATTCAAGTAAAAGAGAAACCAACTGATCATGTTCATCCTAATTCAAACATTTCCCAATTTTTATCATCTTTTCAAAGTCAATTTCATCCATTTGAATATCAACAGTCTTAGTTATTATCAAATCACTTTGTATCGTAGAATCCCTTGGTAAAGGAGAAATATTTTGTTCATCATGTTCTCCAAAATAAGCATTTGCACTTAAATAATAAGGCTTCCATCATTTGTGATGAAACTTAGGTAAGTCCTCATAAACCCCTAAAAAATCCACTACGGCTTCATCTTCGGGAAAGATATCCAAAGTAGATCTTTGATTAATGTCAAGGAGGAGTGGGTTAACCAACTTGAACTGTCCCCCATAGATATGATTAACATTAAGAGGAAAAAGTGATGGTTGTCTATAAGGATTGAATCCCAATCCATATGTATGATCATACATTTCATTATCCAAAGGCACTTGTATACTTTGCTCATATTTACCACATCCTTTCCCATTAAATCCTGACTTCTTGAGAAGATGATAACCAAAACCATATCGATCAACCATATCAGATGGAGTCCAAGGAGTGGCATATGTCACAATATCATAGCAATCAAGTTTTATTGTTTTAATTGTTTCTTCAATCAAAAAAGCAACAAAGTTACTTTTTAATTCCTCAGAAAATGGGGAAGGAGTAAAAACTTATTTTTCAAATTCACTTTTTTGTTTCATAAATTCCAAATTAGAGACCCTACATTCTCCAATGAAAGTGGGATTAAATTCCAATGTTCCCCAATCATCCTCAGTCAAAGAAGAAGATGGAGCTTCAGGTTGCCTTATCTCAGGTTGTTTTTCAATCTCTTTGCTTGGTTGAATAGGCTCAGAAATTTTAACATATTCTGCATTTAAGCAAGGATTCGGCACATCATCGACATGTAATGTATACATTAAGTTGTTATAGATAACCCTAACCTTGCGATGAAGAGTAGAAGGAACCACATGCATAGTATGTAACCAAGGTCTACCTAAAATAAGGTTATAATTGAGAGGTCTAGGCATAACATGAATAGGTGTATTTAGAATAACTGGACCAACTTTAACAAGTAGGGTAATAATGCCCAAAGTTCTTTTTGTAATATTGTCAAATCCACGTATAGGGACATTATCAAGTTGAATATTTGTGAGATCAGCCTTAATTTCCTTAAGCATATCCATGCTACAAACATTAAGCCCATATTTGTTATCAATTAACATTCTATGATTGATACTCTGATAAATAGAAATAGCAACCATAAGAGCATCATATTGATTCTGCACCTCACGAGAAGGTAGATCGTCATCAGAAAACAAAATAGGAGGTACAGAAGGCATAGTATGCATGCATTCAAAAATAGAATGAATATTCTCTTGATTAGGAGGTGAAGCCGGAAGAGTGGATAAATACTTTTGCAATGCCTCATGATCTGTCGGGGAAGTTTGAAGTAATTCCCATAAAGATATCTTTGCAGGAGTAGCACGTAATTGGTCAACTAAGTCAGACTCCTTAAAGGTAGAAGGAAACTTGGGAGCTTCAGGAAGCACAAGTTGAGAAGGTGGTAAAGAAACTAGAACAATAGGATGAGGTTTATTTCGTGTGCGATAAGCATGTGAGACGGAATTTGTGTCATCAAAGAAATCCAAAGGATCCTTAGGTTTACCCTTAATTGTTATTCAAGGACATCCTTTTACTATCAAAAAAGGTTTAGGATATATCATTTTAGGTTTATCAATGTTGCAAATAGTGGAACATGAAGGTAACCATGCACACACCTTATGGTAAAGGTCAATTGAAGAGGTTGTGGAGGAGAGTAAAATAGGAATAGGATCAATGGAGATCTCATTCGAACAATTTCCATCCTCACTACCATGTACCTCATTAAGGGATCTATCCTTTCATACAATAAAAGCCTCATCAAAGTATTCAAAACAAGAATTGTACATGTTGAACACAAAGTAGCACCACAAGCATGAAAAATGTCAATATTTTAGTATTTTTAAAGCAATTTTGCAAAAAAAAAAATTGTATTTTTGAAATATAAATGCAAGAGCATAAAATAAATAAACATGCAAGATCTAACACAAGATGCAAATCTAACACCAAAAAGAAAGATTTGTCATAAATGGGTTCACCAAAATGTAATGGAGGAAATGTGAGTATGGGTAGGGTTTTTTAAAATGTCCCTATGAAAGATCTCAAACCAATATTCCCCACAATACATGTAAATTGATAATAATGTAAATATGGAAATGCTTGAAATTAGATAATATTAAATACATACCTCATAATAAAATTGATCTCGAAATACATGTTTTTTGATGTTTGTGTTCAGTTTCAGGAAATTCTATAACTGGATTTGGGACAGGAAAACAGAGGTGAAGAAAACCCAAAAAACTTATTCAATTCTGAGGAAGGTCATCCTTGACCCAAGGGCAGGGGTAAGATCTTACCCCAAGGTAAAATCTTACCCCTAAAAGTCTCCCTTGACTTGCATTGCTCCGGTGGAAATTATGTTTGCAGATCCCAAAAGTTTGGTGAAAAGGGTACTCGGATCTGTTCTATAACTCCTGAAACAAAGATTGTAGATATCTGAAAATGGTGTTTTGGGGTGGCTATATAGGGTTTTTCCTTAGTCAAAACCCCATTTTGGTGATCTCCACCTCCACAAATAGCCGGATGTAATAGAATATGTGTGCGTATTGAATGTGTAATGCCAAGATCTAATCCTCTAGATTAAAACCCTAGTATGAATTGTTATGAGAAAGAAATACATAGATTTGAATGTGATAAGAAAGCATACCAAGCCCCCAAGGCTAAAGTACTCTCACCAAACTCACAATTCGTAATTTCTACCCCATGATTATATCTTTGAATGCTTGAATATTGAAAATGGTAGATCAAGGAAGAAGGAATCTTTCTTGGTCCAAGGAATGTCCACTATGGCTTGTCCACAAAAATGCTTGATATCAACAAGAACTTGATCTTCTATGTCATCCTCTTGCAATATTTCCTCTTCACTTCACCATCGCTTGCTTTCTTGATGAAATCTTGATCCTCTTGTTGTTGTTAAAATGAAGGCAAGAGAGAGTCCTTATATAGAGGTTTCAAGGTAAGGCTCCTCAAGAAATGTAAGGGCCCATAATTAAAATTTCACCTCAAATTATAGTCCAATCACAATAACCAAAAAAGGGGGGAAAATAATTAAGTGAATCTCAAATTAAAACCCTTCTGCATTCGGATCCAAAAGCCCAACATTGATTTTGAGGCCCTCCGGGACCAAAATTTAAAAAGGGGGATCAGATCCTGACAAAGGTCAAGGATGACCTCAACTTTGACCTAGGTCAAAGTCAACCTCAACCTTGACCTAGGTCAAATTTGATCTTGACCTTGACCTAGGGGTCTAGATCCATTTAGTGCAGAGAACAAGAGGTCCCGAAGATGCCCAGAGACTTGGAAATGATGATAGAACATGTCAAAGTGCCAGAAAAGGGTACAAAGGCCTATGATGAACATGATGAAGAATAGGAGAACCTATGCCTAGATCCTACCTAGAAAATAGATCCATAGAGAAGGGAAATCAAGTAGAATCCTCAGGATCCTAACCCTAATTTCACCTAAAATGAAGGAATCAAGTGCAAATGCATCCTAAATGCAAGTCTATCATGATAAATGCACTAAAAGAGGGTGCTAAACCTATCAAGATGGAAGTGATTCCATTTTAAGATGATACAAGTTCAAGATAAGATAGCTGACAAGTGTTGAGAAACACTCAATGTTCAGATGGGGTAGTGTTGAGAAACACTAGTGTGTCCTAGAGATATCAATGCAATGGAATTTCCCCCTAATGAGACTTAGACAAAGATTGGTTCTAGACCATAGAAACAAGTGTTGCGAAAGTCAACTAGTTCATGCCCAAAGCCACAAGTTGATAGATGGAGAAAAAAGGTACAAGTAGCACCTATTTCTAGGTTTTCACAACTTGGAAGAATTACTTTTTCTACCATGATGCATGTTTTTAGGTTTTCGCAAAGGCACTTTTTTCTTGTTTTTCAATTTTTTTTATTTTTTTTATTTTTTTATACATCAAATCGCCTGTTTTATAGGTTTTCACTTAGATGATCATTTTTTTAAAGAATTTTTATGATTTTTATGATTTTCTCAGGACCATATATCAATTTTTTTGAATTTTTTCAGGATCATATATCAATTTTTTTTAATTTTTTTAGGATCATATATCATTTTTTTTTAATTTTTTCAAGATCATTTTCTATGTACAAGAACTCTGGATGAATAGAATGTCATGCATAGAAATTATTCAGGTGGGGAGTATTGATAGGCTTAGGGAGTTGTTCTCCCTCTGGTGTTGAGAGATGATAAGCACCAGATCCAAGGACCCTACTAGTTAGGTTCAAACTTTCCTTTTTGTTCATGATTTTGTTGATTCTTAGGATTCTCTCTTAAAACTAGATCACCAACCTTAATATCTTTATTGTGTACTTTCTTGTTGTAGCATTTTGACATTATTTTCTTATATACTCTCATGTGATCAAACACAAATAGTCTACATTCATCTAAGAGTTCTTGTTCTTGGATGTGTGATATATGATAGACTTCATCTGTTACAAGCCCTTTTAGGGAGACTCTTTGTGAAGGTATTTCTACCTTGATAGGTAAGACATCTTTAGCCCCATAAACATGGACAAAAGTTGTATCTCTTGTTGTTGTGTGTTTGGTTATTCTATAAGCCCATAAAGAAGGATTGATTTGAAGATGTCAATCCCTTCCAGACTTACTGACAGTCTTGTGCAATATTTTTAGAACAGTCTTATTTGATGCCTCATCTTGTCCATTTCCTTGAGGATAATAGATGGATGACCAATATTGTTTGATCCTAAATCTCTTACACAACTATTTTTGGTCATTATTCTTCAAGTTTCCTCCATTATCATTAACTATAGAGGATGGCACACTGATGCAGGAACATCTTGGGTTTATGGAAATCCTAGATCAACCAAAAATATATTAGAGCTTTTTTGGCTACTCGGTAGCTTATTTTGTTTTCTTGGTAACTTCTTTTGAGTTCTCGGTGAAGTGTTCCTATTGGTCACTGGTGAGATCGGTTACTATTTTTTTGTTTCCTTTACTAATTTGGTTCAGTGTATTTGGTGTTTCTTGGTTCCTAAGTTCATCGAATGGTGGAATTTAATTGTTCGATGTTGGCCGACATGTGAAGTTAATTTTGGTCACGTTATTAATATTAGGATTGCTCATTGGGAAATGTGTGGACCTAAGTCTGGGTCATTGCTATCTCCAATGTTGGATCTAAAGGATCTTTAGAGTCAACCTATCTGATGGCCTCTTGTATAAATAAGTAGAGATGTTATAGGATTGATGAGTCAGTCAGTTAAGAAGATAGAATCTAGATTTTTGGATCCTCGCATGTATGAGGACTATTTTGTAATAAAATTTCATTGTATTGTCCATAACTAGGAAGGCCTTATAGTCTGGCATGTATGAATTTTGAATGAATAAATGAAAGATATCTTCATTCCTTCTATCATTTGTATTGTTGATTTTGAATTGTTAATCTGCAAGAAGGATTTGTATTTGGGTGAGCCCCAGGCCCGATTGTTGTTCTTCCTTGTGTCAAGTGGTATCAGAGGGAAGGTTAGATATGGAGGTTCCTTCTTGTAAGCCCTAGTTGGTGATATTGTTATGGGGTGGCAGATTGCGATCTAACCTACAATTGTAGAGGGTTTTAAGATTGTTTGAGGGAGGTGAGATGAAGATCTAGGCTTAGTTGATATGCTAAGACAAATTTTTGCTAGGTTAGAAGTTGTTGAGATAGCCTAGTGCCAAGGAAGACATCTTGAAGATGTTAGTGATGATGAAGCCAAGGAAATATAGGAAGAAGCCGCACCTGCACCTATAATGGATCAAGGAGAAGAGAAATTCTTGAAGGCATTAACGAGTTTGAAATCTACACCACGGTTTAACCCTCTTAAGTATAGTCTGAGACTGGATTTAGATGAGTTGATAGAATGGAGAAATAAGATGGAGAAATAATTTGAATATGAAAATATATTAGAGGAGAAAAATGTGAAAATTAAGTGCACAAAGTTGAAAGTTCATGCATCTTTGTGGTGGGAGCATTTGCAATTAGACAAAAAGAAGAAAGGTAAAGAAAAAATTAAGGTATGGAATAAGATGGTGAAAAAATTGAAAGCCAAGTTTCTACCTTATGATTATCAGATTAACCTAGTTAGGAGAATGCAAGGTTTGAAGTAGAAAGATAGCTCGGTGAAAGATTACACTGAGTAAATTACAAATTGGATATCAGATCTGGACATATTAAAGATGAAGTGGAAATAATTACAAGATACCTAAATGGGTTAAGCACTTCTATCCAATAAGAAATCAGTTTGGTGAAAATGGAGAATATTGAATAAGCTTATCAATTTTCCCTAAAAGATGAGGAGAAATTGAGTAAAAGGCATGAGAAAAGACAAAGAGGAAGAGGTGGTAGATTCCCTAGAGGAAGAGATAGATCCTATGGTGAAAATAGTAGGTCTAATCAAGATAAATCAAATCATGACAAAGGCAAGACTGAGTGGAAAAGTGAAAGTTCCTTCCAAGGAAGAAGTAATTACTTTCGAGGTAGCTATGGAAAAGGAGGATTATGAGGAACTTGTTACAATTGTGGAGGACATAGATCATTTGAATGTAAACATATAAATAAGAAGGTCAGTAGCAATAGAAATGCTTTGGTGCAAGAAGGCTCACCAAATGACCCTGAGAAGGAAGGAAACCTGATGGTTAGAAGAGAATTGTGGAGTGAAAAGACTAAGGAAGATCTGGTAAGGAAAAGTTTTTTAAGACCAGATGCAGAGTTGCAAACAAAGTTTGGATTAACAACAAAAGCTTAGAGAATCTGGAATCAGAAGAAATGGTTACAAAGTTGTAGTTGGAGAGGTTAAAACACCCAAAGCCCTATCAAATTTCATGGATCAAGGATGAGCATACACTAATGGTAAGTGAACAATTTTTTGTAAATCAAAAAATTGGTAAGTACTATGATAAGGTGTTGTGTGATATTATTCCTATGGATTGTTGTCATATTTTGTTAGGTAGACCTTGGCAATATGATAGACATGTTATACATGATGGGAGATTGAATAAATATACTACTTGGGATGATGGAAAAAGATAAATCTTGATACCTTTGGTTGAAGAATCTGTTGTTGAAATATGTACATCTATGAAAGTTTTTTAAATGGAAGGTAGACAGTTTGTTAAGGATCTGAAGAAGAATGATGTTTGTTATGCTTTGATTTCTAACAAACTGGGTGAGAAAAAAGAAGATAAAGTGTTGGTAGAGGTAGATAATTTTCTCACCAAGTAGAAGGATATCATTTCTGATAATGTACTAGATGGTTTTTTGCTGATGAGAAGTATAAGTCATTGTATGGACCTAATTCCTGGAGCTAGTTTTCTGAATAAAGAACCACACCGACTATCACCAACCAAGAATGAGGAACTTAACCATCAAGTTAATGAGTTGTTGTAGAAAGGTTTGATCAAAGAAAGTTTGAGTTTGTGTGAAGTAATAGTTGTATTGGCACCTAAGAAGAATGAAGAATGAAGAATGTGTACTGATTCTACAGAAACTAACAAGATCATAGTTAAGTATCAGTTCCTTATACCGAGAATGGATAACATAATGGATTGTTTGAGTGGAGCAAGATAGTTTACTAAGATTGATTTGAAGAGTGGATATCATCATATTAGAATCAGAGAAGGTGATGAATGGAAGATTGCTTTTAAGACAAACTAAGGTTTGTATGATTAGTTAGTTATGCCTTTTGGTTTAACTAATGCACCGAGTAATTTTATGAGATTAATGAATGAGGTTCTGAAGAAATTATTAGGTAAATTTGTGATTGTGTACTTGGATGACATTTTGATATTTAGTAAAACCAAAGAAGATCATTTGTTTCATATTAGACAGGTATTACAGAGATTGAAAGAGGAAAATTTGTTGATTAATTCAAAAAAGTGTTCATTCATGAAAGAGGAAATTGTGTATTTAGGATTTGGAATTTTAGTTGATGGTTTGAAGATGGATCCTGAGAAGGTTGAAGCTATTCTTGAATGGTCTACACCTAAGAATGTTATTGTGGTAAGATCATTCCATGGTTTGTCTATTTTTTACTAAAATTTCATCAGAAATTTTAGTTCAATTTGTAATGATATGACTGAAACTATGAGAGGAGATAAAAGAGAATTCAAGTGGACACATGGAGCTCATAAAATTTTTGAGACTTTGAAAAATAAGGTTGTTGAATTTCTTGTGTTATCTTTACCTAATTTCAACAATGTATTTCAATTTGAATGTGATGCAAGTGGAAGTGCAATCAGAGTTGTATTGAGTCAAGAAGGTAAACCAGTTTCTTTCCTTAGTGAGAAGCTAAATGATGCTAAAAGGAAATGTTTTGTATATGATCAATAATTATATGCTATTGTTCAAGCTCTAAAGAAATGGAGACACTATCTGATGCCAAAAGAATTTGTGTTGTATATTGATCATAAGGCTTTATAGTATTTGGGTAGTCAAAATAAATTGAATCAAAGACATATGAAATGGGTTGAGTATTTAATTTCACATTTGTGATCAAGAATAAGAATGGAGTGTCTAACCAAGTCGTTGATGCATTGAGTAGAAGAAGATCTTTGATGACTAAAATAAGAACTAAATTTCTTGGTTTTGATGACATCAAGAATTTGTATGAAACTAACCTTGATTTTTCTGAGTAGTGGAGAATGTGCAGAGCACCTATACTAGATCAATCAAGTAAGTCTAAAGACTTTTTCACTCAAGAAGGTATGTTGTTCAAAAGAACAGCATAGTAGTAGTTTGGTTGGATATTTTGGTATTGATAAGACATTGATTTTGCTTAAGGAAAGGTATTTTGGACTCAGTTGTATAAGGATATTCATAAATTTGTCAAAGTTGTAGATTTTTTCAAGTTGAAAAAGGAGTGATTCAGAATACTAGATTCTATACACTGATTTTTGTTCCTGAGAAACCTTGGAGAGATATCAACATAGATTTTGTTCTTGGCTTGCCGATGACAGCAAGAGGTAATGATTCCATATTTGTTGTTGTGGATAGATTCTCCAATATGACACATTTCATACTATGTAGAAAAATATCAGATGCAGTGCATATAGCAGATCTTTTCTTTAAGGAGATTAACAAATTGCATGGATTACCGAAGAGTATCATCGCTGAATGAGACTGTAACTTTGTTAGTTATTTTTGGAAGATGCTATGGTAGAAGTTGGACACCAAGTTCAAATATAGTTCCACATTTCATCCACAGATTGATGGATAGACAGAGGTTGTATATAGAAGTTTAGGTAACCTATTTAGATGCTTAGTTGGAGACAAACGGAGTAATTGGGATTTGATGTTGGCACAAGTAGAGTTTGCATAGAATAATTTATTGAATAGGAGTACTAGAAAGATGCCTTTTTATATTTTTAATGGCATACAACCGAGAGGTATATCAAACTTGAGAGATATTGTTGGTGAAGAGAAGAGAAGTGTTGAAGGGGAAGAATTTGTTGATCTATGAAAACATTGCATGAGGAAGTGAAACATAAGTTTGAGCAAAGTAATCAAAAATACAAGGATAATATAGATAACTCAAGGAGACACAATATTTTTGATGTTGGTGATGAAGTAATGGTTCATTTGAAGAAAGGGATATTTCCTCTTGGAACATATGGTAAGTTAAAGATGAAAAAATTTGACAGTGGAAATGCTTATGAAGTTGAGTTGCCTGATGACATGAATATATCACCCATATTCAAAATTTTAGATTTGTATGAGTATCTTGAACCTAATAAAGAAGTGACAATATTGAGTGATTATCCAAAGAAATAGATAGAGTAAATTGAGAAAATTTTGGATCAGAAAGTTGGCAAGAGCACAAGAGGAAAGGATTGCATGGAGTATTTTGTAAAGTGGAAGGACAGATCGATTGGAGATAGTAAATGGATTTCTCAATCTGAGTTGGATTTAGTTCAGGTTGTACTTGACACATGATTTAGAGAATCATTTCTTTCCAACCCCAAGTGTCTATTGCAAGAGCATATTGGGTTAATGGAAATCCTGGATCAACCAAAAATATGTTAGAGCTTGTTTGGCTACTCTGTAGCTTATTTTTTTTCTTGGTAACTTCTTTTGAGTTCTTGGTGAATTTCTCATGTCGGTCACTAGCGAGATCAATTACTATTTTGTTGTTTCCTTTACTGAGTTGGTTCGGTGTGTTCGGTGTTTCCTGGTTCCTAAGTTCACCGACTGGTGGATTTTAATTGTTTGATGTTTGCATACATGTGCAATTAATTTTGGTCACATTATTAATGTTACGATCACTCATTGGAAATGTGTGGACCTATATCTGGGCCATTTATTTCTCCAATGCTAGATTTAAAGGATTTTTAGAGCTGGCATGCTTAGTGGCCTCTTGTATAATTAAGTAGAGATGTTATAGGATTGAGGAGTCAATCAATTAAGAAGATACAATCTAGAGTTTTCGATCCTCACATGTATGAGGACTATTTTATAATATAATTTCATTGTACTGGCCATAACCAGGAAGGCCTTATAGCCCTGACATGTATGAAGTTTGAATGAGTAAATGAAAGATATATGCATTCCTTCTCTCCTTCTCTGTATTTTTTCTTCTAAGTTGTTAATCTACAAGAAGGATTTGTATTTGGGTGAGCCCCAGGCCCTAGTGTTGTCCTTCCAAGTGTCACACACCATAGCGATAAATTATGTAGTTCAGGATAAACATCTACACTTGTTTTCCTATCATAGTAGAAAGTGGTACAACTTCAACCCACTTAGTGAAATACTCAGTAGCAGTGATGATGAATTTGTGTCCTCCTGATGAGTTTGGATATATCTAACCTACTAATTCAAAGCCCCATTTCTGAAAAGGCCAATGTGTGATAGATGGAATAAGCTCCCTACTTGGAGCATGTATCAGATTGCCATGTATTTGACACTTCTTATAGGATTTAACATATTTGATAGCATCAATTTTCATAATAGGCTAGTAGTAACCATCCCTAAGTAGTTTTTGAGCTAGCGTAAGGCCATTAGAGTGAGACCCACATACATCCTCATGGAATTCAGCTAACACACATTTGGATTTGTCTCTCTATAGAAATTTAAGAAGTGTTATGTCTAGATTTTTCTCTCTCTATTGGAAGGTCACAAAGACAAAGTAATCTTAAGATCATCAACCATTTTTGTATAGGGCATCATCTTCTCATCCTTGGTTTGATATTCATTATTTGATTGATTGATGATGAGCTGAGAATCTCCAAAGATATGTAATTCAGTAATCCTCCACTCAATAGCCAATTTGATCTCATTTGTTAAAGCCTCATATTCAGAAATATTATTTGTGCAAGGGAAAAACAATGTGTATACTTTAGATATTGTGTATCCTTGAGGTGTGAAAAAGATAAATCTGGCACCTAAACCATTTTGTGTGTAGGATCCATCAAAAAACATTTTCCAGATGCGCTCAGTCACATACATGATAGATGAATTGGGAAAATCAATCTACATAGGTGCATTATCATGTAAAGGGAAGTCGTCTAATTGATCAACAATTTATTGTCCTTTTATGGCCTTACAATCAACATACTCAGTGTCAAATTCATAAAGAATTATCATCCATTTAGCTAGTCAACCAGTAAGGGTAGATTTACTTAGTAGATATTTTAATGGATCATTTTTTTCTACAAGTTGTGTAGTATGTGCCACCATATAATGTCTGAGTTTTTGGGACAAAAATACCATTGCAAGGCAAGATTTTTCACTATTGTTCTAATTGATCTCATAAGCTACTAATGTTTTGTTGATGTAGTAGATAGCTCTTTATTTTCCAATATTGTCTTCTTGTACCAATAATTCTCCTAAGGATGTAGTTGTAGCCAAAATGTATAGAATAAGAGGCTTTCCAGGAATAGGTGGCATCAAGATAGGTGGATTAGCCAAATATTCCTTAATCTAATTCAAGATTTTCTCACATTCTTCATTCCATACCCACTTAACTCCTTTATGAAAGTTCTTGTTAAATGGTTGTGCTCTATTAGAAAGTTGAGAGATGAACCTCCTAATAGATGGTAGGCATCCTTTTAGACTTCGCATTTGACTAATGTTTCTCAGTGGTGGCATATCCATGATAGCTTGAAATTTTTCAGGGTCAACCTTAATGCCTTTAGTTGATATGATATAACCAAGTATTTTTCCATAGGCAAGCCCAAATGCACACTTTTTAGGATTTATCTTAGCTTAAACAATTCCATATGATCTAGGAAAAATCCCAAATCTCTAAGATGTGTGTTTCTCTTATGAAACTTAGTCAAGGTTTCATATACATAATCCTCCATAGTTTTATGCATCGTGTCATGAAACATTATGGTCATAGCTCATTGATATGTAGCTCCAACATTTTTAAGTCCAAATGGCATAACATTCCAATAGAAAGTTATCCATGCACAAGTGAAAGTTGTTTTCTTTTGATATTTAGGAGCTATTTTGATCTAGTTATATCCTAAGAATCCATCCATTAAATAATGTATCTCATAGCACATCTTCATAGAAATATTAGGGAGTGGAATATTATCCTTAGGTCATGCTTTGTTTAGATCTCATAAATTAGTGCATACGCGTATGGATTTATCTAGTTTAGACATAGGTACAATGTTTGATATATATTCAGCATAATCAATAGCCCCTATGAATCCAACTTGAAGGAGATTTTCTAGTTTACCTTTGACAAGGAGAGCTACATGTGGATGCATTTTTTCATAGATTTTGTTTCATAGGTTTAACACTAGTAGCTATAGATAAGTGATGCATGATAGGATTAGTGTCAAGGTCTGGCATGTCTAAATAAGTCCAAACAAAAAAAAAAAAATTCCAGCAAGAAATATTTGAATTGACTCTTCTCTTCCTTTGACAAAGACTGAGCTAAGTGTGTGACATGAGGTACTTAATCTATCCCAATGTTCATTGGCTGAGTAGGTTCTATCAAAATTGATGATCTTTCTTAAAAGTAGTTGCATACAATACCAAGTATCTCATTCATAGGTGCCTCATAGAGTTTTTCACCCTTAGATACAAAGTGGTTTTCCCCATCAGAGCACCTATTATTCTTTATTTTTCTTTTTCTTTTTTGACTAAGATACTTGATGTCTGACTCGGTCAAACTTGTTGTTGTTTCACTAGTGGAAGAGACTATAGGGTCAAGAGCATTTAGGTAGAAGGCAATCTCATAGCCATTTTAAAAGGTCAAGAGCTTAGGCTATTGGTTTTGTCATGACTAGCCAATAAGGTTGGGATGCATAAGAGAAATGGATGTGGAAGGTTCCAAAGTATTGATGTGGTGGGAATCATTTCCAGTGATAAGTAATTTAGAATCTATAAGGTCCCCTTTAGAAATATCTAAATCGACAAGACTCCTAGTGTTGTCAACTTGGGAAACAAGGACGATATATGAATCTGACTCGTCAAACCCTATGGTTGACTAATCTTCTACATTGGCTTGATTAGTGTAGCACTCAATGACATCAACTCCTACCTCTATAGAAGAAACTGAGAGAGAATCCCACTCATATTCCCCAGAGTCACTAATTTCAGTTCTATGTACTAATCTAGTAATAGTTGCATGTATGTGTTCTTCCTTAGGATCTTCAATATCTAAAGCACAATTTTTGTGAGAATTGAAAGCTTCAAAGGTGTGATCAGTATGTTGTTCAACTTCTCCCCAAAGAAGAGATGTGGAGGGGACAAAATCTTCTCTCTCTTGAGAAATAGTGTTAATGGGTTTAGTTTCCTTTTTAGACTCTTCTATGTCATCTAATTATTCATCCAAAGAGGGTCCATTATCAGCACTAGAAAATCCCAAAACAATTTTTTCTTTAGATTTACATGTCTTAGTAGTACTTAGCATGGTTCAGAAAGAGCATATTCCTGATCACTCAAAGGACCATGACCTGAATATCCCATTTTAGCTAGAAACTCATATCCCTTGCCATATTTTTCTAGGATAATTTCATTAGTAGATGTAGAACTCTTAGTGTCTTCTCTATGGTATATCCATTCCTTAAAAACTCTTTCTTCATTTTCATCTTTCATATGAACTGAGGATTTAACAAAAGTGTCATAGATAGTTATAACGAAAGAAGACGGTTTCATATCCTAAGAAGTTTTACCATAAGACCGATGAGAAATGGGAAGTGATGCAATAGAGTCCAAGTGATATTCCCCCATCCCATTATTTAGCAGTTTCATTTTCCTTTCACATTTAGCTAGTGTGCTTTTAGTTTCTTCTGCTACTCTATTATGTGGTGCAAAAATTTCAGCTGTGAGATAATTAACTGACATAGTGTTATCCCCTAGAATAGAAACCTCGGTGTCATTATAAGGAAAATTGATACATTGGTGATATGTAGGTGACATTTCTTGCATGTCAAGTATCAAAGGTCTTCCAAGAAATATGTTGTATGCAAGAGGTAGATCTAGAACTTGGAAGACAACATCTTTCTCAACTCAAACTACTTGAATAGGAAGTACAAGAAGGCCATAAGATCTTTCTTCTTCATCATAATCTTTAATTGTGATCTTTCTCCTAAGATTGATGGTGTTTTTAGAGAAACCCAACTATTGTAGTGATTTGTATGTACAAATGTTCAACCCTGCGCCTCCATCTATCAACACGCGCTTGACATAGCTTTTATGGATTTTAACCTCAATGTGTAAATCTAGATTGTGCAGATGGTTGAGTGACTTTTCATCCTCATCAGAAAAGGAGAGGTAATGATGTGCAACGAGATGGTTAACCATGGTCTAGAATCAATCAGTGTCAATGTCCTTAGGAACATTTGTTGTGAGTAATGTTTTGTCTAGGATCTCCTTATGAACATGGGAAAGTTGTAAGAACTCAAAATATATATATCTAAGTGGGAGTATGTTTTAATTAGTCGACTAGACTTTAGTTTGACTTGATTGATGTAGATGTGATCTTAGAAGATGAGATCCATGACTGTCAAGGTGCTGACTACTTGGAAGAATGATGCCAATTAAGCACTATTTTTTATTGACTTCAAGTCACAACATTCAATTTCTCAGTATATGTATGTATTGGGGATTCAACTCCTTTGAGGATAATCATAGGTTGTTGTGTTTGTGTGTTCTTAGTTTCAAATTCATAAGACTGTGATCATGTGTAAGATGAACTAATACCCATAAGGATAATCTGAGGTGATTCATCAATATTTGAATCATATCATTCCTTCTTACCCATGAACTTTATCATGTTTATGCTCTCATAAGCTGGTTCAAGCATGTTTATGATGTTGACATTATCCATGTAAGTGTAGTTGATCTTAGCGCCCCCGTCCTTTATTTTAGATCCTTCACCTTGTTCATACTTGGGTAGTGGTTTAGTATAGACCTTGTGATTAGAATTAGTCATGTATCCATCCACCCCAACTTTCTTATTATCAATAATGTCTTGAATGAGGTGTTTAAGTCTCATATAGTTGTCATTTTTATGACCTTTTTTCCTATGATAGTTTCAATAATGGTCATCATTCCACCACTTACACTTAACTTCAATTTCATAAAGTTTTGAATTGTTCAATAATGTGATGATCTTATTTGATACCAAAGTTTTCAACATCACTTCAAGTGAGTCTCCTAGAGGTGTAAAATTGTGCTTAGGTTTGGGCATCCATGATGATTTACCCTTGCTAAAGTCATTGGACCTACTTAAATCATAAGGTTTGGAACCCTCTTGTTGTTTGGTGGCTTGGATTCCACTATTCAAATTGAAGATAGGTTCTTTGGGCTTGTTTGTACATGTGTCAACTATACCACCATTCACTACATCCTTGTTTTTGTTCCATGATTTCGATTTACCCTTGTCTTTAACCTTGTTATTGTTGTGATTGTAGTTATTGTTGTTAGACTTCTCCTTGTTCAAACTAATTCCACCTTTGTTCAGTAGAAAATATTCAATTTGAAGGGCACTTTATATCATCAAGTCGAATGTAGAAAAGAGTTTCTTTTTAAGCTCATAGTGTAATTCAGGAACAAGGTTATTGACAAAAATATCAATCTTCTCATTTTCAAGAATTTGTCTAGGGTAAAGTGAATAAAGCTTCCTCGATCGCTGAAGGAAAGCCACAAAGGATTCCCCTTGGTGTTGTTTGATATTGCATAGATCTAGCATGGTGACAGCATGTTGAATGTTGTAAGAGTACTGTTGAATGAATCTTTCTACTGTGTGCTATAAATGTGTCACACTTCTATGGATCATTACATGCAAGGAAACTCAAGAATGAGCCCTCACAAATCGATCCATAGCTCCCTAGGCATGGAGTGCAAGGGTTTTAAGAATGCTCTCAGCTAGAGCTATTAAGCTAATAACCTTGCTAGTAAACCATGCAATGGGAGATTCAATGAAGACAAGGGCAAGAATGCCAATATCTCCAATGAAGCCAAATGTATGCAATGCAAAGAAAATCTATATGAAAATGCAAGTTAATCTATTGCATAAAAAGAAATCTAAGCTAAGAATGCCATGAAAATGAAACTACTATGCAAGAAATGAAATCTAACTATGAAGCAAGAAAGCCATGATGATGCAAGAATGAAGACAAGAAGATAGAGTGTTGATGAAGATCCAAGATGAATGCCAACAATGCTCCAAATCTTCAAACCCTAGATGCAAGAATATCTCCAAAAGCTCCAAGATGACCTAGAAAACCTGTAGCATAACAATAGCATAAAAGTTGGGGATCTAGAATGAAGAAGAGAGCTCTTCTTTTATAGGAAATGAGGAGAAATGGACCATGGAGATTAAGAGGCAAAATATTTAATCAATGGTGGAGCTTGAAAGAGGAGCAATCCATGTGCACAAGTATCTTCCAATAGGAAAATAAGAGTTGACTTTATGTCCATATGAGACAAAAAGTGCTTTTTCCCTTTTTGTAAATAAGAATAATGCTTTATTTGTGCAACTTAGGATAATAGGAAAAATGGGGGCTTTTTATTTATTAAAAGGGGAGGAAATATTCCTTTTAAATAAATAAAGACTTAGGATAAGATGGTTAACCCATAGAAAATAATCGAATAAATGATAGAGCTAGGATTTGATCAAGAATAAGCAATTGATGATTTTAGCAAAAATGCTAGCAAGGGGCTAATAGTCTAGGTGACCATTTTTAGGTGTATACATCTACTAGTTGGTCAAATGACTTAAGTGGAGGAGATAGTTTAGTGAACCACTCCAAGCTTGACCACCAAGGCTCCTAGGAAATATTCTCATGAGATAAGTGGGTTCATGAAAGAATTATACTTAGTGTGCAAAACTCCCAAACATGGTCATGAGGATCTCCACTACCATCATAATTGTCATATTTTGGAAATTCAATTTTATGAGGAAAAGGACGCATGTATAAATCTTTGTCAAAAAGAAATGAACATATAGCCTCAATTGAAAAGGATTTCCTTGGTTTTTCTTTCTTGTTTGTCAAGCGTAGCATTTCTTTCTTCATCTATTCCATCTTTTTCTTCATAATATCTAATTTGGATGGTTCCTCTTTTTTTATCAAGTTGTCAACATCAAATTTGTAAGGTAACTTAACTCCTTGTGAGGCTAAGTGCGGGAAGTATTTGTTGTTGTCTTGATTCAAGGTCAACTTCATGATTTTTTGTAAATGTTTTTATTATTGGAATTGTAGGATGTCTTCTTCAGTTATCTCAATGTCTGGATCATCACTCTTTGAACCATGTGAAACATGTTTAGTGTGATGAGAGGCATGTTGTGAGCCATGTCTAGAGGTGTGATGATCAAAGTATTTCTCCAAACATTCTTGATTTCCTTGTCCAAAGTGATTGTCTCCTTTTTAAATAAAAAATTAATCAATCCTCCTATTTCACTCCTCCATGGTTAGAGTGTGAGAAACATTATTTTCTGACCTAGGTGAGGATAGTCTAGACTCACTAAAGGTTTTAGTAAAGGGATCAAAACCCCAAGGTTCAGGTCCTCCTCTAGGTGATTTGTCAATGTTTTCCTTGGCGTATCTAATATCTAGTTATAACTGGCATGAAAGAAGATTGTCAACAGATAAATAGGATAACTTAGAATGACTTGATTTTCAAACAAGGTAAGAAAAGTGTCCACTTGTCCAAAGTGAAAAAGCATAAAAAGAGAGCAAAGATAACTTTCCACAAGATTCACAAGCTATGGTTAGATTCCCTATGTACGAAACTTGTTAACAAGAAAAGATAAGATATAAGTATCTAAAAGAGATGATAAGAAGAGGATGGACAAGTGAACAATCCACTAACCAAAAGTGTAGTCAAGAGATCCAAGTAATCTTTTTCAGCTATAGGTGACTCCTAACTTGCTACAATGTACCAAATAATAGGAAGAGCTAAGGATAACAAAGGAGAAGCTATGTTGAAAATGTTTAAGCTTAGTTTGAAAGTTTGACTTCAAAGGATTGTGATGGTTGACTAACAAGTTTAGACTATTTTCTAGACCAAGTTTGATTGTTTATGTTTAAAGAAAATAAAGTGAACAAGTAATAGTCTTCAAAAAATCCAACAAGTGACAAAGAAACCTTGCAGATATAAGCACTCGTGAGGTCTAAAGTTTATTTGCAATGTTCCAAGAGCATCAAGTGTATGTTCAAAAAGATTTCCATGGGTCTCAAGAAAAATCGAAGACACATCAAGCAAGAGCTACCTAAAGGAAATGGCTAGTATCAAAACCTTTTCCCACAACTTAGTATTCCTTAGCTTCAAGCAAAGTGATGTTGGCTTTTTTCACGGACTATTCATGTTGTGGATCAAAAGAAGAGTCATAATGCTCACATAAAAAAGGCTCCCAAATGCCACATTCATGCTTTAAAACATCCAAGGGAATACATATGGTGAGTGTAAATCTTTAGGAAATCCGGGTAATCCACTTGGATCAATCCTTGCACAAATATTATGACACTTTTGGAAGTAAATAGGGAAGCCTCTGAATTAAGGGATCTAGTAAGGACCTTCATTCATGATTACCCCTTATAGTTTTGCAAGAAGAATTAAGGCCTATAGCCCTACAAGCATTCAAAGAGAATAGTCTCACAAGCAAGATTGAGGCCTCTTAGCCCTATACAAGTTGAATGTATCTCCCTTGTACTCTTTTAAATAAGATGGTGACTGTAAGGTCCTACAAGTTTCTAAACAAGCATAGTCTCACAAGCAAGATTGAGGCAACTAGGCCCCATGCATGTTAAAATGTAAGGAATAGAAATAACCACGACTTCCATGTCATTAGATTCAAGGAAGCTTTTGATTATAGTGGGATGGAGTAGCCGGGTTCGCTTGTTCCCCACTTGGGTCGTTTCCAAAAGATTGCTCTCTTGGAAGGCACTCTAAAGGTAAATACAAGAAATTAAAAATGGATAGCTAATAGAGATCTGGATTTTTTATTCTCTCAAGAAGAGAAGAGCATACTCCCTGCTCCATAGTGTCTCCCAAACACATCAAGTACATGTTCATTTGCCACAACCAACTAATTAAGCTATGTGCCTATGAAGAAAGAAATGAGCAATGTTAATAAAAGGAACACAAGTTAATTTGTATCTCCAAGGCTAACAAATCATAATTGACTGATTTTATCATGCATTGAACTATGTGCAAATAAAGTGCAAGCTAATCACAAAATGCTCTTTTTGTATTTTTTCTTTTGACCTAGTTAACAAGATATGATTTGTTTGTTGTCATTTCAGCCCCATAAATAAAAATGAAAAGAAGAGACCCCTATTAAAAATTTGATATCTTTCTAAAAATGCAAAAAAATTAGAAATATACCCTAATTTGTGCCCTAGAGACCCATTTTATCAAAACAAACTAGTTTTCATAAATTGACTATTTGAGCCATGTTATTGCATCTAAATTAAAAATACAACAAAGTAACACCCTATAGAATTATCAGAATTTCCAAAACCAAAATTTTTTCTGAAAAAATCACTGATTTGTGACTACAGATGAATTTTCATAAAAAGTCAATAAAAAATTATATCTCATAGAAAAATGATCAGAAAAATCTAATTTTTGGACTTAGACACCTCTAATCCATCCCCAACCCACAAAAACAATTTCAGATGAAAAGACCAATCCATTTGGAAGATATGACCAAATCTTTCAAAAACTTAATGTTTTTTCCTTCAACTCAACCTGCACAAGGGTTGGCCTTAAAAACCAAAGTGGGTATCCAAAATTCATCGATTATCCCCATGGTGGGTGCCAAAAATGTGAGCCAAAAAGTGTGGTCACTTTTTTAAACCCTTATATCCAAGAGATCCAATGCATTTGGATTCTTAGAAGGTGGCTTATAGCTTCCTATGACTAGAGTGCGAGAATCATGTAGATAAAGATGGTGTCTCTCAATGAACTCAATAAGCAAGATCCCTGCAAGGTGCACTATAGAATGGAATATTCAAGTAGATATGAAGCAATGAGAGTGCAAGTATCCAAGATCTCCATGATGAAGGCAAATTCACAGTAATCTAAGATGAGATGCATGATTAAGCTAAGATGAGATGAAAGATTGCTAAGCTAACAAGATGAAAGATTACTATCCATGCTAATTAGACTAGATTAACTAGGCTAAATGCAAGAAATTAAATAAAAAAGTTAAGCTAAATGATAATGCAATACCCCAAGATGCAACATAAGCTAAGATGCAAGGATGAGCCAATATGCAAGAATAATGAAAACCCAAGATGCCAAGATGCCAAGATGCCCCCCAAAGATGCATGAATGAGGAGAAAGCCTCCTTCTAAAGAAATTAGAAATGAGCGGATGATAAAGATTAAGAGGCAAAAGAATGAGAAGTGGGGGAGATTAAATCTTGGTTGATCCATGTGCTCATGTCTTTAAGAAGAAAAAAGAAAAGGCTAAGATTAAGAGGCAAAGCAATGAGTGGTTGAGATAAAGAGGCAAAAGCCTTCTTCAAAAGTCAAAAGATTTCATCTCATTGGAAAGTGCAGTTTCCTTTTTATTTTTATTTTATTTTAGAAAAGTGATTTTCATGTGCACTTAGGATAAAGGAGTTTTTTATTATTTAATTAAAAGGGAGCATGTTCTTTTAATTAAATAAACATGGAACAAATTGGTCAAACTTTAGGATATAATCAAATAAATGATTAATTAATTAAGTAGAATTTATTTGATGCAAAGAAATGGTCTGATATTTTAATTTAATTTTTCATAAAGAGGGCTTATAGTTTACTAGACCAAAATTGTATGATTATATTTGTCCCTCTTTGAGTTAGTGTGCGAGCGAGCACACTGAGTCAAAGAAAATGATGACAAGTAGACAGTTGATATGAAGTGATGAACTGTCTTGAGAGAAATTGTCTCTGAACCTGATCAAATGAAGCAAAGCAAGGTAGTAAGATTTTTAATACACAGTTTGATGTGAAGCGATGAAACTAAATATTGTGACTAAGGTTGAAAGATAAAACAATACTAGAACTGATATGATGCGATGAGAAATAATATGTCCAAGATAAGATTAAAGTGACTTGAAGAATCTCAACTTTATGTGAAGCGATGAAGCTGAGATGCCCCTAGCGATGATAGCATGGTCAATTTGCATCCTTGAAAGATCGATGATAGATTATTCCTTCTCCCTCGGGATTGAAATGGAAATGATGTTGAGGAGATGCAGAAATGAGATAAGTTTGATCAAATCAAGATTAGATAGGGTCCAAGATTATTAATGATTGATTCAAAGAGATGAGAAAAGAATTTGGACCAAGTCTGACCACTAAGTGATGAGAATTCACCCCAGTTTGAATAAGTTTGACCAGAAAGGTATAGCATTAGAATTAGGTCAAAGAAAGTGATTATGAAGAAATATGATCAATTTTTGCCTCAAACGATGAAAAGATAAGCCTCAGAAGAATAGGAAAATGAACTTCTATTTTGATTTTGATCCTGAAAATAACTCGAGGTCACTGAAAAAGGATGACCAAAGTTTTCTGATAATGATGAGACAAAGACTCTCTCCTTACTCAATGCAAGATGTAAAGACTAAGATGCAACCTAGGATGAAAATGCAAGTGCAAAGCATAGAGATCTTACTCAGTCCTTATTTTCATCATCGATCCTTATTAAGGGACATTGCAAGATCATACAACATTCACTAGTCTATGTAAGGAAAGTAAATCTAAGCTAACAAGATGAAAGCTTACTATCCATGCTAATTAGACTAGATTAACTAGGCCAAATGCAAGAAATTAAATTAAAAAGTTAAGTTAAATGATAATGCAATACCCCAAGATACAACATAAGCTAAGATGCAAGGATGAGCCAAGATGCAAGAATAATGAAAACCCAAGATGCCAAGATTAACCCCCAAAGATGTGTGAATGAGGAGAAAGCCTCCTTTTAAAGAAATTAGAAATAAGCGGATAATAAAGATTAAGAGGCAAAATAATGAGAAACGGTGGAGATTAAGTCTTGGTTGATCCATGTGCTCATGTCTTCAAGAAGAAAAAATAAATGACTAAGATTAAGAGGCAAAACAATGAGTGGTTGAGATAAAGAGGCAAAAGCCTTCTTCAAAAGTTAAAAGATTTCATCTCATTGGAAAGTGCAGTTTCCTTTTTATTTTTATTTTATTTTAGAAAAGTGATTTCATGTGCACTTAGGATAAAGGGGTTTTTTATTATTTAATTAAAAGGGAGCATGTTCTTTTAATTAAATAAACATAGAACAAATTGGTCAAACTTTAGGATATAATCAAATAAATGATTAATTAATTAAGTAGAATTTATTTGATGCAAAGAAATGGTCTAATGTTTTAATTTAATTTTTCATAAAGAGGGCTTATAGTTTACTAGACCAAAATTGGATGATTACATTTTTCCCTCTTTGAGTCAATGTGCAAGCGAGCACATTGAGTCAAAGAAAATGATGACAAGTAGATAGTTGATATGAAGCGATGAACTGTCCTAAGAGACACTATCTCTGAACCTGATTGAATGAACCACAATAAGGTAGAAATATTTTTAATACACAATTTTATGTGAAGCAATGAAACTGAATATTGTGATTGAGATTGAAAGATAAAACAATACTAGAACTGATATGATGCGATGAGAAATAATATGTCCAAGATAAGATTAAAGTGACTTGAAGAATCTCAACTTTATGTGAAGCGATGAAGCTGAGATGCCCCTAGCGATGATAGAATGGTCAATTTGCATCTTTGAAAGATCGATGATAGATTATTCTTACCCCCTCACGATCGAAATCGAAATGATGTTGGGAAGATGGAGAAATGAGATAAGTTTGATCAAATCAAGATTAGATAGGGCCCAAGATGATTAATGATCAATTCAAAGAGATGAGAAAACAATTTGGACCAAGTCTGATCACTAAGCGATGAGAATTTACCCCAGTTTGAATAAGTTTGACCAGGAAGGTACATCATTAGAATTAGGTCAAAGCAAGTGATTATGAAGAAATATGATCAATTTTTGCCTCAAAGGAAGAAAAGATAAGCCTCAGAAGAATAGGAAAATGAACTTCTATTTTGATTATGATCCTAAAAATAACTCGAGGTCACTGAAAAAGGATGACCATAGTTATCCGATAATGATGAGACAGAGACTCTCTCCTTACTCAATACAAGATGTAAAGACTAAGATGCAACCTAGGATGAAAATGCAAGTGCAAAGTGTAGGGATCTTACTCGGTCCTTATTTTCATCATCAATCCTTATTAAGGGACATCACAATATTATACAACATTCACTAGTCTAAGTAAGGAAAGTAAATCTAAGCTAACAAGATAAAAGATTACTATCCATGCTAATTAGACTAGATTAACTAGGCTAAATGCAAGAAATTAAATTAAAAAGTTAAGCTAAATGATAATGCAATACCCCAAGATACAACATAAGCTAAGATGCAAGGATGAGCCAAGATGCAAGAATAATGAAAACCCAAGATGCCAAGATGCCCCCCAAAGATGCATGAATGAGGAGAAAGCCTCCTTTTAAAGAAATTAGAAATGAGCGAACGATAAAGATTAAGAGAAAAAAGAATGAGCAACGGTGGAGATTAAGTCTTGGTTGATCCATGTGCTCATGTCTTTAAGAAGAAAAAAGAAATGGCTAAGATTAAGAGGCAAAACAATGAGTGGTTGAGATAAAGAGGCAAAAGCCTTCTTCAAAACTCAAAAGATTTCATCGCATTGGAAAGTGTAGTTTTCTTTTTATTTTTATTTTATTTTAGAAAAGTGATTTTCATGTGCACTTAGGATAAAGGGGTTTTTTATTATTTAATTAAAAGAGAGCATGTTCTTTTAATTAAATAAGCATAGAAGAAAGTGGTCAAACTTTAGGATATAATCAAATAAATGATTAATTAATAAATTAGAATTTATTTGATTCAAAGAAATGGTCTAATATTTTAATTTAATTTTTCATAAAGAGGGCTTATAGTTTACTAGACCAAAATTGGATGATTATATTTGTCCCTCTTTGAGTCAGTGTGTGAGAGAGCACATTGAGTCAAAGAAAATTATGACAAGTAGACAGTTGATATGAAGTGATGAACTATCCTGAGAGACACTGTCTCTGAACCTGATTGAATGAAGCACAACAAGGTAGCAAGATTTTTAATACACAGTTTGATGTGAAGCAATGAAACTGAATATTGTGACTGAGGTTGAAAGATAAAACAATACTAGAACTGATATGATGCAATGAGAAATAATATGTCCAAGATAAGATTAAAGTGACTTGAAGAATCTCAACTTTATGTGAAGCGATGAAGCTGAGATGCCCCTAGTGATGATAGCATGGTCAATTTGCATCTTTCAAAGATCGATGATAGATTATTCTTGCTCCCTCGGGATTGAAATCGAAATGATGTTGAGGAGATGCAAAAATGAGATAAGTTTGATGAAATCTAGATTAGATAGGGTCCAAGATGATTAATGATCGATTCAAAGATATGAGAAAAGCATTTGGACCAAGTCTGACCACTAAGCGATGAGAATTTTCCCTAGTTTGAATAAGTTTGACCAGAAAGGTATATCATTAGAATTAGGTCAAAGCAAGTGATTATGAAGAAATATGATCAATTTTTGCCTTAAAGGATGAAAAGATAAGCCTTAGAAGAATAGGAAAATGAACTTCTATTTTGATTTTGATCCTGAAAATAAATCGACATCACTGAAAAATGATGACCAAAGTTGTCCGATAATGATGAGATGAAGACTCTCTCCTTACTCAATGCAAGATGTAAAGACTAAGATGTAACCTAGGATGAAAATGCAAGTGCAAAGCCTAGGGATCTTACTCGGTCCTTATTTTCATCATCGATCCTTATTAAGGGACATCGCAAGATCATACAACATTCACTAGTGCAAGTACAACTATGAAGATATGAATATGATCTATATCGGATAGAATGTAGGAAACTAACGTATGTATCAAAAACATAAATGTCAAGATGAGTTAGGTTAAGTTTCCAGTTAATATTGCAAGATTACACCAGCATTGAAGCATAAGCTTCAAGATAACCATGAGTACAGTCTTGCGTAAAAAAAACAAAATGCATATAGTCAAGGATATAGTTTAGACTCACCAAATTTTTTAAATGAATCAGGTCAAGGTATATGCGATGTTCCAATCATGATGGAGGCACTTATCATAGACACCTAACACATCAAACATATAGGATCATCAAAACCACACCCACAAGAAAAAATAAAATAAAATATGCCCCATGCCCCTAGTCCTCTAGTCAAGTGACATCTTGGAGGGACTAAGGAGATAACATTAGCAAAAATCATTAAGCATAGCTCAGTCATTTCATTTTTAGTGCGGTGTAAAGATTGTCACTGATATTTCTAAGCCTTATGTCTACAAGTGCGATAGAAATATATGACTTGGGCTGCAAAAACAATGTGTCAGTTCAAGATAAGATATGTGATAAGTGTGGAGAAATAATTAATGTCCAAATGGGATAGTGTTGAGAAACACTAGTGTTTCCTAGAGACAGCGATGGCACAAAATTTCCCCCTAATGAGACTTAGATGAAGACTGGTTCCAGACCATAGAAACAAGTGTTGTAAAATTCAACTGGTTCATGTCCAATGCCACAAGCTGATAGATAGAGAAAAAAGATACATTTAGTGCCTATTTCCAGGTTTTCACCACTTGGAAGGACTACTTTTTCTACCATGATGGGCCTGTTTTTAGGTTTTCACCAAGGCACTTTTTTCTTGTTTTCCAAATTTTTACTTTTTATTTTTAATATTTTTTCGATACATAAAAGCACCTATTTTCCAAGTTTTCACTAAGATGATCAATTTTTTTAGGAATTTTTATGATTTTTATGTTTTTCTCAGGACCATATATCTTCTTTTTTTTGAATTTTTTCAGGATCATATAACATTGTTTTTGAATTTTTTTAGGATCATATATCAATTTGTTTGAATTTTTTAAAGATCATTTCCTATGTACGACAACTTTGGATGAAGAGAATGTCATGCATAAAACTTCTTCAATTGGAGATTATTGATAGGCTCAAGGAGTTGTTCTCCCTCTGGAGTTAAGAGATGATAAGCACCGGATCCAAAGGCAGTTGTAATTATATAAGGACCCAGCCAGTTAGGTTCAAACTTTCCTTTCTATTCATGATTCTATTGATTCTTAGGATTATCTCTTAAAACCAGATAACCAACCTCAAAATCTCTATGGTGTACTTTCTTGTTGTATATTTTTTATATTATTTCTTGTTGTAGCTTGTTTGCATTCATCTAGTAGTTCTAGTTCTTGGATGTGTGATATGCAACAGTCTTCATCTGTTACAAGCCCTTTTAGGGAGACTCTAAGTAAAGGTATTTCTACCTCGATAGGTAAGACATATTCAACTCCATAGACAAGGGGAAAAGGTGTATCTCTCATTGGTGTGAATATGCTTGTTCTATAAGCCCATAAAGAAGGATTGATGAAGATGTCAATCCCTTCCATACTTACTAACAGTCAGGTGCAATATTTTTAGAATAGTCTTATTTGATGCTTCATCTTTTCCATTTCCTTGAGGATAATAGATGGATGACCAATGTTGTTTGATCTTAAATCTCTTAAATAATTGTTTCCGGTCTTTGTTCTTGAATTGTCCTCCATAATCAGTAACTATAGAGGATGGCACACCATAGTGACAAATTATGTAGTTCAGGATAAACATGGACACTTGTTTTCCTGTAGCAATAGAAATTGGTACAACTTCAACCCACTTAGTGAAATACTCAGTAGCAGTGATGATGAATTTGTGTCCTAATGAGTTCAAATATATCTGACCTACTATGTCAAAGGCCCACTGCTAAAAAGGATAATGAATGATAGATGGAATAAGCTCCCTTCTTGGAGCATGTATCAAATTGACATGAATTTGACACTTCTTATAGGATTTAGCATATCTGACGGCATCAATTTTCATATTAGGCTAGTAGTAACTAGCCCTAAGTAGTTTCTAAGCTAGTGCAATGCCATTAGAGTGAGACCCACATACGCCCTCATGGACTTCAACTAATGCACGTTCAAATTTTTCTCTCTCTAGACATCTAAGAAGTGTTCCATCTAGACCCCTCCTAAACAAGTCACTAGAAATGATGGTATAGAGGTAGGCATTATGAATAAGTTTGTATTTTTCATCACAGGTAAGTTTATTGGGTATAATTTGATCGCGTAGGAAAGAATAGATTTTAGCATAGAGAGACGAGTCCTGACCAACAATCGTATAAATGTCACAATTATTAGGAGATTCATATGTGAGGAACCATAGCTCTTCCAGTAGGAATTCATATCGAGATTCATGTTCTTGCGACTGTAGAATGGAAGAAAGTGTATCAATAGCATCACTAGCTTTCATTGCAGCTCTAGGAATCAATTGGAAGGTCACAAAGACAAAGTAGTTCTTAAGATCATCAACCATTTTCTTATAGGGCATCATCTTCTCATCCCTGGTTTAATATTCATTATTTGTTTGATTGATGATGAGCTAAAAATGTCCAAATATATGTATCCTTGAGGTGTGACAAAGAGAATTCCACCACCCAAACTATTTTGTGTGTAGGATCCATCAAAGAACATTTTCCAGGTGCACTTAGTCATGTACATGATAGATGAATCAAGAAAATCAATCTGTAGATGTGCATTATCTTGTAAAGGGAAGTCAGCCAATTGATTAGTAATCATCATCCATTTAGCTATTCGACTAGTAAGGGTAGCTTTACTTAGTAGATATTTCAATGGATCAATTTTTGCTACAAGTTGTGTAGTATGTGCCAGCATATAATGTCTGAATTTTTGGGACACAAACACCACTGCACTATAGCATTATAGCACTATCCATTGTTTTTTATACATGTCTTCCATTGCACTATAGCACTAAATACATAATTTTCTTCCAATGTTCTATAGGATAATAAACACTAACATTTTTACAAAACAACCTTAATTCTTTTCAGACCAACAGATATAACTTAGCATTTAAACAAAAAAATACATCCAACACCTTCAGGCCACATTATTTGACATCAATGAGAAGAAACAACCAACAAAATAACAATATATTTCCATAAAAAGGTTGTTGTAGAAACAGGTTTGCCTAAGTTTAACCTTGATTTAAGAATTAATATTAAAATTTAAATGAAATACAAGCTAGATATGAGAAATTTAAATATTTTGTACCTTGATGATGCTATTCTCTTTGAAGTTGATCACAAGTCTTGATGCAATAACATCACTCCAAACAATCCTTAAAGGAAATCATAAAATATTTGATTAAATTGAGGTTTTTGAAGCTTGCTATAATAAAGAATATGGTAGAAGGAGATGCCTCAAATATTGAAACCTTTCTCCTTGAATTCTTAGATGTAAAATTTTCATTGAGAGCTCCAATTTATTCTTGTGTAAATTAAAATGAGGGATGGTATATTTCTTATTCCTTGCTAAGATAATATAACCATTGACCAATTTCAATGGGACCAATCATTAGGGAGCGAGGTGCCCTAATTGGCCCAATTCTAATAATGGGGTTCCTCGGGCATTATCTCCCCCAAATTTCATCCCAAATTAGGAAACAAGGTCCTATTTGGAGAGAGGAAACAAGAATTAAATTCAAAATTAAGTTTTCCACATACATGACACAATACATGCTAAAATTAGGGACTATCTGGGTAAGGAATTGCATAGAGATATAATTTACCAAACTATATTTATCTCATACTTTAGCAGGAGTATGAGCTTACATGAAAATACACGATAGAGAGAGAGAGAGAGAGAGAGAGAGAGAGAGAGAGAGAGAGAGAGATCCCCCAAACTAAGGATCTCAACACATACAACTACATGTAATGGTACAAAAAACAAAATGCAAAAATTAAAAATTAAAATAAATGCAAAAGCCAACAAAGACAAAAACAAAATACACACAACCAAGGGGTTAGTTATAAAAACAAAGGATCCAAATCAACTAATTGAAGAGACCTTGATGAACAAAATGTGTCAGCTGCTAGTATCATGCTTTGAATGTTAATATAGGAGCACAAGTGGTCACATGGAAAGAGAAAGGAATACGTCAAAGATAATACAAGACTCCATGTTCCAAACCAGCTATAATTATATGTTATGATAAGGACTAATGGAGGAGATATAAAAGAGAAACCATGAATCACATAGGCTAGCCAATTGTGTTATACTAGGCGATCCATGAAATAACAAAAATTATGGTGTACAACAAGTTATGTTATGTTGTATTATTCATGAGACAAATGAGGAGGAAGATTATAAATTAGTCTAGAGAAAGTTGTGTTATGCTAGTTCCACTCATTCCAAGAGAGAGTTTGGTGCAAAGATGGAGTTCATAACCTAGAAAATTATGTTATGCTAGTCAACCCATCTCAAGGATAACCAAATAAATAATTGTATTCCAGGAAATTTTCTAAAAATAGTTCAAAAAAAGTATCCAAAGATATCATTTTCTCCAAGGAAATTCTCTATAATCAATGCAAAAGTATTATCCAAAAAATGTATTATCTCCAAATAAATCCACTATAATTGGTACAAAAAGGATGATCAAGGAAAGTATTGTCTCCAAGGAAATTTTCTAAATTGATTCAAAAGGATAACCAAGGAAATTATTTTCTTCAAGAAAATATTCTAATTTACTTTAAAAGTATAACCAAGGAAATTCGCTAATTTAGTGAAAAGGGATAACCAAGGAAATAATTGTCTCCAAGGACATCTATGATAGAATACACAAGGAGGTTTCATAGATGCCCCACTCCTTAAGATGGAAATATAAAGATATGATAGAATCTTAAGGAAATGAGAACAAGGAGACCCACCTTCAACACCAAGGATATATCATTTAATAAAAATGTACTTGCAAACATATTCAAAGAGGCATAACTCTTTTAAGAAAAGGGAGAGATGGTTTGAAAAAGATATCTTAAAAAAAACATAAAGGGATAATTTTGAGTGATGCACAAGGAGAGAATGAGGAAGATATATTTTCTCAAAGACATTGTTCTCCAAAAGGAGATCTTGAACAAAAATAGCATTGTTAACCAAAGAAGGGGAAGGAGAAAAAGAATGCACACTTTTCCAATTTCTAGCTATAGAGATACTTGATGAGGGATACAAAACTTTGAGTCCCCAAGTAAGGGATTTTTTTATGATAGATATACAATTGAAAATAAGCGAGACGGTGTGATCAAGGATACATAGCTCTTGCATAACAGAGAATCCATAATTGAAACAAATAATTCCTTGTAAGAAAGGACATATTTTAATAAACAAATGCCACACCACCAAGGAAAGTGTATCCTTAGAAAGGATAAGACATCAAGAGATGAAACCTTACCCCTCAAGCATGAACAAAAGGGAAAAAAACTATTATGTTTCTCACAAAGAATGATTGTAAATGAAATCTTAGCATCATGCAACACAAAGAGCCCCCAATAATGAAACCTATTGAGACTACATATTATGAAGGAATATAATAGCTAAAGGAAATACCAATGCACAATATTTTTAATAGATCAAGAAAAAGTATAAGATCCATTATGAAACAAATAATACATTTATCAACTAAATATTGAGCAAATTGACTAGATTAAATATAATCACCAAGAGAATGAATATTAATATGATGAAAAAGACAATTCTCATTATTATTTTTATTCTTTAGAAATTTACAATCGGGGATTTTTATGTTCTCGTCATATTTGAGTCTCTAAAACATTATTTTAGCCAAGCCCAAGTGATCTTTAGTTATGTTTATTTCTTTTGGTGAAGGGGTTTGTAAAGATGGTGGAAAGCTATATTTTGAAGTAGAAGGATCAATTTCTATTTGAGTTATATATTCGATAACTCCTCTAGTGACTTTTGTAAGATGATCTATATGAAATTTTATTTCTTGTTCTTGTATTAGAAGACCATTTCCACTATATCATTTTTTAGAAGTAATGTCATATCCTACATTATAATAAGCCTTTAGTTGGGAAGGTGGGAGGCTTTCATCTTGATATTTATGGAAAGGTTTTTTATAAGGATGTGTAGGAGGATTGGTCTCTTTAGGTAGCTATTGAATCCCATCATCATTAGTCACATCCACTTTATTACATTGGGAGGGAGAAGGCACATCCAAATTTTCAACTCTACTTAATGTTATTTTAGGGGATAGAACATGAATGAAATGAATAACATCATCTTGATTGAAGATATATGATGAGAAGAAAAGATTTAGGAGAATAAAGAGGTTCTAGAAGTACTTAAAGTCACATGCTTAGTCTCTTGCGCCAAGGTACCTTTGTGAGGAGAGGACATATTACTAACTAATGTGCTACTCTTAGGAAGATTTTTAATATGAGTATGGACTCTATCCTCATGGATAAAATATAACCTAGGAGATGTACTAATGTTATTAATTTCCATATCATCTCTAGAAATTTCACTTTCTATAAATTCTCTTATGATATCTACATATTTCATGAATATTCTTAAGAAACATAATGGTGTAGAAACATGTCATGTAGATAAAATATTTGAGAAATCATTTACAAGTAGGAAATATATAAATGAGATTCTAGTGATGCTATATGTAAGAGTTCGATGAATGAGTGCAAGTGAAAGAAGCCATTATCTAGCACATAATTTTGATAAATTTCACTAAGAAGCAATATAATTATATGTGAAATAGAAAATCAATCTAATTTAGTAAATTCTATTATGAAAATGAAAGGTGCCCAAATTAGATCTACAAATCAAAAGTATTGAAGAAGTATCAAGCTCACCCAAAATGGAAAGGTGGTGAGCCTAGATGCATAAAATGTAGCAAAAATATGAATTAGATATATATTAATGCAATACATACAAATCAATCTATACATCCAAAGTGGAATCAAAGGAAATATAAGATGATTCAAGCTCACCAAAATGTAAGGTGGGGAAAAGGGTTCACTAGGTCATATAGGAAAACTAGGAATCTTAGGTCTTTTTTCTCTTACATTTGAATGAATATCATCAACTATTCTCAAGGAGGCTCAAGCACTAAGTGGATTAAGTGATCCTTTGTCGCATGAGACTGTGACTCTTCAATTGTGGATGAAAGATGCAATATTAGGGGCAAGATGATGGGGGTTGGTGATTTTTTGTGTGCATGGAAAGACTAAGAATAGACACATAAATTCTGACAAAGATTTGACAATAATATAATGTAACCAACCTAAAACCCAAAATTGAGATTTAAATAGAGGGATCGAGATGCCTCGATTAAACTACTCCTAACAATTCCCAATCTGATAAGTTGTAGACTATAGCTCTTTACATGTTCTCTCTATAAAATTTTCAACACATTAATTACCTATACCTACACAAAAAAAGAAGGAAAAGGGTTGGTGTAGAAAGTGATTTTCCCAAGTCAAACCCATAAATTTAGGAATTAACCTTAAAATTTAAAAATAAAACATAAGCTAGATTTGATAAATTTGAATGTCTTATACCTTGATGATGCAATGCTCTTTGAAGGTGATCACAAGTGTTGGTACAATAACATGACTCCATAAAAACCTAAAAGAAAATCATAAAATATATTCTTGTATGAAACTTTTTGAAGATTTTTACAATGAAGAATATGGTGGGATGAAATTCCTTGAATGCTGAAAATTTTCTGCATGAATTCTTAGATGCAAAATTGTAGTTCATAGATCCTATTGATGCTTGTGTATATCAAAATGAGGGAGGTTAACTTGCTTATATACTTCTCCTAGCCATTTTGGGATGTAAAACTTTATGAATAACAATGTGAGTTTAAAATCCCAACTAAAACAATATAACCATTGAGAGGGTTTAATTTGGGCCCAATCATTGGGGAGTGGGGCACCTTGAATGGGACACTCTTGCGAGAAGGGAACTCTATGTCCCCTACTCCCCCAAATGAAATCTCAAATTAGGACTAGAGGTCCTATTTAGAGAGAGTAATTCATAATCAAATATGTTCATTTGAGTTGGAAAAGTGGGACTAGATGTGGGAGGCCATTTATGCTAAAAATAAGGCCTAGTTGAGGAAGAAATTGCATAGGGTTACAACTTATTATCATACAATTTTTGACTCCCTAAAGCTAAGCACAGAGGTTAATGTTGTAATAGAAGGAACCCTATAAAATATCATCCCTATGGTATCTAAGGCATAGGATCTTTTAGAGAAAAATTGTGTGCTTGATGAGAGATTCTTGATGACCATAGGGATTACTGATAGAATATTGGGAGTGAAAAGAGCCAAATAATTCATCAAGTTTACTACATCTTCCTTTAATATAGGACAATGCCTCAAGATAATCAAATTATATGTCTCATAGATTAAGGGCCAAATAAATGTGTGGGGCCTTCTCTCACCCTTGAATCTTGATGGAACATTACTTAAGGAGGACAAAATGGGAGAATTATCAAATGAGAAGCAATAGTAACTATTTAATAAATGGTGAAGACATGTGTCACTTTTTTCAATAAATAGTTATTGTTTATTTCTAGCCCCCCCGCCCCCCCCCCCCCCCTCTTTTCCCATAGCTTATTTTCATTTGCTAAAAAATATCTGCTCCACAAAATTAAGAAAAGATTCTAAATTTTCCTTTCCCACAATTTTTATTTTGCATGGGAACACTATACTACTTAAATTTAAGCTGAAAATTTGATTTAACCAGCAGCATGGGGACATGATATTAGTACTAGGCTAGTCTTATTTAAGGGAGAGAGATTAATAGTTTTAGAAAGTTTTAAATTTAATAAAAAAAGGCTATTGTGTTCAATATTTGTGTTAAGACTTGATACATCTTTCACCCTTTAATTTTTAGTTGTTTAGTTTGAATCATATTATATCATACTATGATTTGATAAGTCTTTTGGTGTTGCTTTAATTACTGAATATATAATGAATGAAATGTCTTGTCCTTAGATTTTGACCACTATGATTTTAATTTATAGACCTATAATATTGAATCATTTAATTTAGTATTTCAATATTGTTTAAGGTTAAATGATTAAAATTATATGATGTTTATGGTGAATACTAAAATAAAATTAAGTGCCTAATGTAATACTATGGAAGATTATTATTACTTATTGAGCTTTAGTTTATGTTTCTCAGGGAGTGATCTGAATATTGTAATTATGTATCAGTAACCTTTTTATTGTGTTCATGCTCCAACAATGAATCTAGATAGTGGTGTTCTATGCTTAATCTATAAATTATTTTTTTGTAATCTTATCGTGGATCTAGAAATATCTTACTTTTATCTAAAGTCTTTTCAAGTGTTGTGGCATTTCATCTTATCATTAGATTTTATTTTAGTACCTCTTTCCCCTTTCCTCAAAAATAATATTATGAAGAAATGGCTTCTCAATCCCAAAGTTTGTTTAGTGTCCCACATTATGTCCCCAAATCAATGAACATCCCATAATAGTTGTTACCTTAGTGTAAAAACTTGGATCAACACTATATAAAGGCCCATAACCTCTTCATGCTTCCAATATGGGGCAAAACATCCTTAAGCAATGGATGCTAAACTTCACATAAACGTTAAGACTCCCTTTTGTCCCCTCATATCAATCTACATACCTAGTTAAACCTTTGTCATGTTAGATCTTGATTAACCAATATCACAACCTTAATTCTTACACTCAATCTATAATCTCAAGTATGTATTGCACTTTAGTCTTATAAATTCATTGCATCATTATCTCAAATAGTCATTACAATTCTATTACACTTATTTAAATTCTTACATATGCATTATTGTTTTATCTTCCACTTCTTACAATATTGTCGAACATGCAACAAAGGAAGTTTCAAGGATTCCCATTATCCTAACAAGAACCAATGGTTTTGATCAACACCACTAAATTTTATATTAATTATTGTTAGGCTTTAGGTGACATCAACCTTGTAAATACATAAATTTATTATTTTCCTAATATATTTTGTAATTTACCCATAAGAGGTTGAACCATTTAACCAACATTGGTGAAAGAGACCATGTAAAGGAAAATTTACTTTTATCATTTGGCATTTAGGAAAATTCAAAAAGACAAAATAGCTAGGTGTCCCCTCCTGGAATCCTCTATTTTGAGGTAGTTGAGCACTTCTTAATGTCTGTAAGAGAATCTATGGGGTGCGTACACAAAAATGGGGGGCCAAAAGGGAATTTTAAGATGCCACATTTTCTTGAAATCACCAAAATTTGAACTTTGACAAGAAATTGAAGATAGTTAGACTCAAAATTTCAAGATGTGACAAGAACAAGAGTTATATTACTCTGAATCTAGTTTCTAAACTACTAAAAAAATTTTAAATGGTGGAGTTGAAGGACATCAAAAAGGGGGAGCACAAAAAAGTGGTCTTGTTTTTTATGAAAAAGCATAACATAGTGTCTGGTGTGGTCCCCCTAAAATGTTAACCTTTTTCTGAATTTTTTTAATTTCTCTAGTGAGAAGTTAGTTAACACCATGTAGTTTATCCTTGATTTTTCTGCTAATTTCTTTATGAATATATATTTTTTTATGAATTTTCTAAGTGGAAGCATCATGAAAATGTGAACTTTGTGTGTGATCCCCCTAGAAAACATTGAAAACTAATCGAAAATCAAAACATTTTTTTAAAGTGTGTTGAATAGAATCTAATTTCCTAAAAAATTAACTTGTTTCAAAATTTGATGAATGAGCCAAAATCTAAGCCCACAATATTACACGTTGGTTTTTGTTAAAAATCGAACATACATACAAAAGAAATTAGAGATGAAAAGCTTAACATAAATATAATTCAATATAAATTATATGGTTAGATAGCTAATAGAGAGATCTACAATATCATGTCATTTGATTTATCTCTACTAAACCATGTGCAAACCTGACAAGGAGCACACAAGAAAAAATGTGAAATTTTTTTATGTTTGTTGGAAAACATGTCTCGGACCTATTTGAATCCTCTAAGAATTTAGTTTGGATATCCAAGGAAAATCCAAGCCTTAGGCTTGGTGGATTCCAAAGCCATTCAAAGCACGTATGAAAAAATAGTGTGTGTACCCTATAGGGCATACACACTATGCAAATCAAAATGTTGAAAACATATGTATTTGGTGCAATATCAAATACACCATATAGTGAGAATATGAAATGGAGAGAGAGAGAGAGAGAGAGAGAGAGAGAGAGAGAGAGAGAGAGAGAGAGAGAGAGAGATAGACAAACAGAGATAGAGACAAAGCCAGATGTAGAAATAGAGAGACAGAGACAGAGACAGAGACAGAGACAGAGAGACAGAGACAGAGAGAGACAGAGACAGAGAGACAGAGAGATAGAGACAGAGACATAGACATAGACAGAGATAGAGACAGGATAGAGACAAAGGCAGAGACAGGGATAGAGACAGAGACAGAGACAGAGAGATACAGAGAGACAGAGATAGAGAGGCATAAGAAATCCAATAGGCCCTACCAAGTCAATTTGAGCACCAGGACCATACATAAAATGTAACATTTAAGTATAATATATTTAAGTTACATTTTATGTATATACTTCCAGGATCTTTGAGAATGGTTTTAGCTTCATTGGAGTTATGATCAAGATTATGGATTTTGAGGGGTTTTTTGGAAATTTCAAAGAGCCAAATTTTAGGAATCAGCACATTATCTTTAGCATGATTCCTAATGGACTATTGATTCTAACCTTAATCCCTTGACTTGTGCATCATCATTTGAGGATTATTTCTTGTTGTATTCTTTATTCTATGGTTATTTTTGTAATTGACATGTATGTTTAACCATGTTAGGAGAGAGATAGAGAAAGACAGAGAGAGGACACACTTTAGGGTTCTAAGTGGTTCAAATATATCATAAGGGGTCATAATGGGTCCTAAGTGGTCATAAGATCCCTTAGGACCCATTATGACCCCTTAGGACCCATTAGGACCCCTTAGGAAATATTAGGACCTTTTAGGACCCCTTAGAACACAATAATCATTATAGGACACAGTAATGGATTCTTATGTGTCTTAATTTGTCCTATTGTTTCATATGGGGAATTAATGGGTTCTAAGTGATCCTAGGAACCCTTATGACCCATTACTACCAATTAGAACACATTAGGACCCATTAGAACACATTTATCATCGTATGACTCGCTTTAGGGTTCTAATGTGTCCTCATGGGTCCAAATTTATCCTAAGGGGTTTTAATGTGTCCTAAGTGATCCTAAGAACCCTTAGGACCCATTGAAACCTCTTAGGACCCATTACCACCCATTAGGACACATTAGGACACATTAGGACCCATTAGGACCCATTAGGACCCCTTAGAACACATTAATCATTATAGGGAACACTTTAGGGTTCTAATGTGTCCTAATGGGTCCTAATATGTCTTGATGGGTTTAAATGGGTCCTAAGTGGTCTTGGGAACCCTTAGGACCCATTAAAACCCCTTAGGGCACATTAGGACTCGTTAGAACACATGATTAGAACCATAAATTGTGTCCTACGACTATTAATGTGTTCTAAGTGTTCCTAATGGGTCCTAATGTGTCCTAATAGGTTGTAATGGTTCATAAGGGGTTGTAATGGGTCGTAAGAGATCCTAGGACCACTTATTACCCATTAAAACCCCTTTGGACACATTAGAACCCATTAGGATGCATTAGAACTCATTACTATGTCTTATGCCCCTTAATGTTTTCTAAGGGGTATTAATAGGATCTAATATGTCCTAATGGATCATAATACATCCTAAGGGTACATAATGGGTCGTAACAGGCCTTAGAATCACTTAGAAACCATTATGGCCTCTTATGATACATTACAACCACTTACATCCCATTAGTGTATCCTATAATAGTTAATATTTTCTAAGGGGTCCTATGACCACTTAGGACCCATTATTAGCCCTTATGATACATTGATACCAATTAAAACCTAGTAGGATATATTAGGACCTGTATGCACCCTAAGATGGTCACCTAGACTTTGGGCCCCCATTCAGCAATTTATCAAATCCTTGAATCAATATTTTCAAAAATCAGCATTTTTGCAATTACATCAATTTCCTTGATCAAATCCTATTTTATCATTTTTTATTATTTGCCTTGTGCTAACCATTTTATCCTAAAATTTTTTATTTATTTAAAAGGAATTTCCTCCCCTTTTATTAAATAAAAAGCCCCATCTTTTCCTCTTATCCTAAGTTGCACAAATAAAGCATTATTCTTGTTTTATAAAAAGGGAAAAAGAACTTTTTGTCTCATATGGACACAAAAGTCAACTCTTATTTTCTCATTGGAGGATATTTGTGCACATGGATTGCTCCTCTTTGATGCTCCACCCTTGATTAAATCTTTTGCCTCTTAATCTCCATGGTCCATTCCTTTTCAATTCCTTTAAAAGGAGAGCTCTCTTCCTCATTTGCATATCAATCTTTTATGCTAATGTTATGCTGCAGGTTTTCTAGGTCACTTTGGAGATTTTGAAGATTTGGAGCATTCTTGGCTTTTGCATCTACATGCTATTCTAGTTTCATTTCTTGCATTGTCATGGCATTCATAGCTTCATAATTAGCTTAGTTTTGTTTATGCTTTAGATTACTTCATCTAGCTTAATTAGGAGGCTTTTTAATACTTGCATATTTCCTTTCATAGTTTAGCTTGCATTTTCATTCATAGTATATCTTTGGATTGCATTTCATTTTGATTCTTGTAGATATTGGCATTATTTCCCTTGTCTTCATTTTAATCTCTCATTGTGTGGTTGACTAGCAAGGTCATAAGCTTAATAGCTCTAGCTGAGAGCAATCAAATAATCTTGCAACTCCATACATAGAGAGCTCTAGGTCGCTTTCTAAGGTATCCCATTCATGGATTCCCTTAGATATAATGACTTAGAGAAGTACACTATTTGAGGTGTACATTTCTGGCACCCACCGTGGGGCAAAGCATTATTTTTTTGCCTTTCATTTCTTGCATTTTCATCAATTTTTCTGTATACTTTAGCACCATTTTTAGCTCTTTGGTTTTTTTGGCTCAGAATATCGTGCAATAGTTTGCTATATACCGGCATGATACTTTACCAGTTAAAGTGTCGCAAGACCTTTGCAAGGTTTATCACACTATTCAGAACATTTTGTCACTTGCAGGTACAATAAAGTATCACCCAGAAAGATATTATCACCCCAGTATGTTGTAAAGTATCGCATGATATGTCTAGTGACTGTATTGTCGCCTGTACCCGGTAGTGAGTTGTTTCTTGGATCTTCATTGCCGAATTTGGATCTACTTAGCTTGCTGGTTTAGTTTGTTGTGGTTAGATAGATTTAATGGAATATTTTGCCAAAAATTGCATGCACAAGGGCTACTAATGGTTTTCGCAGGGCTGCCCAAAAGCATTAAAAAAAAAAAAAGTGCTTGTTGTTTATTTCATTTCAAATGTGGCAATTACTAGTTGTTTCATTTCATAGGAACATAATATCTTGTTGTAGGAATTCTTGGGTGGTAGGAGAAGTATGCTCTTCACCCTTGTGGTGAACCAGAAAATCTTGACCCATTTTTGGATTTTGAAAGCAAGAGGGTAATTGAACATTTGCTTGGTGTGTTTGGGAGAAAACTTTGAGATAGGGGAGTATGCTCTTCACCCTTGTGGTGAAACAAAAACCTTGAACCTCATAAGTTGATCCACTCTTTGTTTAGCTTTTTAGAATCCTTTAGCGGGCCTGCTCTTGAGCAATCAAGAGGAACGACCCAAGTGTGGAAAAACTTTTTGCTGGCTATTCTGACCCACTATAAACTCAAGGCTATCAAGGACACAAAACCTTGGTAGACGTAGTACTTGTCTTCACTTGATTTGAGTACTTGTAGGATTGTGACCATGAGGAAAATGTTGAGTAAGAATGCTTAAAGTACTCTTGGGGCCATGAGGTCCATTACTTGCCACAAGGTAAGGAGTCCCTTTGGGGAGCAAGAGGGGTATTACGAACCGAAGCAATTATAAAGAACCATAGATAGAAGCCACCCTATTTTTTCGCTTAGCTTCTTAGTGCAAGGATTGATCCAAGTGGAATAACCTGGATCACCCCAAGATTACTCACCATCTGTGTTCCTTTGGTTGTGTCATTGGCACTTCCACGACAAAGCCAATATCTATTGTGGGCAACCACTTTGTATGAGGCAATGGAGCATCAAGTGTGGTCCAAGTTGTTAAGTATTGAGCCATTATATTTTTAGGCTAGAAAGTGCTTGAAGTGTTCTCATTGTGATATACCCATGTAAATGTTCTTGCATATTCAACATCACGATACTGTTCATAGGATTTTTCAATTTTGATATCACAATTACTTGTCTTGGCAAGGTTGCCCTTGTTTCAAGTGTTTGAAGACATGTTTGATCACCTACTGTTTGCAAACCTATCAATTTACTGATGTCACTGTGATTGAGATCGAAAAAACCAACTCTCAAACTAAAATTTGGACCAAATTGCCCTTAAAACTAAGATTTTTAACACTCACTGGTCAAGAATCATATGACACTGGAATAGTATCACACCCTATACTGAGAAATATCATGCGATAGTTCACCACTGGAAGACTGTCGCACCGCTTGCCTGGAAAGTATCATCCGGGCTGTCTAGAAAATATCGCCCTGCTTAACACAAAATATCACCTGGTTTGAAAATGTCGCCCTGATAGCCTGGAAACTATCGCCCAGAATCTTTTTGATGTTTTCCTAATTCATACAATTTTCAGCCTTCTCTTAGTTGACCAGATTTTAGTAAGTTTCATACCCTACGACTAAAAGCTTTTTTGTACTTCAGGTTCTTGGTTATAGACATCTTGAGTTAGTAATCTTTGACTTCACCAAATATTTTACTTGTCATTAGTAAGTTAGGAACCATCCTTGTTGACAAGATTCACCTTTAGATTATTTGATTGCACACTTGGAGAGTTTGAGTACTCTTTTGTCCAAATCCATCTTCATATAAATTCAATTTCAATATATTTTGGTTAAATCATCCTCTTGATCCATATGTGCTAGGATACTGGAATCCTTTTGTTATGCACCACTGTGGTAGTGTTGATTTACACCTTTTGTCAAACTTTATATTTCATCATCTCTCTTTTGGACAATTGAATATTTTCACTATCCTAGTTTGACAATTAGCAATTCATAAGGTTATCTTCTCACTAAGGGTCTTTTCTTTCATGCCAGTTACAACAAGATACCAAGTGGGTCAAGGAAAACAACCTCAATTAGTTTTTGAACAATTACCTTTAGTCCAAACTCGTCAAAAGAGAAAGGGGAAAGAACCTATCTTTGATCAATCTCCTAGGAGTGCTTCAGAAGTTTGGTTTGAGCCTAGGAGCAGCCTTAGTCAATTGAGTACTTCTTTACCATCCTCTCAATCAAATATGGACATGAGCTACACTTTGACTAGGAGACAAAGAGAAGCAATGGATCAAACTCTTGATGACATTTTCCAAAGACATAGGGGTAAAATGTCATTCGATGATGACAATCAACCTGAATCACCCCCTATTAACTCAAGATATCTAGATGCTCATCAATGAGCTAAAAGACACTATGCACAAGCTCACCAAGATGCACGGTCACAACATGAAGACCAAAACAACCAATCTTATGATGCTCATGTGAATGTAGCTAACTTGTTCAATCGTTTAAGGCCAAGCTCTCCACTAAAAACAACCTCAAAATATACAAGTGAGAGGCCAAAAAGAATTGAGTGAGAAAAACAAGCCTTCTTGAATGAACAAGTTGCAAAAGAAGAAAAATTTAGGCTCCTAGAGGAGGAACAATGAGCCTTGTTGGACATAGAGAGAAGAGCCACACAAGAAGAACAAGATAGGCTCCTAGCTCAACAATTTAATGCCCAATTCAATAATAGGGGTACCAACAGTGGAAACAACTCTCCACCCTCTACTCCCTCAAGAACCCCAAGAAGTAGAAGGTGGTCAAGGACTCCTTTAAGATCTCCTAGTCCTAGAGGAAGAAGAATTTCACAACATAGGAGACAAAAACCTCCTAGGAACTCAAGACAACCCTCCCAATGAGCTCATCATGGCTCTCAACATGGAGGAAGTAGTACAAGTTTTGATGATCAAGATTTTATGAGAATGAAACAAGAACCACTATTCCAACAATATGTAGAAAAGTACCTTGATCAAAATAAGGATAAGTTCCTAGAGAACTTGATTAACAAAGGTGCGAGGGTCCCTTATAATTTTGATGTGGATAGGAGAATCAAGAAACAGAGCCCCTCACAAGAAGAAGAAATTAAGAAAATTAAGAAAATGATGGAGAAAATGATGGCTCCCAAGAGTTCCTTCAACCTTGACTCTATTTGTCCCAATCATTTTGATAGGAATGTGAGCATGAAGGATTTTCCTAGGAAAATTGAATTTCCCCAATATGACAAATATGACATTAATGGTGACCCACATGATCATGTGCGTCAGTTTTATACCATGAGTTTTGAATTTCACCATGAAGATTCCTATCTGATGAGATTATTCCTAAGGAGTCTAAAAGGTCAAGCTATGGAGTGGTTTACCAACATAACCCCTCCCGTCAAAACTTTTAAAGAACTGGTCCACAGATTTGTGCAACATTTTTCCTACAACTTATCAAGATCGGTCACCATGTTTGATTTGTGTAATTTAAATAAAAATCAAGGGGAATCCTTTGTTACATTTTTACAAAGGTGGAGACGATTGTGCTCTCGGTATTCTAGGAAATTTCCTGAACATGAGAGAATTGATATCATTATGAGCAATTTAGTACCTAAGATGCGGTATGAGGTTCAAAAGATGGTCTTTGATTCATTCAACACCATGGTTGAAACCACATGTAGAATAGAGGATGTCTTAAAAGAGCAAGGTATTTTGACTAAACAAAATAATAACAACAATAGTCAAAATAATAACAACTCACATAAGGACAAAAGCAAGAACTCACATTGGAATAAAAATAAGCAAGTAGTCAATGACGGAGCTGTTGACTCTTCCCAACCAAAGGATCAAGGTGTCCTTCATTTTTCCAGTGCAGCTCAAGCTATGAAGCTTAACACATCCTCTAACCAATAAGAGCATAAACAAAGATATCAAGACAAACCCAAAAAGGAAAAGCGGTAGTTCTCTAAGCTTGGGGACTCATATGAAGATGTTTTCAAAATGCTTATTGATAACAATCTTGCACAACCACAAGATCTAGCAAAATTTCCCATACCTGACATTAAGCCATATTGGTGGAATGAGAAAGCATAAAGCATAATTCATAATGGCATTGGCCATGACATCGAGCACTGCTGGAAACTTAAACATCTTATTCAAGATCTTATTGAAAATGGAAAACTTGAGATTGATGGATTGAAAACTAATGTAGATCACAAATCATTTAAGGAACCTTTACCTAAATATGATAAGGGGGAAATCTCTAAACCCAAAGATGGAAAATTTGCAATCAACTAAACCTATACATCTGCAGAGAATGTTATCAATATGCTTGAAGTTGTGGATGAAAATGTGAACATGATACGAAACAAAGATTCTTATAGTCATGATGTGGACTCTCCTCCTATATTTGATGAAGAACTTGTGGTGGTGCTTAGAGGTCCTCACTCTCAAAGGTCATTCCAAGCTCTTAATGCTATCACCAGAAGCCAAAGTCAAGGTCTTGTGATCATTAGAGGTCCTAATTCCAACCAGTCTCGTAAACCAAAGCAAGTGACATCCAAGAATGTCACCACCAAATCAGCAATCAAGCCTGAAATGAGCTACAATCTTGTTGACCAATTACAAAGAACACCAGCTCAAATCTCAATTTTTGAGCTCCTAGAATTGTCTCCAAGACATAAGCATGTCCTTGAAGATGCCTTGCATACAGCCAATGTCCCTAACAACATAGATGTTGACCAATTCCAAAACATGGTTAACCATCTTGCTAGCCCACACTACCTCACATTCTTAGAAGAAGATGATAAAGCCTTGAGCCATCCGCATAATCTTTCCCTTCATATTGAAGTCATGATTCACAAGACCCGTGTCAGGCGTGTGTTGATTGATGGGGGTGCTAAGCTCAATATTTGTTCCTTGTGTTTGTTGAAAATACTGGGTTACTCGGAGAAAGTTATTGAAACTCGCAAGAAAATAACCATCAAAGCCTATGATGAGGCAGAGAGAAGCTCCAAAGGCTTGGTCGTCCTTCCTGTCAAGATTGGCCCCGTTGAAAAGGACATTTTGTTCCAAATTGTTGATGCTGGTCCTTTAGCCTATAATATTCTACTTGGTAGACCATGGATCCATGACATGCAAGCAGTGTCATCCACCTACCACCAATGTGTCAAATTCCCCTATAATGGAGTAGAAGTTTGTATACCCGAGGATAGCACATTATTTGTTAATGCAATTTTAGTAGGGACCCATGTTCCTCTTAATTGGGAAGCAAAAAATTTTGATGCAACGTTGGCACAATGTCAGAATAAGTTCAAAACAATAGACCTTGGTATGGGGGGTTATCACATTGACTCCTTCACAAAGCTATCAGTCTCACCTAGGTCCTATGGTAAGCCTTCACAAGAGATGCGTCCCTCATCTTCAGTAATGACTCTGTTTGATACATTTGTAGAGTCCTCAATACCCATCCAGGATGAAAAAGAGGAAGTAGCTGTTAGAGATTAGATTTACAAAGAGGAAAAATACAAGCACAATGAAACTTTCTCTCCATCTCCTAAGACTTATGGGAGAGGATATACTTTGGTCAAAAATATGGGCCACCCAGGTCATGGTTCTCTCAGTCATAGATTAGATGCTAAGGCTGAACCACTCAATCATGCTCTTTTTAGACGTAGATCTAAGACAACAGTTGGCCTAGGTTTTGAAAGTCAGAATAAGAAAGTTACCCCTATCCTAGCTGCAATGGATAGTGATGATGAATACATACCCAATTTTCAAAATCAACAAGATAGGTGTGAAGATTGGGTCCCTTCCACCAATCTCCTTTGAGGAGATTTAGATACTACAGTTGACAATCCAACAATTTCAGACCTAGAACAAGAACAATCCACTATTGAAGATCATGTTGAGGATCCTATTCAATACACAAATGGTATTCAAGAAGGTGTTACCCTTGGTGACATCAAAGCTTCTACCTCAAGGCCTAAAAAATGTGGTTGGTGTAAGCATCCCAGCCGGGATTTAGATACAGACTCGCATGAGTATGAGTGGGAGACTCTTTCTGATTGTTCTATAGTTGATATGGACATTGATGTTGTCCATACATATAGTTCCCAACCTGAGGTAGCTAATGAGTCTAGTGTAGGATTAGAAGGTTGGAATCCATGATTTGCTTTAGTGGACGATGCTTCGCTTAGTAGGATAAGTCCTGATTTGGGTACCTTAGAGGGATACTTGATGGATCCTAACTCTACAATCACCAGAGATGATACCATTTGCATACACAATATTGAACCAGTCATTGACCTACCCCTTGTCAATCCTCACTTAATTGATTGGTCTCAGTGCTATCAAGAGCCTTAACTCCTAACTTTTCAAAATGACTATGAGATAGCATGCTACCTAAATGCCCTTGAACCTGTAGTCTCTTCCACTAGCAAACCAACTACAAGTATGACAGAACTAGATATCAAGTACCTTAGTCACAAAATGAAAAGAAAAGAAAAAAAGAATAAGAGTTCTAATGGCAAAAACCACTATGTGGTGGTGTCAAAACCTAAAAAATTAAGAATAAAGGACGTATCCAAAATTGAAAACCTCTCTGAGGCACTTAAGGATGAGGTACTTGATCATCTTCCAAGCTATTTTCAGGACAGGTCTTCAGTACTTGTTGAGCCTACACAAACAGTTAATCTGAATACACCAGAGGCTCCACAAATTGTGCATTTAGCTCAGTCTATATCAACACAAGAAAAAGATGCATATACCAAGTTCCTACAAAGAAAGAAAATTAACTTTTCTTGGACTTATTCAGACATGCCAGGATTGGACACTAGTCTCATTATGCATCACTTGTCTATAGCTCCAGGTATCAAACTAGTAAAACAAAAATTGAGGAAGATGCATCCTCACATAGCTCTCCTTGTCAAAGCTAAATTATAGAAGCTCCTCAGTGCAGGATTTATAAGAGCCATTGATTATGCCGAATGGATATCCAATATTGTACCAGTTTCAAAACATGACAAGTCCATTTGTGTTTGCATAGACTTTAGAGATCTTAATAAAGCATGCCCAAAGGATGATTTTCCACTTCCAAACATAGACATGATAGTGGACATGACTGCGGGCTATGAGATCTATTCTTTGATGGATGGTTTTTCTGGGTATAATCAAATCAAAATAGCTCCTGAAGACCAAGAGAAAATTGCATTCACTTGTGCATGGGGAACCTATTGCTGGAACGTCATGCCATTTGGATTAAAAAATGTTGGAGCTACATATCAAAGAGCTATGACTACTATCTTCCATGACATGATGCATAAGAATATGGAAGACTATGTGGATGACACCTTGGCAAAATCAAAGAAAAGTGATACACACCTTGCCGATTTGGAAGTAATTCTAGATCGTATGGAACAGTTTCAACTTAGATTAAATCCCAAAAAGTGTGCATTTGGAGTTACCTCTGGAAAACTCTTAGGATTTATCATTTCAGCTAAAGGAATAGAGGTGGACCCAAAAAAAGTTCAAGCAATAATGGATATGCTGCCTCCCACAAACATCAGTCAAATGAGGAGTCTTCAAGGATGCCTTCAGTCTATAAGGAGGTTTATTTCACAACTGACTGATAGAGCTCGACCCTTTAATAAGACTTTGCATAAAGGGGTTAAATGTGTCTTGAATGAGGAATGTCAGCAAAGCATGGATCAAATCAAACAGTACTTGGCTAATCCTCCAATCTTAATACTCCTATCCTAGGAAAACCACTTATATTATATGTCTTAGCAATAGAATCTTCTCTGGGGGCATTATTGGCTCAACTTGATGATACTAGAAAAGAAAGAGCCATATATTATATCAGTCGTACTCTTGTGTCATATGAGGTCAACTACACTAGTATTGAAAAATCTTGCCTAGCGGTGGTGTTTGCTTCCCAAAAGTTGCGACATTACATGCTAGCGCATACAATACACCTCATTGAAAAAATTGATCCTCTAAAATACTTGCTTGGTAAGGCTGCTCTCATGGGTAGACTTGCTAAATGGATGATGATTCTTTCAGAATTTGACATAAAATATGTTGAGCGTAAGGCTATAAAAAGACAAGCCATTGCAAACCAATTGGCTGATTTTCCAATTAGAGATAAGGTACCAATTCAAGTTGAATTTCCAAATGAGCACATAATATACATGACTGCAAGAACATGGAAGATGTTCTTTGATGGCTCTTTTATGAAAAATGGTTCAGGTGCAGGAGTGTTGTTTGTTTCACCTCATGGGTACACAATTCCTAAGTCCTACAAACTATTGTTCCCATGCACAAATAACATTACTGAGTATGAGGCCTTAACAAATGGACTAAAAATGGCTATAGAATGGGGAATCATAGAGCTTCATATTTATGGGGATTCACAATTGATAGTCAACCAAGTTAACGAAGAATACCAAACCAAAGATGAAAAACTAGTACCCTATAAGAAAATGGTTGATTCATTGCGACGATACTTCACCTTTGTTACATTTCAACAAATCCCTAGAATAGAGAATAAAGTAGCTAATGCTATGGCTACATTAACTTTACTTCTTCAGCTAGAACAGCATGAGTCCAGATTTGAATTCCTGGTGGAAGAGCTACGTTACCCTATCTATGACTCCCAAGAAAGCCAAGTTTTTTTCATCCTTATTGGCCATGAATCATCTCGCTATGGTGCCATTTATTCATATCTTCCTGATGGTACTATTCTCAAAACCTTCAATCATTCTAAACAAAGAAACCTAATCCGAAATGCCTCTCACCACACCCTTATCTCTGGGGATCTGTATAGGAGGGGTTTAGATGGGACACTTCTTAGGTGTTTAGAAAAGGATGAGTCCAACCAAGCGTTAGTTGACATTCATGAGGGCATTTGTGGAGGACATTCTAATGGTCTTGTCATGGCCTGAAGGTTGCTTAGGGTGGGGTACTATTGGCCCACCATGCAGACAGATGTAGTAGCTTTTTCCAAATCTTGTGAAAAGTGTGAGAAACATGGAAACTTGATACATGCTCTAGGCAGGGAGCTTATTCCTTCTATTTCTCATTGGCTATTTTAGCGCTAGGCCTTTGACCTTGTTGGGCAGATTCATCCCAACTCATCAGGTGGACACAAATTCATTATCACTGTTACTGATTACTTTACCAAATGGGTAGAAGTTGTCCCACTTTCTGTTGCCTCAAGCAAGATAGTTTCTTTGTTTATTTTGAACCATATCATATGTCAGTATGGAGTGCCCTCTGAAATAATCACTGACAATGGAGGTCATTTTAAAAACAAGGACCTTAAACATCTCTGCAAGAAATTTAAGATAAAATAGCATTGGTCCTCCATTTACTTCCCACAATGAAATGGACAAGCAGAGGCTTCAAATAAGACCATTCTCAAGATTCTTCATAGAATAGTTCACAAGAATGGTAGAGATTGGCACCTATAGATAAATCTGGCCTTGTGGGCCTACAGAATGAGTATTCGTACTCCAACAAGGGCTACACCTTTTTCCCTCACTTATGGTGCTGAAGCAGTGTTACCTTTAGAGGTAGAGATCCCTTCACTTAGAGTCTCTCTCAAAGGTTTGGTGACAGATGAAGACTATCGTGCCATGAGGTTGCAAGAACTAGAACTTCTAGATGAAATGCATAAAGCATCTTTTGATCACATGAGAGTTTACCAAAAGTATATGTCCAAAGCGTTCAACAAGAAGGTTCGCCCTAGAGAATATCAAGTGGGGGATCTTGTCTTGTGAGAAAACCCTAAGAACCAACAGCATAGAGAACAAAAAGGGAAGTTTGAACCTAATTGGCTTGGACCATACATTATTACTGTTGCTTTTGGTATAGGTGCTTACTTACTATCTGATGAAAAGGGAGAGCAGCTCCCTAATCCTATCAATGTGTTGCACCTAAAGAAGTTATATTCATGATGCCTATTCAGTCTGGGGGCATCCTTTGTACATATTTTATGATCCTGAAAAAAAAAATCATATATGATGCTGAAAAAATCCTAAAAAGCATAAAAAGTCCTGAACAAATACAAAAAAATAAAAAAATGCAAAAAATTCAAAAAAATAGAAAAAGTGCCTTGGTGAAAACCTGGAAACAAGTGCCTTGGTAGCAAAAATACGAAAAAATTGAAAAAATCACAAAAATCTCCAAGTGGTGAAAACCTAGAAACAGGCGCTACTTGAGGCCTTTGCACCCTTGTTTCTTAGCATACATCCTCGACACTTAGCCTTTCTCCATCATGCCTTGACCTTGTTGCCTTGGTTTGGAATTGGTCTTTGTCTTTGTCTAAGGGGCATAATTGTGTTAGCTATGGTCTCTAGGATGCGTTGGTCTTTAGGACATCTTGCAAACGGTGTTTTTCAACACCACCCCAAACTATGTTTTTTCAACACTACCCTAGCGTCAAGTGTTTCTCAACACTTATCAGATATCCTACCCTATAGTTTAACATGATATGATATCTCCCACTAGCAGATGTGATACTCAAAGATTGATTCTATGACCTACACACACACACTTAAACACTCAACTCACCGAGACTTGTTTGAATTTATTTCTTTGTGTGTTGTCTATGATGATTTCTTTGATGAGTGTTCTCTCCCTATGATAGTTCTTGATGATGCATAGCTAGAAGACTGAGGGCATGAGGACATGTTTTATTGCTTTTTATGCTTGTGGGTATATTTTGTTAGTCCTAATTGTCATTAGCATTTATGCTTGTTCCACTTGACAATAGGATCTACAAAGTATTATCCTTGACTATTTTCACAAGTGCATACTTATAGTCATCTTGACTTTCCTTGCATCTCGATGTGAGTATAATCTTGCCATATCAAATTTAGGTAATCTCACTACACTAGTCATCTTGACCTATATGTCTTTGGTGCCTAGGTGGGATTCCACATTACAATCTGATATAGATCATATTCATATACCCATAGTCATACTAGTGTGTATTGTATGATCTTGTGACACTACCAATAAAGCTCGATGATGATTATTAGATATCTATTAGCGTTGTGACCTTGCAAGTCAACCACTTTTCATAGTAGCTTGCATTCTTAGGTTCATGTTAGTTAGTTTTGCATCTTGCATATGGAGAGAGCTCTCCTTTCATCTTTTGATGACCTGTTGGTCAACTGTACTCACCTTTCCTTTTCTCAATCATATCTTTCACTCCTTGTCTTTCACATCATGACCTATTCCTATCATCACAAGGGGTTAATCTTATCATCATATCTATATCCCAAAGAGATCATTTTCAGAAACATAAGTCTATATCATACACATGAGAACTAAACATACATCTATGAGAGAGATCATACATGAGCATATAGACATACATTTTGAGCAATATGACAAGACAATATCAAAACTAAAACATCCATCACAAGTGAGAGAAATAACACAGATACATCACAAATCCAGTAATCTCATATATATATGAATTTCATAGTACAATATACAAAATGAGATCCCAAAATTTGGATCAAAGTCTCATGATATGTGTCAAACATCTAAAAAACCTAAGCCTAGATCCTAATCCTAGCTCTAGCTAGCACCATCATGTGGGGCTGGTGGAGGAGGAGGTGGTGCTGCATCCAGTACCATATCTAATCTGCCAACTATCATAGACTATGATGGAGCCCTATGACCCTCTGGTATGGCCTGAATGTAGAAACCATGATAGTATGCAACTCACGCTACCTCTCTCTGACTCTCTGTGGTGGCCACCTGTATGGCTCTGTCCCGTCTCTATATCTCTACCCTAAGATCTATTAGTTGTTTCTCTCTGACCGCTATGGTGATGCATAACTATTGCATCTCCATCTCCAAAGCTTGGATCCTGGCTCTCAGGTCCTCTCCTCTTGCAGGTTGATCTTGCCTAATGTGGCGAGCTGGCCTCCCCACATCCTCCTCTATATCAGTTAAACTCCATCCCCTTGGCCATTTTCAGCCACCTACTTGAGAGCTCTATCCAATCTCTCTAACTCTCCCTCTCCCTCCACCATCTCCTTCATCCCCATCATCATCATCATCCCCCTGAGCTACTGGCTGTGCATCAGCAATTGTGAATCAAGGGAATGGAACCCTCCACCGCCTTTCTCTATAGGCTGCATCTGCCATGTCTGGGAGATAGTCCTAGGGCTCTCTTCGGATTGCAGCTATATCCTGTACTACCTGTTGGTAATCCAGCATCAGCAGCCAACCCTGACCCTCCTCATCCCTAGCTCAGGCGTATGTAGTGGTCTTTTTTGACACTCTCTGCTGCCGCCCGAACTGCCACCATACTTGAGTGATGACAAATCTTTCAACGATGTCTGGGTGTTGACCTACTAGTGGCCGACTACACAGCATATAACTCAACTCCTCCTTTGCATCACCCCATGGCCCAACTAACCTATTTGGCCTCCACTGAAAGGAGGTCAACTCATCCAAAACTCTCCTATAGTATGTCACATCGTTGCTGTGTGGCTGTGATAGGAATCCTCCATACCTATAGATGAAGGGATGTCTCCTCTCCCTCGGCTGTACTCAGGGGTACACCATAGCGATGTGCTCCCATGCCCTCACCTATGCTAGAATAGCATTGCACACCCATGTCCTACTCTCCCAGTACACGATCTCATGGAGCTCATGGTACATATCAGCCAATATGGTTGGGCCCCATGCCATCCATCGTGGATGTGCCACTAGATCCACTAGCAGTCTGCCCCATCCCAGTGAGAAACCCTTCTGACTCCTATCAGTGATAAGGGCCTGGGCAATGATAGAAGCAACTATACAAGGTACTGGGAAGTCTCTACCAAAATCATCCATTAATTGATCCCAACTAATGTGCATGTCTATGATAGTAACATCCTAGAACATGCCCTAGATGGCCTGACGTCCCTCGGTAGGATTCTGATCATAATATACTTGTGCCAACAAACAATCATGTCAATTTCTATCATATGGAAACTTTACATCTATGATTATCTATAAACATGATTATACTTATAGGATTGCCATGGCTAGGTACTCAGAGTATCTGATAGACGTCCTCCAAGGTGATCGATGCCTCTCCAGTAGGCAGATGGAAGGTGTTATGCTCGCTATGCCATCTCTCAGTAAGCGTAGTCAACAACCCATGATCAGCTCTAATGTGGGGCAACTGCAGTAGGTAGTTGAAGCCCATAGTCCTCAGATCTGCTCAACTTGGATCATCCAGGTCTCGAACATATCATAGCCCAGTAACCTTTGGTGCTCTAATGAGTAATGCCAGAAAGAACTCCTACAAACCATTAAACCAAGCTAGATGTCAGAGCATATCATGATGGATGTCTAAAATTAGTACAAAATATCTTAAGAATGCAAACATTGTCTAGACCCATGTCATTGTGCTCAAAAACACTAAAAATGTCAAGTTTTTAAACTAAGCGATACTATTTTTTGGTAAAGTATCGTGTGATACTTCTCCTTATAGTAGTGCAATAGTATCTTGGAGTACGATACTTCACCTAGTGTCGTATGACATTTCATCTAATATTGTGCAATACTCAACTTAATGCTGGTGCGATACTATATTGACCCACGAAGTATCGCACGTCATTTTCCCTCAAAAGGTGCGATACTTGCAAAAGATTGTACGATCTTTCGCTCAGTTTTCAAATTTGAAATTTCAAAATTAATTAAAAACATGTGTAATTGACATTAAATGCTCATAATGACTCAAAAAGGGCAAGTTTTTCTGAAAACATGCCGGGGCACCAAAGTGTGGAGGTCGGTTATGCAACCAAGCGCGCTCAAAATGATGCCTATGGATTGGAACTGTTGCTTGCTGGGCCATTTTTCTCTCTTTGATCTCTAGATATTCTCAAATCGCAATAAGACAAATGATTTTGAAAATGACCTTTTCACCCCTTATATAGCATTTTGACTTTTTGACCTAATTTTCAAAACACCTCAGAATTGCATGAAAATTGCACCCCTAGCTAATTTCGACATCCTGGATCCATTTTCAGACTCAAAATCAAAATTTGAGTTAATCTTGATAGTCAAAATCACATTTCAAAACTTTCCTCTTCTTCTACACAGTTGCCTGACCATTTGAGGCCTGATCCTTCGATCTTTGCTGGGCCATCTTCATTTCTTCATCCCCATCTCTTCCAAACTCCTAGTCTATCATTAATTTTCATTCACTTCATCTCTCTGAGGTTTGACTTCATCTTTATCCTATATCTTTCCCAGTCAAACCTAGTACCCCTAGAGCGTGTCTTCACTGCTTAATGGTTATCCTATCACCCTTCATCTTTGATCATGATTTCTAGTGCTTTGATCAAGTTTATTAGTTTACTATTTCTCCTCTACCTGATTTTGATTTTGATTCCGAGGGGGCAATACCTCTTCACTTTAATCTTTGATTCAGCTTTATCATTCAATTCAGCTTGAGATTCTTATTTTGAGACTTAACTATCACTTAACAGCAATGGTGTTGGTTTTATCTTTTGATTCTTATCTCTTATTTTGAGACTTGACTATCACTTAATAGCAATGATTTTGGTTCTGTCTTTCAGCCAGTTTATTTTTGTCCTGGCGTGTTCCCATAATGATCACACGTCTTGATTGTTTTGTGATCCCAAATCGATCTCACATTTCAATTCTTCTTTGACCACATGTGTTCCCAGAATGATCACACATTAGTCAAAGAGGGGAAAATTTATGCACCCTAAGATGGTCGCCTAGACTTTGGGCCCCCATTCAACAATTTATCAAATCCCTGAATCAATATTTTCAAAAATCAGCATTTTTGCAATTACATCAATTTCCTTGATCAAATCCTATTTTATCATTTTTTATTATTTTCCTTGGGCTAACCATTTTATCCTAAAATTATTTATTTATTTAAAAGGAATTTCCTCCCCTTTTATTAAATAAAAAGCCCCTCCTTTTCCTCTTATCCTAAGTTGCACAAATAAAGCATTATTCTTGTTTTATAAAAAAGGAAAAAGCACTTTTTGTCTCATATGGACACAAAAGTCAACTCTTATTTTCTCATTAGAGGATATTTGTGCACATGGATAGCTCCTCTTTGATGCTCCACCCTTGATTAAATCTTTTGCCTCTTAATCTCCATGGTCCATTCCTTTTCAATTCCTTTAAAAGGAGAGCTCTCTTCCTCATTTGCATATCAATCTTTTATGCTAATGTTATGCTACAGGTTTTCTAGGTCACTTTGGAGCTTTTGAAGATTTGGAGCATTCTTGGCTTTTGCATCTACATGCTATTCTAGTTTCATTTCTTGCATTGTAATGGCATTCATAGCTTCGTAATTAGCTTAGTTTCCTTTATGCTTTAGATTACTTCATCTAGCTTAATTAGGAGGCTTTGTAATACTTGCATATTTCCTTTCATAGTTTAGCTTGCATAGCTTACATTTTCATTCATAGTATAGATTTGCATTGCATTACATTTTGATTCTTGAAGATATTGGCATTCTTTTCCTTGTCTTCATTTGAATCTCTCATTGTGTGGTTGACTAGCAAGGTCATAAGCTTAATAGCTCTAGCTGAGAGCAATCAAATAATCTTGCAACTCCATACATAAAGAGCTCTAGGTCACTTTCTAAGGTATCCCATTCATGGATTCCCTTGGATATAATGACTTAGATAAGTACACTATTTGAGGTGTACAGGACCCATTACAACTCCTTAGGACACATTAGTGTGTCCCACGATGATTAATGTGTTCTAAGAGGTCCTAATTGGTTATAATGTTTCCTAATAGATCATAAGGGTTCTTAATGGGTTTTAAGGGGTCATAGGACCACTTAGGAAATATTAGAACCCCTTAGGAAACATTAGGACCCATTAGAACACATTATAACCCCTTTGTGTGTCCTATGCCCCTTAGGGTGTTCTAAGGGGTATTAATGAGTTCTAGTGTATCCTAATAGTTCCTAATGCACCCTAAGGGGTCATAATGGGTCCTAAGGGGCCATAAGGGGTCCTTAGACCACTTAGGACCAATTATTAACCCTATGAGACAATGGGTCCCCCTAGGACACATTAGTGTGTCCTAAAACAATTAATGTGTTCTAAGGGGTCCTAATGGGTCCTAATGGGTCCTAACAAGTGTTAGGACTCCTTAAGACCCATTACAACATGTTAGGACACATTAGAATCCTATAGTGTGTCCTACGATGATTAATGTGTTCTAAGGGGTCCTAAGAGGTTCTAATGTGTCCTAAGGGGTCCTAATCAATCCTAATGTTTCCTAAGGGGTCATAATGGATCCTAAGGGGTTCTAGGACCTTTGAGGGCCCATTATGACCCCTTATGATATATTAGGAACCATTAGGACACATTAGAACCCATTAATGTGTCCTATGCCCCTTAATATGTTCAAAGGGTATTAATGGGTTATATTGTGTCTTAATGGTTCCTAATGCATTCTAATGGGTCATAATGGGTCCTAACAGATCCTAGGATCACCTAGGACCTATTATGACCCCTTATGATACACTAGGACCCCTTAAGGACACATTATTGTATCTTATGATGGTTAATGTGTTATACAGGGTTGTAATAGGTTCAAATTTTTCCTAATGGATCCTAAGGGGTCATAGGACAACTTAAGACTTATTAAAACCCCTTAGGACACATTTGGACCCATTAAGACACATTAGAACACATTAGTGTGTCCTACATGCCTTAATGTATTCTAAGAGGTATTAATGGGTCCTAATGTGTCCTAAAGGGTCCTAATGTGTCCTAAAAAGGTCCTATGGAGTCCTATGGGGTAATAAGACCTCTTAGGACCCGTTAAGACACATGAGAACTTTAAAGTGTGTCCTACAATAATTAATGTGTTCTAAGGGATCCTAAGAGGTCCTAATGTGTCCTAAGGGGTCCTAATGGTTCCTAATGTGTTCTAAGGGGTTTTAATGGGTCCTTATATTTCCTAGTACCTCTTAGGACTCATTATGATTCCTTATGATATATTAGGAACCATTAGGGTGCATTATCTAACCCATTATTGTGTCCTATGCCCCTTAATGTGTTCTAAGGAGTATTAATGGGTTATAATACTTACTAATGGATCACGTTGCATTCTAAGGAGTCATATTAGGTCCTAAGGGGTCTTAGGACCACTTAGGACCCATTATGACCCCTTATAATACATTAGGACCCCTTAGGACACATTAGTGTATCTTATGCCTCTTAATGTGTTCTAAGGGGTATTGATGGGTTCTAATGTGTCCTAATAGGTTATAATGGGTTCTACGGGATTTTAATGGGTCCTAAGGGGTCATAGGACCTTTTAGGGCTCATTACAATCCCTTAGGACATATTAGGACCCATTAGGACACATTAGAACCCTGAAGTGTGTCCTAGGATGATTAATGTGTTCTAAGGGGTTCTAATGGGTCCTAATGTGTCTTAATGTGTCTTAATAACTCCTAAGGGTTTGTAATGGATCCTAAGGGTTATTAGGACCACTTAGGACTGATTAAAACCCCTTATGACACATTAGGACCCATTAGGGCACATTAGAACCCATTAGTGTGTCCTACGTCCCTTAATGTGTTCTAAGAGTTATTAATGTGTTCTAATATTTCCTAATGGTTCGTAATGTGTCCTAAGGGATTGTAATGGGTATTAAGGGGTCCTAGGACCACTTAGGGCCCATTATGACCCCTTATAATGCATTAGGATCACTTAGAACCGATTAGTGAGTCTTGTGATGGTTAATGTGTTCTAACGTGTCCTAATGGATTATAATGTGTCCTAATAAGTTCTAATATGTTCTAATGGGTCATAATGTGTCCTAAGGATTCCTAATGGTTCATAAGGTTTCCTAGGACAACTTAAAACCCATTAGAATCCCTTATGAAACATTAGGACACATTAGTGTGTCCTATGATGGTTAACATGTTCTAAGGGGTCCCAATGGGTTCTAATACGTCCTAATGGGTCCTAATGTGTCCTAAGGGGTCATAATTGTTCCTAAGGGGTTGTAGGACCGCATAGGACCCATTAGAATAAATTATAACCCTAAAGTGTTTTCTACGATGATTAATATGTTTTAAGGGGTTCTAATGGGCCCTAATGTGTCCTAATTGGTCTTCATGGGTCCTAAGAGGTTGCAATGGGTCCTAACAGTTCCTAGCACCACTTAGGACCCATTAAAACTCCTTAGGACACATTAGGAACCATTAGGACACATTAGAACCCTAAAGTGTGTCCTACAATGATTAATGTATTCTAAGGGGTCCTAATTGGACGTAATGTGTCCTAATGGGTTGTAATAGGTCCTAGGAGGTTGTAATAAGTTCTAAAGGTTCTTGGGACCACTTAACCCACTAAAACCCCTTAGGAAAAATTAGGACACATTAGAACCCTAAAGTGTGTCCTACGATGATTAATGTGTTCTAATGGATCCTAATGGGTCTTAATGGGTCCCAACATATCATAATGGGTCCTAAGGGTCCTTGGGGCCACTTAGGACCCATTAAAACCCCTTAGGAAATAATAAAACACATTAGGAAACATTAGAACCCATTAGTGTGTCCTATGATGGTTAATGCAATCTAAGGGGTCCTAAGAGGTCCTAATGGGTCCTAGTATGTCCTAAGGGATCATAATGGGTCCTAACGGGTCCTACGATCGTTTAGGACCCATTATGACGCCTTATAATACATTACAACCACTTAGAATCGTAAAAGTGCCCTCTCTCTCTCTCTCTCTCTCTCTCTCTCTCTCTCTCTCTCTCTCTCTCTCCTTACATGGATAAACATACATGTCAATTACCAAACTAACCATAGCATAAATAATACAATGAGAAATGATCATTACATGATCATGCAAAAGTCAATGGCTTAACGTTACAATCAATATTCCATGGGGAATCATGTTGGAAAAAATGTGTTGATTCTTGAAATTTGGATGTGTTTGAAATTTTCTAAAAGCCCTCAAAATCTAGAATCTTTATCTTAACTCTTATGAAACTGAAACCACTCTCATCTTGAAAGTATATACATAAAATATAACTTAAGTATAAGTCCTGGTGCTGAAATTGACCTGGCAGGGCCTATTGGATTTTTATTGCCTCTCTCTCTCCCCCTTATCACTCTCTCTCTCTCTATCCCTCCCTCAATCCATTTCATATTCTCACTATAGGGAATATGCCCTATGTAAAACACTGCAAATTTGATATTGCACCAAATGAAACTATTTTCAGCATTTTGATTTTGCATAGTGCATACGCCCTATAGGGTGCACACCCTATGGCTTGGATTTCCCAAGCCTTAGTCTCAAGCAATCCAATTCATAGGGTGTGTGCCCTATAGGGTGTACGCCCTATTTCTTTTGTGCGACCAAAAACAAATTGGAACCTTTTTTATCCCCCATCTTTGTGCATATATCCTATGATAGTTACGACAGCTGTTATAAAATTCTATGACACCACTTATGACAGTTTATGACAGATTCCTTACACAGGTGGACATGCATGAGAGATGTCTTATGACAGTTGTAAGAGCATCTGTAAGAGACTTTTTGTTAGGGTAGGCATGAGGTTTTTTCGGGTGGTTTTATTGCATGTTGTTTTATGATACCACAATGGTATTCATCCTTACAAATTCCTATAAATTAGGGCCTTGAACTAGAGTTATCCATTTAGTCTTGTTCAATTTCCAGGGTAACAGAGTGCTGCCACATTTCTGCACAAGTCTACAAAGAAGTGTATTGTTGTTGTATTCTTCATTAGATTAGTAATATACTTGTCTCTCTCTCTGTAGAGGATTTTTTCCCTGAAAGGGTTTCTCCACATAAATCTGGTGTTTTATGTGCAATGGCTTTCTAGTTCTTGTTTTGATTATGCAATCACTTTATTAAGAATTACTCTTTTGTTTCAAATTTTCATTAATATTCAGTTAAAGTTCATATTGCAAGATTTCTTCACCTTGTTTTACAACAATTATACATATAAACACAAATGGACCTTTCTCCATGAGTATCGACATTCTAGAGACTTCAAACATCAAGATTGTATAGAAAGGTCAAAGGGTCTCCCTCTTGAAAGCCAAGGTTGTCCTCGAGAAAATTAAAAGCTTAACATGCATAAATGAAAGTATATCAGATTAACTTATGCATTGGTGCATTCTAAGAACTAAATAGCCATTTCTAAGAAAAATAAAATCACCCTAGCAAAATCAATCTAGATCTCTACCGATTCCAAAATTTCCCCAATACATACACCATAGCTTTTCTAATTCAATATTGAATTTTAGATTTCAATAACTATTATCTTTCAAAGTGAGGTGAGTTTTCCTCTAATCAACTTTAAAATATGCATTTATTTTAATTCTTTCGATTCATATATATATAGAAAGAAAAAAAGAAAGAAAAAATCCTTACAATATTGTACACTGCGTTGACTGAGACTTTCTCCGAGGGATATCAACTCGTTGGATTTTTCCCCATATATTTGGAGAAAGCCTCCATCGTCGATATGTTAACAAATTCCGTATTGCAGACGGCTGACTTAAATATCCTCGGATTCTTAAAGAATGGTCTTCAAACTTTGGAATTTTGTCCTCCGCGAAGCTTCGCAGAAGATGATTGAGGATGATTATCTGCAAATACCCAATGAAGATGAAGAAGAAGAAGACACAACCCTCTTCATTCCAAACTTCTTTTGTCGCAAAAATGGAGAAATATCTGAGTGAAAATTTTGGAGGAGTGGAGGCAAAGCATTCGAGTAAAGCTGCTCTGCACAGATGGCGAAAACTCTGCTCTGTTGTCAAGAATAGCAAAAGGAGATTTCGCTACATTGCCGATTTGAATAAACGAGAAGAAATCGAGGAAATTCAAAGCAAAAACAAGGTACACGATTCTTTCTGTAAAATCTACTGTTAAAATTTGTTGCTCTTTATTTACCAAATTTGTTTTAGGCTGTTCTGTTTTGAAGAAATCTTCTGTTCTGTTTTCATGTAATCTTTTGTTCTGTTTTTGATCAATCTTATGTTCTGTTTACAAGTAATCTTTTGCTCTGTTTGCAATCAATTTTATACACTGATAATTAGGTATCTTTCAGTTATTATTACAGTCTTCAATATAATATATTGCAAGGTATTAGAGATGAATTATCAAATGAATACAGATGTCTGATTAGAAAATGAGTTCTTGTGATTTTATTTTATTATTATTATTATTATTATTACACTTTTGTTATACCACTGTAGTTGGTGCTGTGAATCTTCATACTCTCCAGAGCTTTTATTCAACGAAATAGGGATTTCCTCAGATTTATAAAATGTGTATTATATTAATATAAAAAGTTTAAACATATAATCTACGGTAAATGGGTTAGTTAAAATTTTGTAAATATTTTTTATGTTTTTTATTATGTTATTTGCTAAGGTTGGATAGATTTAGTCTTTTTATTCATAATAACTTCATTAAAAGATAAATCTGATGTAAATAACTCTTTTATACTATTATAATCTATATATATTTAAAATAAATTAATATTTGTGTAAATTAATTATTTTTAAAGAATTTTAAAAAGTTGTACATTTAATCTCTAAAAAAATTCAAATTAAAAGAAAGAAATATAAACAAGTATGAATTTTAAATTGTAGAAGTTTGATAGAAAAGACAAATTTGATGCATTTATCATGATGTATTTACTATATGCATTTATCATGATGTATTTACTATATGATAGTCTATATGCTGAAATTGTTGCAAGAACTAGGTTGTCTAGTTATAGACCTAGCACCCAATATGCTGAAATTGTTGCAAGAACTAGGTTGTTTGGTTATAGACCTATCACCCTGCTTCATTTGGTCCACAAGTTATGTCTTTTGGCTCCATCTTCTTAATAATGAATGGCAATCAAGACATGTGCAAAAAATATAGGATGAATATAGAAGATGACATGAGTATGAAGAATAAAATTCAAGGCATATGCAAAAGGCCTTCAACAATGTTAAAAGAAAAAAGAAAATATTAAAAGACCTTGAACTATGTTAAAATATAAAAGAAAATACTAAAAGGCCTTAAACAATGTTTTTTTTTTAATACATAAGAGGCAAAAGGCGAGACAGATAGTTTCATATTAAAATATAAATAAAATATACAAGGTTTAAAGTGTAGAAGACATTTATGAAACATATAAAACCACCAAAAGTCCAAGACCCATCTCAAACCAGAGAGTTTGAGAAGAAACCTAGGATCATAGACAAAAGCTAAACTAATACTAAGAGTATGCAGAGTAAGGATAAATAAAGGCAGCCATACTAATACTGCTACATCTCGTTAAAGTTTAAACTAGAAAGCCTGAAACATATCTGCAAAAATTAAAACCAAAATCTTGAAGCCTTCCTTTCATCTCTTTCCTCATTCAAAGACATGCAAGCTAAGGTTTTCCAACTAGATTTTCCAAAATGACATTGATGCCTAAGACTCTTTTCAGAAACATGGTATTTCTTTTCATTACATTCAATCTCAACACCTTAAACTCTCATTCCTCGCTAGTGAGGATAAAAAAACCTTCTGGGTAGTCCGCCATAGGATTTTCTATGAGGTCTAACCCCTAGACCTAGAAACCTACCACCTTCTTACATGAGAACTATATAATCAAAGGGAAAAGGAATAGTGAGATCCTCGTCAATGTTAACAATAGTTTCATGAAAACCTAGGAGATATTTCTCTTTGAATCTAGTCTTATACAAGTTTCTTTAGCCACCATTTTGGATTCCCCTAACACCAAAATAAATGCTAAAAAACTTGACCAAATACCAGAATTTGCTCTTAACTGGTGATTTGTGTTGATGTAGTTTAAACCAAGCACCCTCCTAATAGTTTGGATGATTAGTCAATGTTTGTATTGACACACTTATTTAATCCTCAAGTACGTAAAGCGAGTATCAAATGTCATTTCTCAATTTGGGGAGGTTAACTTACTTTGGGTATAAAAGGCCTTGAACAATGTTAGAAGATAATTAATGATAAACGACCTTGGTGTAAATAGTGATGTTATCCATTTAACTAGTTTTTAGCCTATTTAGAAGAGTCTTATTTGCTAGTTAAGTCTCCACTTAGGGACTTATAGATTTTTGCACTACTTCATATTGTTGAGAGACATGTACTCACCTATTAAGACATTTATTGCATGTACACATTACACATGCTCATGCACTTGTCACTTGAGCTTAGATGTGTAACACATTTTGAAAGGTACTTAGAGTTTCACTTCTACTTTCTCACCTCACATCCTTTCCTATATGTGTAAGGTTTATTATTGTATATTTTCACTCTCTCAATATATAATAGATATCCTATTTGTGTTTCTTGTATTTCACTAAGTAGAAGGTTATATTGTGCTTTTAGATCTTAGCATTCACCAACAAAATAACATGAAACAAAAAACATGTGTTCATAGTCATTTGTGTCAACATACATCAAGTTAAAGTTGTATTTACATTTTTCACATGGTAACTAAGAGCATGAAATTTACGTCACATTTATACAAAATCAAATAAAGTAAAAAACATGGAAGAAGAACAAAATATCTTATTTTATTATATTTTTTAGTCTTCTTTCATAATATAATCATTCTTAGATATATCCCAACTGTCAATCTCAATTTCTTATTATACTTAAACCTTGAGTTTCTATGTAGTGTAGGCCCTTTATAACTATGTGGTATGGTTCCTTCAATAAATATTATATAAAGGAATGGTTTTTAATTTTTGAATTATATTTAACCAATATTTTACTTTCCTTTATGAATTGTCTACTTTTAGATAATAAAATTTCTTTCTTTTTGTATCATTCTCGATAATACATATAGCTTGATTTTCTTTTGAAAATATAGTAGATCGATGACTTGATCGTATACAATAACTTTAAATATATGTTTTATTTTTGTAGCACATATAAAATGTGTTGCATGAATGAGAATTCTTTTGAGGAAAAATTGTGTCCAAACCTTGATGCTTTCAATACCATACGCTATAGAAGATGTAGATTTTCACATTTTTTAGACTTCACCTTTTCTTGTTTTGAATCATAATATGAGGGATCTCTTACCACTTTACCTTGTACAACTTGTAGATTTTTTAAAAAAAATCAATTGTTCCTATTTGAAGTAATTATGCAAATCATATCATGCATCCTTACAATCATAATGTAGCTCTACAAGTGTTAAGAACATATACACAAAGTAAATTTATGATGAAATATCTTGTGCAAGAGAATAATATAATAAAAAATATGCTAGAAATAACTAATAATGATAAGACACTTCAAGGGAACATAAAAAATTAATCCACTTCAAGGGTGTTGCTCCCAATAGTCTTTCAGAAGAAGAATATACAATGTGAAAATAATATACTAACTACTGCCTCCTATTTATACACACTAATGTTACTAATGCCACCTAGACAAGACTAAATACCTTATATAAGACTATAGAAATTTATACAACTAAATTAAGGGTTATGTTATACATAAGACCACTAACCAAATATCTAGAAGGATACTCATATATTAAATAATATCTATGAGAGTCTACACCTAAGTTCCATCACAAGCATGTAATATATAAGAAACACAAAGTTCCTAAAAAACTTAAATGGTAATCAAACAAAAGAGGTGCCCAAAGTATCTTCTTACCAAATATTCTTTTTGGTGTGTCATATCATACACCATGAGTTGGTGGGTGGTCCCACAATAGTGTGTCCACTTTTTGGCCAATTTTGACAGTAAGATCAACATTTTGGAAAAAAAAAACTTCACTTTCGAACACCTATTGTCACAAAACTATTAGGAATTTGAAGATGATGTAAACTAGAGTCTTTCATCATTTTCTTTCTAGTTTCTAAATATATTTTAAAAAATAAAAATAAAATTGATTTCAATCCATTTTTCTTTCTCCTTTGAAAAGTGGTTTGTGTGAAAAATCAATGTTTTTAAGGAGTGACTGTCACTTGGATTAGCATAACCTTTTTTAAGAATGATAACGATATAATTCTTTCGGGGTTATATTTTTAACTTCAATATCTAATGGATAGAATTGGTTTCATTTATTTTGGTTCAATATTTCATACTTTATTAAATTCTAAAGTGGGAGTAAATGTAATTTAGACATAGCTTCTTTTGGATCGCTCTAACTTGATTTGTATATATCGAAATTCATTTTTTCTTTTTTTGATAGAAAGGTAACACAAATAATATTTCCCTACATATTTTTCATTTTTTTTTGGTAAGTTACTATTTTTCCCAAAGCATTGAAGAGACAGGTTGTTGAATGGCCAAACAACCTATGTTTAAATAAAGTAAATTTTGAAAGTGACAATGAACTCAATATGTATTAAAATTATAGTCGTTAGAAAGCTTCCTCCAAGTAACATCATTTGGTATTTTTGTTTCAGAATATCATCTTGTTTGGTCTTTGTTTGAGGCCTTGAAAGTCCTATTTTTGTAGTTTTTTTTCTCCTGATAAAAATTTCAAGTTTGGGGTCTTCGAACAAAGACCCCCTTCGCATGAAGACATCCCAGTGCTTCATATGAAGGGGCCTTTGTATGAAGACCCCTTGGGAAAAGTCCAACATGAACAAGTCCCGCTAGACTTTTATGCAACCTAGTTCACGCAAAGTAGGTTGGCTAATTATGGTTTTTTTTTGCATGGTATAAAAGAAAATGTTTTTATGTTTGTTAAAGTGAATGTGCTAAATGATGATATTAAGTTTAGAAATTACTTATGGCTCATTAATTACATATTAACTTGTTATTTTTTATGATGGTTCAATTAGATTACTTAATAGTTAAAGATCCCCTTAAGACATTAGTTAGGTTACTAATGACATTAGTTAGATTACTTATGACATGTTAGTTCTAGATTACTTATATTACTTATGATCCATTAGTTACATATTTGTGTTATTTTTTATGATATTAAAATTAGATTTAAAACTTATTAGTTAAAGATCCCCTTAAGATTTCCCCTTAAGACATTAGTTAGGTTACTAATGACATTAGTTAGATTACTTATGACATGTTAGTTCTAGATTACTTATATTACTTATGGTCCATTAGTTACATATTAGTGTTATTTTTTATGATATTAAAATTAGATTAACTTATTAGTTAAAGATCCCCTTAAGACATTAGTTAGGTTACTAATGGCATTAGTTAGATTACTTATGACATGTTAGCTCTAGATTACTTATATTACTTATGGTCCATTAGTTACATATTAGTGTTATTTTTTATGATATTAAAATTAGATTACTTATTAGTTAAAGATCCCCTTAAGACTTCCCCTTAAGACCTCCCCTTAAGACATTAGTTAGGTTACTAATGACATTACTTATACTAAACTTATGACATGTTAGTTCTAGATTATTTATATTACTTATGGTCCATTAGTTACATATTAGTGTTATTTTTTATAACCATCTATCAAATCAAGTCAAATCATATAACTGTCTAACCATAATCAATGATCATATCATATAACCATCTATTAAACCAAATCATATGATCATGTATCAAATCACATCAAATCATATAACTATCTAACCATAATCAAATCAAATCATGTAATCGTCTAACCATAATCAAATCATGTAACCATCTAACCATGATCAAATCAAATCATGTAATCGTCTAACCATAATCAAATCAAATCATATAACCATCTAACCATAATCAAAGATCATATCATATAACTGTCTAATCGTAATCAAAGATCATATCATATAACTGTCTAACTTTCTAACCATAATCAAATCAAATCATGTAAATTTTGTCTAACCATAATGTATACAAATGTCAACCATAAACACATAAATCATCTATTTATAGGTCTAGAATATATAAATGTCAAACATATGTGAAATGTCCAGAACATAAATCAAAGATGCACAATAAATGTCCTAAGGTATCCTATACTGATCAAGTCGCATACGAACAAAGAGACCCTCTAACTGAGTGTCATGAGCATCCTTTGCACGTGAAACAACAACAAACCCCTTCAAATTTAGTACAACTTGTCAAATATATATGTACATTCATATTTTATAATTATATACAAAGTATTTGAAATATATTAATACGTGAATTTAAACTTGTAGATTTAAAATCTACTTGAGTACTAGTAGGTATCACCTCTACAGAATCTCTTATGCATACACGCTTTGATCCCACACTAGAGGTAGTACGCTCATGCAACTATGCCTACACATATTATATATATAATACATATATAGAAGCATTAGTACACACACAACTATGTAATCAATTTATTGACTAAAAATAAATTGAAAATTAAATTTATACCTGGGTCTCAGGAGAAGGAGGATCATCAGCGTGCTCCATCACATCATCTACAAAAACACCATCATGTGCATCATATTTGGTATCAATCCTCTCTAATGAGGAGTGTAATGGGGTGTGTAGCTAAGAAGGAAGTGGTGTAGAGTTAGAGATAGGATGAAGTAGAAGATCCATATATGAAGCTATGTCAGTGTCAGTGGTGGTTTGTTTCAATCCATGTAACTTCTCCTCAAAACCATCTAGCCCCTTTGTTGTGATGCAAACATCACCAAGTCGTATCCCTCCATGTGTAGTTACATAGTGTTATGAACTATGAGATGCATCAGTTGATGGTGTGCTATGGGGTGGTGGACCTTGAGGGCCCTGAGAGAGTCTAATGGTGTCTCTAAGAGACTGTATAGGGACCCTCTCTGATTGAGAAATATAGGTATATGCATGTAACAGGTCCTCCAATAGATACTATACCATCTTAAGGTAACTCTGATGTCTGGTAAGAGCTCGTTTATCACATGGTTTGGGGAGACCAGCATCTCTATATGTCTCGTTAGTAGGGGGTGCACTACTAGATGATGCCTCTAAAGATTCCTAGGGTCGACTCAGTCTGTTCATAATATATCGAGTGAGTGTATCAAATGTAATGTTGGCGGCCATAGTTGCAATGTGTCCAATCCTATCAATTTCTTCCCTTTGGGAAGCAAAGACAACTCTGTCATCAATATCGGCCATAGATGGTGCCACTGTGGGTGCCCTCCACCCAACCAATTGTTTATTTCTCGGCACAATGTGATCAGGCCTACGATATTTATTGTGGTCTGCAAATCTATCGCTCCCCTGACCAAAGTAGCTCGGAAGATCTAGGTAGTTCACATTGAGACCCAAACAGACCTCAGCATAAACCTGTTGTGAAAAGTAAAGTGGAATTTGGTCGTTATTGGGATAATGACCATGTGCAGCAAGGAATCATGGGTATATCAAACGTACAATCTCTAGAACCACACACCACATAACTTGATATTCTCTAACCTTGATCTTCTCTCGATAGCAAGGGAAAACCTCTCCTTTAATAATATCCTTTGAGACCCGTACTTGGACCTCAGCTAAGGATATATCATCGGAGATCTCAGATCTCAACTCTCAAAAAATAGAATCAACAATCTATGGGGTATATCCAGAACATTCTGCTACTCATGCATACAGACAAATCCTCTAGACTCCGCAAAATGGTGGTACAAATATCTCTATACACGTTGTCCTCAAAGGAAGCGATAGAATCTCGTAAGCACCCCCTCTCCTGGGTAGCAAAATGAAATATTGCCTCCATATCAGAAACATTGGGCGCCTAATGTGGGGCACCCTATTGTGTGTGTGTGTGTGTGTGTGTGTGTGTGAGAGAGAGAGAGAGAGTCAGTCATTATGTAATCTTAACATTCAAAGAAAGGTTGAGACACCTTTCCCCAAATACATGAGAGATCAAGGGCATAATATACTTCCCTTGAAAACTAATACTATCCCTAATGCTAACAAACTCTAGATGCTTCTTCAAAAATAGTTCATCTTCCTATGTCACATCTTTAATTTCTAGACTCTTTCAATTGATTAGAAACTCTAAAACCATTTTCATCTATAACTCATTAATGTGTTTCTAAAAGATTCATATATATTCCAAAATATTTTTGTACTTATAAATATATTTTAACTCTCTATATGTTGAAATTAGTACTTTCTATTATTTTATGAATTTACATTAGTTCTTCTTATGATTAGAGAGTTATCCTTGTTGTTCTTTCTTATGTTCTTTCACTAAGCTCTAGTTTTTCAAGGAATGTTTAAAAAATATTGATAGATTGTGTATGGTTCTTGGGTACTAGTTAAATAGATTAATCCTAGTCTACTTTAGATAGTATAATCTTTGGCATCTTTCCAAATAGTGAGATGTATGAAAATATATTAATATCTTAAACACGTCTTTTTCTCCTCCTCCTTATTCTTTCATATATCTCTCTTTCATGTTCTCATATCTAGAATGAGTACTATAATTAGATCAAGTTTGGCTTGTTTAGATAATCTATCTTTATGGTTGTACTTTTAGTGGTGAGGTAGATGCCTTTTGGATAGTCTTCAAGTTGGAACATTATCTCAATCATATCTACCTCCATTTTAATCTTGATACTATTAAATTTCTCTTTATTTCAAACTATATTTTTTCATACCTACTTAGACAATCGATGCCCTTCTACTAAAGAGAACATCAAATATAAAGTTCCAAATGATCCTAAAGTTTCTTAGGAATCTTTCCCAGTGTGTACAAATCCTCACATTAGCCTCTAGTTTGTGGTTGTGTCATGATGCCAATAAAAAAGATTTATTACAACTTTTATAAATAAATTAGAATAAGATCGTATTTTTAATATAACTTACCTCTACTAGAATCTTGCATTTCTATTAAAAGCTATCAAAAAAAATTTAGTGGCAATCTTGGAAGTAAATTTGGTTAAAAGAACTAATTTCACAATAACTAAATTTAAATTTGTATTGTAGAAGATCCAATATGTTCTTGATCATCCTTCTAAATTTGATAAGAATAATCACCAAATTAAGAGAGATGTGTACATAGAAATTTGACCTCTAAAATAAATTTTTAAATTACCTTGTTTATAACTTTCCTTCTTGTTTCCAATATCATGTTCTAGTAACAATTATAATGGAACAAATTCAATGGGAGAAAAATATTTAATAGAAAATATACTACAAATAAATAATAACAAGCCACTTTGAAGTCGCAACATCCACATCAAGTCATTTTGACTAAGGTACCTCCAAAAGTCTCCAATAAGACTACATCCTATATATACCATGCTCATGTCATGGTTGCCACCCTAGTGTGACCTAACTGCCTACATAAGACTAAAAAATGATTAAATAACTTTGAAGAACTATACACATTATAAATCATGTTATAGGTTAAAGTTATAGAAAACATTAACTAATTTTGATAGTGGCACATGTGAATTTATTAGAATAGTAATAGCTTAATAATGTAACTTAGTAGGATTCTATTGGTTCTTATCTAGTTTTTTTATGGGATTTGAATATACTGTTTACATCAATTATATTCAATTATTGGCCAATTTTCACTTATCTAGGCTTATATCTTGGTGCTTGCACCTATTGGTGATATGGCTTTATACAATATCACATCTTAATACATGAAAATCAATTTATTTAGTTCTACTCAAAATAACTATTTACATTTAAGCATTGTAATTTTCACAGTATTTTATTAATACCAGCATGCTCATGATCAATTATTATATATGTTCCAATATGAAGAACATTTAATCGTGTAATCTAGATTATTGATACTAAAGCCATATGTGCTTGCAACATTTCTAAGGAGCGACAATATATATAATTATATTGCTCAATATAATTAAAAAATCACTTTACATAGACTATCCATTTGCTTTTATCATTCACATGCACTATGATACCATGAATGATTCCATCCCCGTAACAACCTAATAATGTGTTGTACATTACTATATTTACTATTACTAATCTCATTTCATCATAACTAACAATATTTACGTGAGAATATAATCTATTAGCCATTATAACAGTCTATTACAATATGTGAAACAAAATATTTTCCTATACTTGTACTAAACTTAGAACTCTTACCATGGAGATTACCATGTCTCCATGAAGTACAATATCTTGAAATGATCTTTATTCCAATTACACTTTGTTCCCCATATGATTGGAATGCATAAGATTCAATTTCCCAAAGCTTTTCTTGATTAATCTTATAACATTCTTGATTAAGATATGCTTGAATATATTCCAAGTTCTTCACAAAGCACATGATTTTATTTAGGTTTAGAATACTGGTGTGCTTATAAATCAATCCTTGACATAATCTCACTACCTTCTTGTCATTGGAAAAAATTCAAAATTCCATTATAATAAGATTACCTAAATTTAAACTTTTAAATTTTGTTTTTACCATATTCTTAAACCATGACGACCGACTCACCTATATCCATACACAATAATAATATTTACTTATATTCCTCTCACAAAAAAATATATCAAGTATGTCTCTCCCACATAAGACATAGACTTAAAATCCATAACTTCTTCAAGGACATTGCAGGCTTTGTTTATTGTGGTACCTTGCCTTCCTTTTATCACGACCATGCTTTTGTACTTACCTTTGCCTGTTAACTTTTGACCAGATTGTTTGGTTAATAAATATCTCAAGTACAATTGCTCAGATTATTTATTTATTGGTAGTTATCCAATATCTATTGTGCAAGCTACCTTCCACACAAATTTCTTAAATGTGATTGAATCAATGAATGTGGAAACTGACTTTTTATTTTTGTTATATTATTTATGCTTTTAGTTTCAATGTGTGAAGTACTAGCTTTAAATAAGAAAGATGTTTGAGTTCCATAAGTTTTGTTCTCAAACAAAGTAAATATTTGTCTGGCTCTCACTTTTCTTTTTTTCCTTGTCTGATTTGATTTTCATGGTTTTAAATATTTGTTTTTTGGTTGTTGCATTGTGAGTGTGACTATGCAAGGTTATTTATGTGCTCCATAGGCAAAGAAACGAACACAACCAAAATATTAAACCCTCATATGTGCAATGCTATGTGTGACAATCTATCTAGTGATGTTATCTTTCTATTGTTGGAATATATGCATCAAGATATCAGGATAGTGAAAGTCATTTTCTAAGTATTAACACAATATTATAATGCATAATTTGAGTTGATATTAGAAAAATAATAGCTTTATTTATAATTTGATAAAGAATAAAAAGTAATTATATAAAACAACAATAAAAAATCTTCTCAACCGTTTCTAACATCAAACATTCAAGTGGTTGATCAAGAGAAGGGGTTAGAATTTAACATCATTTTTTGAACATTTTTTGGGAGCCTTATTGTCAAATGGTGGCACTCGTATAGGAGAAGAGCACTAGTAACTACTTATGTGTCAATTATTGTTCATTGGATTTTGCTAATTAAAAGTCCACTATAAATCATCTATTAGGTCAATAGTCATCCATTTTTTTGAAAAAAAATAAAGATAATAATCAAATCAATTGTACACTATTATTAGTACCAATAGTGTACTATTATTAGAGCATTTGTGCATAAATTGTGCAATTTTTTTTGTTGTCAAAGCAAACAGGTAATCGGAGAATAGGGAATATGTTTCAGCCGACATTTTGAAATGACTACTATTTTACCATTGTGTGTATAATAGAGCCCACAACACTTATCTTTACTATCTAGAAGTCGGAACAATAGCTATAAGCAATAAGTCATATATAACTTGGACAACCAATAAAATTATCAAAATTTAGTACATATTATTTAAGAACTTAAGATACACAAAGTTGCAAAACAAATAAATCGGGCTAAGTAAAATATTGTAACCATTTCACTAAAAACAACTCCACATTTTATTCATCTCCCACTATCGACGAATTTTATTATAAAAATATCTAGCAAGTTGGTCTGAAGACTAACTTGACAACCATAATAATATGAGTTTATTTCAGGCCATGGCATTAATGTAGTAGAATTTTTTAGGTAGGTAATGCCAACTATCAAATTTTCAATCCAATCCTCTAAGGCAAAGGAGAATTAAAGTTGCAGCACAATCTCTACCAATCATATAAAATAATTTATAGAGTACTTACAAGGATTCAACTACCTACCATTCCGCAAGGCCATGATCCTAACTACACATTTTACAAATCATTGTAACCCAATACCATACTCTTCTATGTGTAATAAGCTAATTAGTATTGGCAAAGCTCAAGATAAACACATGCTTAATAGAGTCCATAGCATGACTACAAAAAGTGCAACCAAGATGAGTAGATGAAATAATCATTGAAAGATGACTACAAGGATATAGCCCAATAGGTACATTAGACATTTGAATTTGAAAACATATCACTACAATAAAAGGAAAAGTTGGCAGGTATTTTAATGTGTGTAAGGAGTATGTTCAAGTACATGTTAATTCTCTTCATAAGGATGCAATATTTTGAAAATCTCTCCCAATCTTCATTTTTTCTAATTTTATAGCAGAATATTGTTACTCCAATTCCATTGTCATGAATTTTTTCAGATCTCCATAGTTTTGATCTACTCCATACAAATTTTCATCCTGACATTTCTTATTGAAGAAATTTCTTAAATACAAAAATATTTCATCAACTATCTGCAACCAAACTAGATGATTATTTTCTTGTCTAGCTAAATTCCATCACTTCTCTTCTTGTAAAAAGCTCTACAAATAAACAGTGATAATGACCTAGTAATATTTCAACTTATAAAAAAGATACAAAGATTTTTAATTCAGAAGTTTACATAATTTAATTTAGAGGTCATACAACTAGAACTTAAAGCAATAGAGTGTCTGAACAATGTAATACAAAAGACAATTGTATGAAGCATCTAGCAAAATTTTAAAAAAAATCAAAAATGTGAAAGAGGAAAATGGCATGGATTGTAAACTTGGAATTCCATGCCATGCAAGTTGTATAAACAAAAGAAAAGAAGACAAATCACTCACATCAATTTCTCTTTTTGAGGTAACTAAGGAAAATTTACAATAAAACAGTCATGAAGTCTATGAAGAAAAAGCCCTTTCTATTTTCGTACTTCATCACTAGTTATGTCTCTTCCAAATAAGATAATGGTATTTGAAGAAAGTGGAAGACCATGATGTTGTGGGCTCCAAGTGTCATCTATGAATACTCCAAACAACTCTATTTTCATATAATTTTATTTTTTTAAATCTTTTTGAAGAAGATTATTTAGATTCGTACATGACTTTTATAATTAAATCTAATATCTTTCAACATGACAGCTTAGGGTAGGCATTACGCCAACTCGGAACAATCAGATTAAGATAATTTTCACTAAATAATAGTACCCATGACTGCACAAATAGGGTCAAAATATATTATTAAGGTAAAATCTTAACTAATAGATTATACACCACAAGTATACCATTGATTTGAAAAGAAAAAGCATGACAATGAAAACATTGCATAGCCCAAAAGTCATATTGTCTTAACTTGCAAGTGGTAATCTTCTTCTTTGCAAAATACAAAGCCATGAACTATATTTTCATTTCATTCCCTATTTTAAACTAGGTGGGATGTATGGTTTGTAGATTACAATACCCAACTCAAACATGGTTTGTAGATTGCAATACCCAACTCAGACAACTTTGTGAACCTTGGAGTCAAGTTCAACTACTATAATGAGAACATATGTAGTCTAGCCAAGATATATCACTATAACTGTATCATATAGTTTGTTATATGAAGCATACAAATGTCATTCTATGGTTTGTAATTTTGAAGAACATTGCTTGACCCATCACAACTTTGATCCTTGGTAGGAGATAAGTTTTCCCCATTCCTCAAAAACATAGAGAGTATCTACAATTCCATCAAATTGCATACATGTAATCAATCAATTGATTTAATTTATATTAAACAATGGTAAATGCATCTAATTTTTTTGGTAGCCCTAACAAAGTATACTATTTTTACTTTTTCTAAGTGTGTTTTTTACATATTAAATATTTTTGTGTCTGCATGCTAGTCAACAATAGTTTTTACTTGAAAGATGTGAAGAAAATATAGAGTGCATCTTTTTTATTTCTTTCAAATAAACTAGGGCTAAATACTTTACATCCATTAATAAATATCTATGTGGCAACCTTACATCTCTTACTCATAGAAGAATAGTTAAAAACTACTAAATGGGGGATTAATGTTATTGTAATAAATATTTTGTATAGATATGTAATGTATGAAAGTAAATTGTTAGAAAAGTAAGAATTTTAAAAGAGATTCAAATTTATTTTACAAATAAATGATGAAGCGTGCAATCTAACAAAATAACAAATGACAATAAGCAACTATGTAATAAAAAGTAAGGCAAGAAAGAGACTACAAATCCCCGCCAAAAGAAAGGAAGACCCCCCACAAATCAAGCTAGTTTGAAAAAATGTTCCAAGGAGCTTTGCTTTACCTGAGAACTAAGATCCTTCTCCCCAAGTCTAAATTTCTTGTGATAAAGAGGCATCATAAAATAATTGGAAGGACCTTCCTCCAACTCTTTTGTAGAACTATCCATAGGTGGATTCTTTTTTATATCATCTTTCTGAACCTCTTGAACAAAGGGAAAAGAAGACTCAATAGAAATAGGGGTTTGATCCTTTGTTTTTCAAACAAAGTGTTAATTCTTACTTTTCAAACAAGCGGTGAAGGCATGTCCCACTTTACCACGAGAAAAAATAATAAATGGAGAGTCCTCAAACTCAATCTATTATATCCACTCACTAAATATAGAGGCTACAGTAATATAAGAAGGGGAAACAATATTTCTCCACATAAACATGAAATATAGAAAACACTAATCACTTTATAATTTTGGATACCTTATCCATAGCACAACATTTCCCAAAAGAGTTTTCAATAATCCTAAAAAAAATTTTATTCCAAAATTCCAAATGTAGCTCTAGAAAATAAAGCTAGACAAGAAACTTGAGAGTTTCCTTTAGATGGTTGAAACCAAGACACCAACTTTGAATGCAAAGACCATTCATGACCAAAAAATAAGGGTCATCATGAAGAATCCTAAAAAAAATCATCCACACGAGACAAATAAAAGAGAAAGAAATAATTCATCATCATAGTTACCTCAATTTATCCATTAAGCTTCCATGTTCGAAGAATCCATCTATGCATAGTGTGGATATTGGGGAAATTGTTGGAAGATTGTTGAGCATGTCAAAGTTTTGCATTTGGGTGTGTTGACATGAATGTTTTGTCATTGATGTCAACGTACTTGTTGTCTCAGAAAGTGTGTTCAGGATGTTCGATAAGGAGGATTTCAGTTGTTCAAGTGATATGTTAAAGATCTAGAGATGCGATGGTGAGGTATTATTCTAAGATGTCTATAGATCATCTACAGAGGTTCGCAGAAGTTGGTTCAATAGTTTGAGTAAGGTATGATCGAGTTTTTGGTTACTAGTGTCACAGTGTTCCTATGAAAATTGGATGATTATTTGATTTGGTGTGACTTGGATTTGATGTTTCATAGGTTGTGAAGATGGTGATTGCATGTTTCCTTCTCATTGTGTTCACAGTTGGTGTTATTCATGAATCATAGTACAGAAACGTATCTTTTGTTATGTCTGAGTTTGGTCTCTTAGTTTTCTTGTTGATCAGAGATAAAGATGAGTTTGGATTTTGTATTGGAGACAATGTGAAGGTTCTAGATGGTATTCATGTTGCTTTTTGGTGTTCTTGTATCATTTGATGATCATGGTGTTAGTTCACATTGGTTGAGATGATTGGGTTTTCTGCTTTGGTAGCGTGTTGGTGTTTCTTTATTTAGGTCCTACTTGACTTGATGAAGTAGCGTGTTGTGATTATTGATGCTACTTCGGTAGCACTTGTGTGTGCTCAAGGTTGAAGATTTGGGTCTTATCTAAGTCTTAGCCAACTTGATTTGGATTGTACTAGAGTTTGAGCATAATATTTATATATTTTATTGTATTAGGTCTTAGTTGACCTAGTGGTTTATTATTCTTTTTAATCCGTATAATTGAGAGCATGTATGTAAGAGAGGATTTTATATATGTATGTTCTACACTTAAGGAAGAATTTGTACTTCATTGGAACTCTATTGGAATAGGAGATTCTATTTGTTAGTTTGGTTGTAAAGGATTGTATGTCCACCCTATTGTAATTGAAAATAGATCAGTGAACTTGATTGAGGGTTAGATCTGAGAGTGTATCAAGTGAGCAATGAGCTCTAGGAAGTGAGCCTACAAATTGGGCTATAAGCCCGTGGTTGCAAGTGAATCCTTTGTTCTCTATTTTTCTCTTAACCAAGTAGTACTTGTAACAAAGTACACTCATCTTTTAGGTTTGACTACCACTGGGGCTTTCCCTTAACCAGGTTTGCTCAAGAAAAAATATTTGTGTTATATGCTTTGTGTTGTGGATCTTCCATTATTGTTCATCTTTCAAATCTAAGTGGCTTAAGTGAAATTAAATTAATTAGGTACACACAACTGGTTCACCCTCCCCCCCCCCCCCCCCTTTCAGTTGTGTTTGCCTCATTTTCAACCTAACAATTGGTATCAGAGCTAACTCATTTTTTGAAAAAGCTTGACCACTTGAAGGAGATCTAGCATGGAAAGTATGAGAAGAGAAAGTCTAAAGTTTGATGGAAACAATCACCTAATTTCGAAGGATCATATGACCACTTACCTGATATACATGGGAATAGGAGAAGAATACTAGAAGGTCACTGAGAAGCCTTATACTATTCTGAATGACCTAAAAAATGCTACTACAGATGAAAAGAAGAAATTTAAGGAGAACATATTAGAAAGAGAGGAACTGATTAGTGCCTTATCAGGTCTAGAATATTCACACATTTATGGATTGAGGACTACACATGATGTATGGACAAAATTAGAAACTATTTATGAAGGTGATACTTATGTTAAGTTGTTAGAATAACTGAGAGGGGGGGTGGATCAGTTAGAACAGTTATCCTACAGTCCCAAATACAAAGATGTACCTTATCAAATAATTCCAACAAATTATGCATCTCGATAACATAAAATATCAATCTGTCTGTTTACTTTACCGATTACCAGTTATAAAGCTAATTTTGATTACCGAACAAATCAAGTATGCAGTATGTAAAGTATGATAACAAAACAATCATCACAAATAACACATAACACAATGATTTAACATGGAAACCCTGTTAAGGGAAAAACCACCTAGGACTGGTAACCCAAAATAATTCACTCTTCTGAAGTGAGCTCGATGAAGAGCCAACCCTGTTAAAGGTTACAAACACACTGTGAGGTGTGACCTTGTTAGAGGATTTAACACTAAGAGTTAACTTTTGGCCAGCATTCACTATGAGGTCAATAAGATAACAATGTACATTCTCTGAATGACATAAGGTAGAATATAAGACTATTTCTTATTACGGTAACAATAGGTTTTGAAGGGGCCCCGAAACCCTTTAACAAAGTTATGAAAAGAAAAGCATCGAGACACAAAAAGACAACAGACTGTCCCCAAAAAGGATAATCCCTAGTAGGGACACTTCCTAGATTTACAATAACCACAACCTCAGATAAACAAAAAAGACAAAAGCGAGAAACCCCTAGCAGGACAGGGCCAAAAAATCCTCCAGCAACAGAGTCAAACCAGAGCCTTCAAGAAGCCCTCCGATTCGACCAGCTGACTCTGCATAGTCTTAATAGAGTGTTTCAGATTAATTATTTCTTGGTCCTTCACCTTGATCTTCTTCCTAGTATTTGATCTTGTTCTAGTGTCCAGTCCCAGTTGCTGGTTGGATTTAGTCCCTTCATTTTTATCTTTCATTGTGTCTTTATTGTTTCATTTTAGCACGTTGCACAAACTCTTCAAATTTTCCATAGTAGCTTTCATTCCAGCATTAGACGGAGCAAGCAGGTTCTTGAGCATGGCTTTCTTGCTACTGATCTTATCATTTAAAGGGATCATGGCTTTCTCCAAAACTTTGTTGATTTTTTTCTCCAACATAGTGGGATCATCTGATACCTTATCAAAAACATACTCATTTCTTTTATTCAAAACAACATCCTTCCTAAGATTATCAATGGTGTCCTCTAGCATCTCAGTCCTAGTTTCCAGCCTTATGCACCTATTTTTCAATTCCACAAGGTCATTTTGAACCCATTTATCAAGATTGTAGCCATAAATAGCCCTATTTTTAGCAAGTTGAAGTGTAGTCATGGAAATATCTCTCTTCACATGGGGCTCCCTTTCTCTCAGTTCTTCCTCAAGGGGGTGATGGTATATATCCCCTTCAAAGCTATTCTCACAATCTTCATTATCTTTTTCCTTCCCAGAGCTAGGGGATTCAGAGTTAGTAGGGATATCCTCCTTTGTAGCCCTGATATCCTCTTTGTTAGAGTCATCATCAATAATATTTTTTGCCTCCATACTAACCTCCTTATCATAGTTATCCCCTAGTTTGCAATATTGTTCTTGATTTCCCACTTCCTTAACATCATGTTTGCTTTCAACACCAGCAATCGAGATGTCAGGCATGTCCTTCTCCCTTGTATGAGATTCATCCTCCTTATCATTAGTATTGTTAGTGACATCCTTAGCTAGATTAGGTTTCTCTTGGTCAAACCCAAAATACCCTTCCACCATGTTGATAATATTTTTTGTGACATCTTTAGGATTCACCATAGCCGCCTCCTGAGTAGCTTGAATGTTGGAAGTCATCATATCAACATGACCCTTGATAGAGTTGACAATTTCCATAGAATCCTTCTTTGTAATAACTCTATTCTCATCATTGTCATTCATAGTCTTAGCATTATCCATTTCATCAGTCGTAATCTCCTGATAATCTTTCATCCCAGAATCCTCCATGATAGCAATACTTTCCTCTTTTATCGTAGAATTATCTTTACCTGGGGAATCCTTCTCAGCCATCTAACCATCCTTCAACCCAAGAGTATCAATAACAGTCGTCGAAGAAGAAAGGGCTTTTTTGCTAGAAGAGGTTTTCTTCTTCCAAGAAGGACCAACAAGGTTCTTCCTCTTTTTGCTGCTGACCTGAGAAGGAATGGGCTCAGGGATGTGGTCCCTGGCATACTCAACAATTAGAAGAATGAGCCCAACATGAAGGATGGGAAAATTCATCATCCTATGCTCAATGATACTTTGATTCAACGAGCTCAACAAAAAGAAAGGGAAAGAAACCCTATTTTCATTTCTGAAATGATTTACCAAAACAAAGTGGTAATTATAAACTCTCCAGAACCGGCCCTCTAAGGTGAAGTATTCCATTATAACCCTAATGACTAAGCCCCAAAGATTCTCAATATTGTCCATTTCAACATAATCTTTCTTACCTTTGATCAATAGGGTGCGTTCTTCATCAGTGACAGGGAAATCCTTTTACGCTTTGTTTCCCACTTTAATCTCTTTGGAGTACTGCATTCCCTCGAGAGGGATGCCTGTGATTTCCACAAGAAGCTCCAGGGTGAGACTGAAGGACTTCCCAGCTAGATTGATAGTACCCTTATCCCAACCAGCAACAAACACTTTTGAAACCTCTTTATCATGCCCATGTAAACGCTTAAGGAACTGGTGGAGTTTACCTTTTTAAAGCTCATTCCAGACATCCTTATCATACCTCCATTTGCAATCAGCAAGTCCCTCCCTTCTTGATTCACCTCCCATTGTAAAAATTTTACCCAGATCCTCAATCTCAGGAAAGGAGTTCTCCTTAATTTGCAGAGATAAAAAATTGCAATCGCTCAAGACTCGATTAAGAGAATGGAGGTGATGCTTGTGATTTGTAACCTATAAAGCATGCAAAATCAAGAGGAAGTGACAAGTAATAATTACTTGGTGCATCACCTTCAGTGCTATCATAATGAGGGGTGATATTTGAAGTGTGTTCATGGATTTATACTTTTCTGAATTCCACATCACCTCCAGCTTGCTCAAAGACTATATTACATCATTTTGTGTACTCATTATAAATAATGCTTATCACCCCTTCTTTTTGCCTTATTCTGTCATAATTAATATGAGAATTTATCTCATCATTAATTTTAGCAACACAATACCATTTTAAAGTTCTGTCACTTCTAGCCCCAAGATTGGCGAGCCCATTAGTAACCTGATTTATCTCACGAAAATTATGGGAGACATGGAAAGACTCAAAGGATTGAGAAATATTTTTAATTTTAGCAATTATGTGCTCTATAGTCCAGGAGGGGGGGTTGATTCCTTTGATGTTGTTGACTATGTTAAGTGAATCTCCTTCCAACCAAACATTTTTACACCTCAATTCTTCCACCAACATGATAACATTAAGATCTACCATCGCCTCAGCTCTGTGATTCGTTTGCACCCCAAGGGAGACACTATAGCTCCCACACAATTTCCATTCCAGTCTCTGATAACACCTCAACTCCTAGAGATTCCTAGATTTCCTTTAGAAGTGCCATCAATGTTTAAGTCCACCCAATTAAGTCCACTCGGTTAAGAGATTTTTTGAATCAATGGTTAAACTGATATAGTATGATCTGATTCAAATACAACTCAATTGTAGATATTCAGATCTATGCTAAGCCCATACAAATCCTCTGATCAATAATCAAATTCACTTCATCAATATTCATCAACTTATTATCCCTCGGTAAATAGTTCTCTGACGCTCAGTTAACTCTGCAATTTGGTTCTTTCACTAACCAGTTTGTTCAAGCATGCATGAATAGTCTTCACGCGATATCTCTGTAGTCTTCTTCCTCCACCATTGTTTCAAGAATGAAACTCATATCTCTCAAATAGACAAGTAAACCATTTTCATTTCAGCCATTAGATTTTATCACTTAATCTCCTTCATCCATTTTGCCTCTTAAACCTTTCTATCCATCTCATCAAATTCAGTCGTTTGTTCTTAGCATTTAATGTTTTCATCCACATTTGATTAACACAGAAATGCATTGGTGATAACTAGTTAAACTAGCTTAGTTGATACTGTCAGTCGGTATACACTACACTGGCTTGGTGTATACAAAAATCTTCAATTACCGACCACATTGTCTTGTTCAATTTCAGTTCTCTTCTTCATAATAGATTAATGCAATATAATGAAATCAATAGTATGAATCCATAGACTCATCAATAAGTTACCCAATGTTTTCCTTATCCTTATCTGTCATATCCATCTTTTTCTCATGTAGATATCTCAGTTCTTCATCTTCCCTTGCTCTGACAGATGTTCAGATGTTTTTAACTACCATGATAAGTACTGTCAAGACTAGTTGACATCAATGACAACATATTGACTGATTTAATTATCTTACATATCATTTCAGTACTTGATGATCTCTAATCATTATTTCTTCAGTTCATTTAGATATTCAATCAGTTGTAGTTCATCATAAGAAAGCTAAGTTGTAGGGACTAAAAGATAACTATGAAGACATGAAAATAAGTGAAGGAGAGACTTCCTCAATTTATCTGCAAACAATGAATGATCTGATCTTTGAAATCATATGTGTTGGAGGAACCTTGACAGATAATGAATTTCTTGACAAGATTATGAGATCTTTGTCAGCATGTTATGATGATAAGGTTTCTTCTATTAAATAATTAAGAACCATAACACCTATTTCAAGAGAAGCTTTGGCTGGAAGACTTTGTGCCTATGATATGACTACACTTAGTAAGGAACTTCCAAAGGTTGAAACTGCATTCAAAGCTAGTGTGACCAAGTATGACCAAGGAGAAATCTCTACAAAGATGAAATTCAAACACTATGCTAAGGATTGGGAAGAGATCGTGGAGGAAGAAAGGAATATTGATGGACTTGAAGCCTTGATTGCAAGAAGACTATCTGAGGACTCTAGTAAGTATGAAGGAAGATTACCTTTGAAATGTTTTAATTGTAATAAATATTGGTCATATTGCATCTAGATTGTCTGAATAAGAATTACAAGGATGTTAGAGACAAATATAATAAATATCATTCTAAGGGTCATAAAAAAATTTATGTTGTTGAAGAAGGTGTGACTGATGATGATTTTTTTGCTAGTGAGGAATAAATTTCATTTATTGATATTAAATAATATAATCCCAATGATTAAAAAGCATTGATTTCAAGAGTTGTTAAAAGAGATGAATGGGTCATTGATAGTGGGTGCTCATGTCATATGATTGGTGATAAAGATAAGCTTGTGAAGCTTGAGGACTATGATGGAGGTGTTGTTAGATTCAATAACAATTCTCCTTGTTTGATTAAAGGAAAATAAGCTATTACTCTTGATGGTAAAAATAGTACTGATGATATCTTTTATGTTGAAGTTTTAAGTCATAACTTATTGAGTGTTGGAAAACTATTGGATAAAGGTTACAAATTGGAATTCATGAATGAAATCTGCAAAATCATTGGAAGTACAAGAAAGATTATTGCATCAGGTACACAAACTGTTGGTAATCTATTTAATTTGAGAACTGTTGAGAATGAATGTTTGATTGCTAAGATTGATGATAGTTGATTATGGAATAGAAAACTTTGTCATGTAAACTTTGATAATATGGTGAAGATTACCACTACTCATGCTCAGATAGGTTTTCCTAAACTATTAAAGCCTAAAAATATGTGCAAAGAATGTCAATTGGGAAAGCTAACTAGATCTACTTTTAAGAATAAGACATATTCTTCAAATGGATTGTTGAGTTTAGTGCATATAGGCTATGTGTTCATACTAAGATAAGAAGTTTCTTTGGTGATAGATACTTTATTCTATTTTTTGATGACTATTCAAGGATGAAGTGGGTTACATTTTTTAAGGAGAAATCAAAATCCTTTTAGAAATTTCAGATATTCAAGATACTGGTGGAGAAAGAATTCAGAATAAGATTGAAATGCTTGAGATTAGACAAAGGTGGAGAGTTTACATCTGATAAGTTTTATGCATTTTGTGAAGAACATGGGATAAAGAGATGGACTTCTGCACCCCGAACCCCACAACATAATGGTTTTGTTGAGCGAAGGAATAGGACTATTCTAGACACAGCTAGGATTATGATGATTGAAGGAAAAGTACCACATATCTATTGGAGAGAAGCAATGTGCACCACAATCTATACTTTGAACTGGGTACAGATTAGGCAAGGAACTAGTAAGAATCCTTATAAACTTTGGTATGGTCATATTCCTATAGTGAAATATTTTAGAATTTTTGGAATTAAATGCTAAATTAAGAGGGACGGAGATACTGGAAAGTTTGATCTTAGAAGTGATGAAGGAATATTTCTTGGTTATTCTACAAAGAGAAAGGTATATAAATGTTATAACTATAGACTAAAGAAGATTGTTGAAAGTTCAAATGTTAGATTTGATGAGAATGAGTAGAGATCATAATGGAATTGCAGGTATGATATGACTAAAGATGACAATAAAATTGTGGAAATGCAAAATAAGAATTAGGATGGATCAGAAGAACACAGAGAACCATAAGGAAATGAAGTAGATGTTAACATCAAAGGGTCTGCTACACATCCTGTACCAAAAGCTCCAAGGTATGTAAGGATTAATCATTCTAAAGATGTCATTATTGTTAATAAGAATAGAGGTCTTCAGACTAGAGGAAGAATTGCTAGAGATGAAACTTGTTTTCTATTTGAATTTGAGCCTAAAGATGTTAAATACACATGTATTGATGAGAGTTGGATGAAAGAAATGAAGTAAGACCTTGATAAAATTGAAAAGAACAAGTCTTGGATCCTTGTTCCTAGACCTATTGACAATAATGTGATCGGTACTAAGTGGGTATTCAGAAATAAGATGAATGAAGATGGTAAAGTGGTTCAGAACAAAGAAAGACTGGTATGTAAAGGTTATTCACAAATGAAAGGCATAGATTTTATTGAGACTTTTTATCTTTTTGCTAGAATTGAAGCTATTAGACTACTTATTGCATATACAACTTATAAGAAATTTAAGGTCTATCATATGGATGTTAATTTTGCATTCTTAAATAGTGACCTAGAGGAAGATGTTTATATTAAGCAACCTAATGGTTTTACTATAACCGAAGAAGGAGATATGGTTTGCAAATTGTAGAAAGCCTTGTATGTATTAAAGAAATCTCCTAAATCCGGGTATGATAGATTGGACATGTATTTGACAAAGATTGGTTTTATCAAAGGTATGGTAGACATTAATTTATATTGCAAAATAGTAGATGGTAATGTCTAGATTGCTGAAGTATTTATTGATGATATCATATTTGGTGGAAATGATGAGTTGAGTAGAGGTTTTTTAAATGAAATGCAAAAATAATTTGAGATTTCTATGATTGGTGAAATAAAATTCTTTCTTGGATTGAAAGTTACACAACTAGATATAGGAATTTTCATTACTCGGTCTAAGTATATCAAAGAATTATTGAAGAAATTTGGTATGGAAGATTCAAAACTGATAGGAACCCCTATGGCTACTGGTTGTAAGTTGACTAAGGAAGATGATTTTTCTTTTTTTAATCAAACATTATACATATCTATGATCGATGGACTGCAATATCTAACTCACTCTAGACTAGACATATCAAATATTGTTGGAATTGCTCCAAGATTTCAAGCTAAACTGAAGGAATCTCGTATGGTTATTGTGAAAAGAATTTTAAGATACTTGAAGGGTATATTTGACTATGGATTATGGTATGACAAAGATGATGAATTCATTCTATGTGCATACACTGATGTCGACTGGGCAAGTAATATGGATGATAGAAAAAGTACTAGTGGAGGTGCATTCTTCTTGGGTAAGAAATTGGTTTCTTGCACTAGTAAAAAGAAGCATTGTATTTATTAATCTACTATTGAAGTTGAGTATGTTGTTATTGTAATTAATTGTAATCAAGTTATTTGGATGAAGAAAATGTTGAAGGACATAAGGATAAACATTGATGAACCTATTATTATTCACTGTGATAACTCCAGTGCTATAAATATTTCAAACAATCATGTTCTATATTCAAAGACAAAGCATATTTCTATTAAGTATCATGTCTTGAGAGATAAGGTAAATGAAAAAGAAGTGAAGTTGGAATTTGTGTCTTTTAAGTAATGTATTGCTGACATCTTTACAAAGCCTTTGTTGAAGGATACTTTTGAGTATCTTAGGGAAAAGCTTAGGGTGATATCCTCTCCAGATTAGAGCTAATGATGATTAGGATAACATCAGTCCAGACAATCTATCAAAACATTATTTGATGGGTTGATGAGTTTTTGGGACTACTCCTTAGAGGGAGAAGTCTTATGGGTATTTCGTGGCTCATTAATTTTGATATCTTTGGTCCTTTTCCATTGATGTCAAAGGGGGAGAAGTTGTGTGAAAAAAAAAGGCAAGATTAGAGATTGTAGAGATTGTATTGAAGCTGGATATTCAGAGTAATCAGGTGGATATAGAATTGACTTTGTGCATTGATGAGTTTTTCACTACAAATATTGTGATTAATGCCAAAGGGAAATATTTTTGGAAGATTTTTGACCACGTCAAAGCTTTGGATTTGGGTATGTTGACATTATTTTTTTGTCATTGATGTCAACATACTTTTTGTTGTCTTAGACAATGTATTCAGGATGTTCGGTAAGGAGGATTTTAGTTTTTCAAATGCTATACTAAAGATCTTGAGATACGATGGCGAGGTATTGTTCTAAGATGTTTGTAGATCATCTATAGAGGTTTACAAAATTTGGTTCAACAGTTTGAGTAACATATGGTTCAGTTTCTTATTACTGGTGTCATAGTGTTCCTATGAATAGTGGATAAGTATTTGGTTCGGTATGACTTGGATTTGATGTTTCAAAGGTTTTGAAGTTGGTGATTACATGTTTCCTTATCATTGTCTTCATATCTAGTGTTGTTCATGACTTAGAGTACAACAAGCTATCTTTGGTTATGTTAGAGTTCGGTATCTTAGTGCTCTTGTTGATCAAAGATAAAGATGAGTTTGGATTTCATATTGGAGATGATGAGAAGGTTATGGATGGTATTTATGTTACTTGTTGTGATTCTCATATTGTGTGATGATCATGTTGTTGGTTCATATTCATTGAGATGATCAGATTTTCTTCTTTGGTAGTGTGTTGGTGTTTCTTCATTTAGGTCCTATTTGACTTGATGAAGTAATGTGTTGTGATTCTTGATATTACTTCGGTAGAACTTGTGCATGTTCGAGGTTGAAGATTTGGGTCCTATCTAAGTATTAGTTGACTCGATTTGGATCACATTGTAGATTGAGCATAATTTTTATATCTTTTATTGTTTAGGTCTTAGCTAAACTAGTGGTTGATTATTCTTTGTAATTTGTATAAATGAGAGATCATTTTGTAATTGAGACCATGTATGCAAGAGAGATGATTATGTATATTTTTGTTTTTTACTAAAGGCATAGTTTGTACTTCATTGGAACTGTATTGGAATAGGAGATGCTATTTGTCAATTTAGTTATAAAGGACCGTATGTCCGCCCCATTGTAATTGAAGATAGATAGGTGAACCCAACTAAAGGATAGATCTAAGATTGTAATGTACGTAGTGAGATATGGGAAGTGATCTTGTAGATTGGACTATGAGCCTGTGGTTGCAAGTGCATCCTTTGTTCTCTATTTTTCTCTTAACTAGGAAATACTTTTAACAAATTACACTCATATAGTGGTTTTGACTCCCACCAGGGTATTCCCTTAACTAGGTTTCCTTGAGAACAAATCTTTTTTTTGTACTTTGTGTTGTGGATCTTGCATTATTGTTTATCTTTCATATCTAAGTGGCTAAAGTTAAATTAAAGTAATTAGCTACACACAACTGATTCACCCCCCCACCCCCCCTTCCTCTCGCCTCAGTTATGCTTGCCTCCTTTTGGGCTTAACAATAATTACCACAAAATCTCTCCACAAGAGACCTCCTCAACAAGATCTTTGACTATGAAGAAGAGATTCGGGAATAAATAGTTCAAACTAACCTTCATGTGTTATCTCAATAGGCTCATTGAGACTAGAATGGAAAGATTGTCCCTAAGGAAATTTCAGTTAGGCATTCTTATTAGTTGTATCAATCACCATAACATAAGGTTCCTTCGTACACTTAGGGAAAGGAATAGTACTAACAAGAAAAGGGGAAGAAGTCACCATCCTTCCATCTTGAGTAGTAGATACTTTCTGCAAAGCTAGATGAGAAGGAGTGGCATCTTAAGTGTCAGCAATAATCAACTCATCTTTGCTAGGTGAGGAGACAACAACCCTATAAACAACCCCATACTAGCCTCCAAAATATTATCACAAAAAATTAGGGTGAAGGGAGGATAAAAATCCACCTCATCCTCCACAACCACAGACTATCACCCATTTTTATCTAGAGAAAAATAGGAGAGATGTCTCCTAAAGGTGAGATAAATCCCTTTTTCAAACCCAAAAACTTAACACCATCAAAATCTTATGGATCATAACTCACAACCTTCTTATTCATCAAATGAGCTTCCACTAAGATGTACATAAGGAGCTCATCCTCCTCATAAAAAATATCAACCCAACTAGAGGGGAAAAACTTGGAGAAGAGGAAGGGGAAGAAAGATCTTGGTTTTCCAATGATTCCAATAATACTCCCATAGAACCTCTAAATCCTCAAAAACCTCCCCAAGGAAAGAAGAGCCAATAGTCAAATGTACCATATTCAAAACCACATCAATTCTACCCTCCCCCAAAATAGTAGCCACCTCCACCAAAGTTGAAGCATCAATACTGAAAACCCCCTCTCCATCAATTGAAGCAACCCCACAAAGGGGTTTCACAACATCCTCTTCTCTATTCTCCTCTTTTTCATCGTTAGAGTCTCCAAAAACTCCATTGTAAGAAGCCCTAGTTGCACAAGTGTTGACAAAATGTTTCAATATGTATATAAAATGTGTTGATATGTAGAGTATGTAAAGTGATTGATAACATGTCTTAAAAAAATGTTGTAGCATAGCGTGGATTTTTTTGTTAAATATGTATGTAATAGATATACCAAATTCAATTAAAAGATTTGATTTTATGCTCATCAACCTTAACCAACATATATATCTATTTGATGTGTGCTAAAATACAAGATTTGGAGCTCAAAATGAAATGTATTTTCAATAAACTCTACAAAATTAAACAATTGAAGCAACATAAAGGTCCAAAGATATTGAAAATAGTTTAAAAAAGAATAGCTACTTGGTGATACTTTTAAAGAAAACTCAAAATGATTATTGTTATAATGCCCTACCAATGAAAATACTTATTAATTAAAACTTGTGTGCTTCTTTTCAAAATGAAAGGAAAAAGTTAAAAATAAAAATTACTAAAATTGTTCTCTTTAAAATATATCCATAATCTTTGTTCCAAGATCCTACAATGGATTAGTGGTGAGAATTCTAAAATAAAACAAATATTTATTTGTACATAACTCTCATAAAGCAATCAAATATTAGTGCTATATAGTAATAACATGAAAATAACAAAGCATAGATAAATATAGAAACTAGATATGAAAGAATGTATACAATTCACATCATGGATTGAAACCCATTTAAATTATAACTTAATCTAGAAACAACATCATACATATCTTCTTCTAACAGGTTAAAAAAAATGGTCACTAACCCAATTTTTTAAGGAAAATAGAAAACTACTTTTTTCCCACTTATCCAACCATAATCCCTTCCTTAAAACCTACATTCATAATTGTCATGTTGCATGTATTTGGTGAATTTATTTTTAAAAAGTATATGGATAAAGAAAATACCATAAAAGAGAGAATCAAACACTTGTGACCTAAACATGTTAATTGATAACACAAATGATTGTAAATAATTGTGAGAAAATGGTTTACATGTCATGTAGGTAAAAAAAAATTGAGGAGAATAGAGGCTTGGTTGACATCACCCAAAGTTAGCAAGTGAAGGAATGATGAGATATTTAGCTACCCAATAACATTGTAGGTAATTGTTAATATTATAAGGTCCAAGATTACTAAGAGGAGGGGTGAATCAATAATCTATCAGATCTGAAACTTTTCACAATCCTTTCAACAATATCAACCCCATTCATTAACTTTAAACTTTATGCATGCAATAAACAAAGTAACCATACAACCATCCAAACATGAAACAAAGTGACACTATTATTTTTATCATGGAAACCCTGATAAAGGGTGAAAACCACAATGGGAATTAGCACTCACTAATAATATGCACTCTTATGAAATGAACCCAGTTAAAGGCCTAGCCTTGTTAGGAGCTTATAATGATGTCCAATAAGGAGAAGACCTTGTTAGGAGACACCTAATTAATGGATTTACCTCTAGCTCTGTTAGGAGCTTTTCCTTGTCAGGAGAACCCTTGTTAAAGTATTTCAAACCCTAGTTAAAGAGTCATCCTATTAAAGGATTTACAAATCAGACCTGTTAAAGTCTGCCTGGTTAAGGGATTTTCTTGCAGAACCTATTAGGATTCAATAAGTACAATGATATGGGTATAACACTTCTCATTTTCTTGTTTAGATCCAATTAAGAACAAAAATTGCTTCTCTTATAGATAATCTCAATCTTCACTCCATCGCACCTTCGCATCCACAATCTACACTTGCATAAAGCATTAATTTACATATATACATTACATGCTCATTAGGGCCTTAGACGGCTTACAAAATGTATTACATTTAAATTACAATCATTCTCGCTTGATCCTTAAACCCTAAAATATATTACCAATAATTGATTACAATTTCAAGTCCATGTTGGCCTTTAGACCCATCACACATTAGATTTAAATAAAGAATAGTCAAACATCTTGACTTCTTCAACATGCTTCCAACACTTAATTAAATCCAATCACCTCAAACAATGTAACATCAAATAACCATTTCAAATATATTATGCCATGTCACCTTGATACTTGGATCACAACTAGATCCACTACAACTGTCTGCATCATCACCAGTCATCGATCTAACATCAACTGATCAAACCTGTTCAAATATTTTTCTAACTTTCACAGAGTGACCTTTTTTTCCCTGAAAAAATGCCTTGCAATACTCCTAGAAACAACTTTTTATCATAGCCTCAACAACATATAATAGTCAAGATAAACATATCGTGACCACAACACTTGGATCTATACCAATTTGATAGAACAATCAAATTAGTCATCCTTTATCATTGTCTATTCTTCAGTATGCCATGTTTCTCTTAAATCAATCATAACTCACTCCATACTTATTCCAATAATGCACGATCATGCAAAATGAATCTAAAGACATCTCTAAGTCTTCCATAAGAATCACACACTCCAATTTCATCACAAACTTACTACACATTGGATACAACAACTCAAATACATTTTATCTCACTGTCAACCAACACAACACCAAGTTGACATCAATAACAACATCATTTACTGATATCATTTTCATCAAACCTGTACCACAACATTCTCAACAATCTTTGCAACATCTCTGCATCAATTATCCCAATAATATCACCCTTTGGCATTGATGAAAACACCATATCAACACCACATTAATTTGATAATAATATCTCCCCTTTAGCTTATATTCTTCTCGATCTTCTCCTTGTGATCTTCTCCCCAATACCTAACTTTTTTTATCTTCTCTCATTTTCATTTGATAATCTTCTCCCCCCTTTGACAACAATGCCAAAGGTTCCACATAGGTCACCTACTGCTACAACATCTTCCTTTATCTCAGATTGCTCCCCCTAAGGAGTAGTCCCTTCACATCAATCCACAATGAAAAATATTCAATGACTCCACTGGATTAATGCAAAAAATAGCATCTTAGTTTTGTTCAGGTAGGGTAACAACCCCTAACTTATCTATAAGATACTCAAAAATATCCTTAGGTAGTGACTTAGTGAATATATCTACTAGATGCTCCTTGGTTGGCACATATTCCAAATTGACTACCTTTTCCTGCACTTTCTCTCTTAAGAAATGATACTTGATTTCAATGTGCTTAGTAATAGAATGCATCATCAGGTTCTTGGAAATTTTGTTTGCACTAGTATTATCATAATATATAGTCATTGATTCACTTACCTTCTCTAAATGATGTCTTATAGGATCTTCTTCATCCATGCAATCTGGGTACAATTAATAGTTGTTGCTACATACTTAGCTTCTGCAATTTATTAGGAGATGCAATTTTTCTTCTTACTTATCTATGACACAAGTCTTTCTCCTATAAAGAATTATCCTCCACTTGTGTTCTTTCTATCATGAATGTTTCATGCCCAATTTGCATCAATAAAAACACTCAAAGAGAAATCACCTTTTTGAGCATACCAAAGATCATAGTCTTATATCCCTTTCAAGTACCTAAATTTCCTCTTCACTGCTACCATGTGAGATTCTTTAGGATTATCTTGAAATCTAGCAACTATTCCAACTGCTTGTGTAATATCTAGTCTACTATGAACAACATAATGCAACTTACCAATCATGGATCTGTATAGAGTTGCATCCACTACACTTGACTCATCATTTTTAGACAATTTCCATCCGATCACCATGGGTGTTCCAACATGTTTAGATTCTTCCATTCTAAAAGTCTTCAATACTTCCTTTATGTACTTGGACTGACTGATATAGATACCATCCTTTAGCTGTGAAATTTTTAATCTGATAAAAACCCCAATTTCTCCTATCATTGAGATCTCAAACTCCTTCTTTATCTCCTTAGCAAATTCCAAACGCATTTCATCATTTCCTCCAAATATTATGTCATCCACAAACACTTCAACTAATAGTATCTTATCACTTTAACCTTTAAGTACACATTGTTATCCTCACTTGTTCTTATGAAATTAATCTTAACAAGATAAGAGTGTAGCCTTTCATACCATACTCTAGGTGCTTGTTTTAGTCCATACAATGCCTTTTGTAGCTTGCACACCATAGCCTTATCTTTTTTCAATGCAAACCCATTTGGTTTCTCTATGTAAACCTCTTCTTCAAGAATCCCATTCAGAAAATTAGTTGACATCCATTTGAAAAACTTTAAAATTCTTATAGGCAACATAAGAAAGTAAAATTCTTACCTCTTCAAGTCTTGCCATTGGAGAAATTTTTTTTTTGCATATTCGAAAGGACTTCTTCTTGTGCATATCCCTTACATACTAGTCTTTCCTTATTATGAACCACTTCTCCATCTTCATTTATTTTGTTCCTGAAAACCCACTTTGGACCAATCAGATTCTTGTCTGCTAGTCTAGGAATAAGTGTCCATGTGTCATTCTTATCAATCTAATCAAGTTCCTCTTCCATGGAATTTATCCAATCATCATTATTCAAGGATTTCCTCACCGTTTTAGGCTCAAACTTGGAAATTAGACATGTACTTTCTCTAATCTTCCTTTTGGTTTGAAATCATGCATCTTTATCACCAATAATATGATCAGTGGAATGATTCAATTTTACATACCTTGGAATAACCGGTTCAAGTCTAGGTGTTTCTTCTTCTTGTTCCACCAATTGAACCACTTCCACATTTTTCTATTCAATAGATTCTTTCTCTTGCAGATGCACATACACAAATTCATAATCATTCTTTGATTCTTTCTTCCTTGTTTCATAAGATTTCTCTAGATATTCATCTATCTTTACATTTGCACTTTCAATCACCTTGTTAGTCCTTTTATTGAAATACTTATAAGCCTTTCTTTTCGTAGAATATCCCAAGAAAATGCCTTCCTAAATCTCAGGATCAAACTTTTCAGTGAAATTATCTCTTGATATTGCATTTACTACCAAAAACTTTGAAACATTTAACACTAGGTAAATGACCATACCATAATTCATAAGGTGTCTTACTGGTTCCTTTCTTCACTAATACTCAGTTCAATGTATAAATTGCAGTGCTAATTGCTTCTCTCTAATATGACTTAGGTACATTACCTTGAATCATCATAGTCCTAGCAGCATCAACAATAGTTTTATTCCTCCTTTCAACAACACAATTCTACTATGGAGTTCTAGGTGCAGACATTTATCTCTTGATTCTATTCTCCTCACAATATTGAACAAAATTTGATGAAGTAAACTCTCCTCCTCTATCTAATCTTAAGAACTTTAACCTTTTACCTATTTCTTTCTCAACAAGTGCTCTAAAAGATTTGAACTTGTATAAATCTTCAATTTTTTCCTTCAAGAAATTCACCCACATCATCCTTCAGTAGTCATCAATAAAAAATATGAAATATTTATCACCATGATAAATTCTAGTCCTAATAGGACCACACAAATCAGTATGCACTAAATCTAGTATATTCCCTGATGAAAATGACTTGCTACTGAAAGTAGAACTAGTTAACTTACCCAATTGACATTCCTTGCACATCATGTTGTCTTGTTTAACTAGTTGTGGCAAACCTCTAACTACATTCATCTTACTAACTTTGACCAAACTATCAAAGTTCACGTAACTAAACCTTTTATGCCAAAGCCAACTATCCTCAACTTTAGCAACCAAAAAAACTATTAACAATATTATTCAGATGGAATAAATTACCTCTAGTCTTCCTACCGATAGCAATCAGATCACCCAATCTTCCAAGTATCCTGCATACAAGTCCTTTGAACTCAAGCCTATAACCTTTGTCATTCAACTGACCCACACTCAAAAAATTGTGTTAGACCTTCTACAATGTAAACATCATCAGCATTTCTCTTACCATTCAAAGAAATTGTACCTTTTCCTTTAACCAATCAAGGTGTATTGTTACCAAATCTAACCACACCACCATCAATTTTTTCAAGCTTGATGAACTTACCTCTATCATTGATCGTGTGATGAGAGAAACCACTATCAATGACCCACTCATTCGATTGATCCATGTGAGTGACTAAGGCCTTTTCGCCTTCTGAAACATCCTTTTTAACTATAACAAACACTATCACTTCTTCATTATCTTCTTATTCCTCATTAGTCACACCTTCATCTACTTCAACATAGCATTGTTTCTTTCCTTTTGCTTTCAATCTTATGAACTCTTGCTTCTGCTCACCATTAGGACACCTTGCAGCAATATGTTCAATATTATTGCATGAGAAACACTTCAAAGGTAACTTGTCTTTGTACTTATTGGTACTTCTAGGTAGTCTCCTTGCAAGTAATGCTTCAAGTTCCACTTGCTTCTTCTCTTCATCTAGGAAAAATTAAAAATCCTTGGAATAACTTGACATGCAGGCAAATTCATGACTTATCTTATTTCCCTTCTTATCTAATGCTAATGAAAAAGAGGCTTCAAAAGTTGTTTCAACTCTAGGAACACTATTATCAAAGTTACTGAAGTCAAAATCAATAATCTTACCAATCAAACCATCCATAGAGACATTATCAATTGTTCTCATCTCATGAATAGCAGAAACTCTAATGGCATAAGCATGTAGAAAAGTCCTCAACATTTTACTTACCATGTCTTCTTCTTCCATGGTACTACCAACACTCTTTATATCACCAACAACTTCTTTTATCCTTTGACCACATGGAGAAATATGTTATCCTTCAACCATTTACATGTCATCATATTTTCCCTTTAGAATATCTACCCTATATTTTTGCACATGCTTGTCTCCATCATAGATTAGTTTAATCTTTTCCCAAACCTCATGAGAAATCTCTAGACCATGCACATCAATATATTTAGTGTCAAATAAATTACTTACTATAGCCTCCAATGCTTGCATATTACCATGTTGCTTCTTCAATTGATTTGTATTAAAAGTCCCAACAGGAACAATATATTTGATCACAACATGATTCCAGAATTATGGTCCCATACCTTTTAGATAGATCTTCATCTAGACACTCCATATTGTGTAGTTATCTCTTGTAAACTTAGGACCCTCCTTCTTCAACTTTGGATCTTTCTCTCAAGCTGTTAAGCTTACCACAAATAGGATGAAGAGCTTTGATACCAATTGTTAATACTATAAGGTCCAAGATTATTGAGAGGGGGGGTGAATCAGTAATCTATCAAATCTGAAACTTTTCACAATCCTTTCAACAATATCAACCTCACTCATTAACATTAAACTTTATGCGTGAAATAAAAAAAGTAACCATACACCCACCCAAACATGCAACAAAGTGACACTAGTATTTTTATCCTAAAAACCCTCATAAAGGGTGAAAACTACGGTGGTAATTAGCACCCACTAATCAACTGCACTCTTCTTAAATGTGCCATGTTAAAGGCCTAACCCTGTTAGGAGCTTACAATGATGCCCGGTTAGGATTAGACCCTATTAAGAGTCACCTAGTTAAGGGATTTACCTATAGCCGTGCTAGAAGATTTACCCTATTAGGAGTAACCATGTTAAAGGATTTCAAACCCTATTTAAACAGTCACCCTATTATAGGATTTACAAATCAAACCTATTAAAGTCTACCAGGTTAAGGCATTTTCTTGCATAACCTATTAGGATTCAACAAGTACAATGATCTTGGTGTAGCACTTCTCATTTTCTTGTTTAGATCCAATTAAGCACAAATACTTCTTCTCTTGCAAAAAATCTTCAATCTTCACTCAATCACATTTGCACATCCATGATCTACACTTGCATAAATCATTGATTTACATATATATACATTACATGCTCATTAGGGCCTTAGCTGACTTAAAAAATGTATTACATTTAAATTACAATCATTCTCGCTTGATCCTTGAATCCTAAAATGTATTACCAATAATTGATTACAATTTCAAGTCCATGACATCCTTAAGATCCATCACACATTAGATTTAAATCAAGAACAATCAAACCTTTTGACTTCTTCAACATGATTCCAACACTTGATTAAATCCGATCACCTTGAACAATGTAACATCAAATAACCATTTCAAATCTATTATGCCATGTCACTGTGATACTAGGATCACAACTAGATCCATCACAACTAACCACATCATCGATCTAACATCAACTGATCACATGTGTTCAAACATTTTTCTAACTTTCATAGAGTGATCTTTTGTTCCCTGAAATAATACCTTGTGGTACTCCAAACAACTTGCGATCATAGCCTCAACAACATATCCTAGTCAAGTTAAACATATCATGACCACAACACTTGGATCCATACTGATTTGATAGAACAATCAAATCATTCATCCTCTGTCACTATTTGTACTTAAGTCTACCTTGTTTCTCGTCAATCGATCATAAGTCACTCCATACTTAGTCCAATAATTTGTAATCACACAGAATGCATCTAGAGACATCTCTAAGTCTCTCATAAGAATCGTACACTCCAATTCCATCACAAACTTGCCGCACATTGGATACAACTACTCAAACACATATCAACTCATTGTTAACCAACAAAACACCAAGTTGGCATCAATGAAAACATCAATAATTGATATCCTTTTCATCAAACCTGTACCACAACATTCTCAACAATCAATTTGCAACATCTCTACATCAGTTATGCCAATAGTCATGTTATTATGTTCAGAACTAAAAGGCACCTATGTAACATAGTAGTTCCTTCAACCTTGTCAATTCTTATAGGAGAAAGGTAATTTACATAGACATTGAACTAATTTATGTTTTTTTCAGATTCTATATTTTTGTGCCTGTGATTTTTAGTGAGCGCTTCTTATACTACCTATGCTTATGTGCTTGAGTGATTGACCTATCCAACACTACTTGTCTACAAAATGCATATCCAAATCCTAGTTACACCTAGTGATGGCTTCTTATAAGATCTATAAATGCATACATTCTTTGTTGAATACCTATCCAAAAGCTAAACAAATCAGCAAAGACCCTCGTCTAGCATGCCTCCTCTTGCATTCAAAGTTATAATAACCATTGCACACTAAAATCTAATCCAATTTCAAAGTAGAATAAACCATTTTACTAATAGTTGAAGTAAAAAATGTGTAAGGTCATAACTAAAATATTGTTGTAAATTTTTATTCAAGCTAAAATTGAATAATGATTGATCCAAATTGCATGGATTAATCATGTCTTAAGACAATAATTTCCATCAATAAGAACTCATAAGTGGTGTTAATTGCATGGTTACATAGATAACAAAGACACTCTATTGGTACCAAATTTTAAAATCTTATTCGCAAATTCAATCTAACCCACAAAATATAATGTATACTTTTTAATATTTTTGAATAGTGGCATTTGACTACATTAAGAGTGTATCATTTTAATTCGATATAACAAAATATAAAAAATAAATAGTTTTCATTTCAAACTTAAACTACACTACAAGTTATTATGTTAATATGGGGTGTAGGTATTTTCACTTTTAAGTGCATGTCTCTCTTGACATAGACATTTTTCCATTTAATAAAATACAATGAATAAAGGTGATAACCTATTATTTATCCTAGACCTAAAAATTGTACTACATTATGAGGCTAGGGATTAATCTTAAACATAATCTATTTTAATGGTCAAAATTAAATTTTACTAATAAAAATAAGATAACTATAAATGCCAAATTTTAATAGAATTGGATTTTTAAAAAGCCTTATTAAATATTTGAAAATTTTAAGAATTTAATATTTAGGTAAGTGTTAGGCTAGAGCCTTAAATACTATTTTATCATATAGCTAATTGCAAAGTCACCAATCATATAGAGAAAAGGTGAGTTGTGCAATAATAAAATAAAGGGAAAATATTTTTGAGACCTTGATAATTGAAATAATAATTGTAATATTAATTTAGCATATGTATATAAAAAAAGAGGAAAGTGGGGATAAAAGTGTAAATTTTATATTTAATAAAAATATAAGACATCAAATTTCCATACATTGCACGATCACATTTATGATTGTTTCAAGCTATAATTATATAATAGTTTCTAGAATTAATATTTTGGATCAAACTATGTGATACATCATCAAGATGACGCACACAAAATATTTATCATTCACATGAGACACAAATAATATTTTTTAGAATTAATATGTTGAATGATACTTTATGATACATCATCACACCCTAATGATGTTTATGTTTTCCTCATCTAAATGTTGTATCGTAGAATGTGATCTAATGATGCACATAAAAATTATACTCCATCTTGATCCTATATCATAAAGTGTGATTTAAACATTGATTTTGTGTCCCATATTAATGATGTATCATTGAGTGTGATTTGAAATGTTGATTCTATAAACCAATATATGTTTATAATTGAAATCCCTCACACATATACTCAAGAAAAATATTAATAATTATTTTTTAAAATATTTTTGTATTGACCAAAATAGATTATAAATAAAAAAGACTGTATAAAAACAAGATGTGAGATTGATGTCAAAAACTACGATACAATAACAAGATCACAATAGAAACTCTGCTAAAAAATAAGTACAACAATAACAAATAGATCAAAATAGTTTTTAAGTCACCATAAATCCATAAAGGTATCTTAACAAGCATAATTTTGGATGGTTTGTAAAGGACATCAGAACAAGGCACAAAGTACCAAGTACTATATTAGTTTCGTACAATTTTATGAAATTTGAACTTTCTCTTCAAACTCATTTTTTCCCATTAATTTTTTTTTTTTGGATATTGTTGACTCAAAAGTAAATTTGATATAGATAGTGTAACTCCTTTATTATTCTTTACCATTCCTATAATTGAGTGCATAGAAAGGTAATTTGGAAAAATATATATTAGAATAAAGCTTCAAAATTTCACATGTCAGATGATTTTTTATATTGGAAAATGTGTGTGTACATCCTAATCTTCAAAGATGCAAAAGAATAATATATGTCTCGATAATTACAACATTATTCTTCAATTCTCAAATGTAGGTCCCTTATTAGAGAGGGTATAAAATGGTAAATTGGCAATGGTAGAAAAATTAGGTTTTGGGAAAACATTTGCATTGATGACAAACCCCTTGTGGAGGGTTGTTTCAGTCATTTGAAGGATAGCCTTAAACGTTAGTTTGGGGACTTGGTTGGTAGATATTCTGACCCATGAGAAGGATGAAAATTTATTGCATAATATTTCAGAGACCGGCTAGACCTCATGCCTAAAGCCTCTGAATTACAATCTCTCCTACATAATTTGAGAATCCATGTGTTCACCTGTGATGACAATTTCATTTGGATGAAGACTTAATCAGGGAGTTCTACTATCAAGTATGCCTACAATCTACTGACAAAATTCTATGGGGATCTTGACTGTTGGAGGAGAATCTGGAACTTGCACCTTATACCCAAAATCAACTTTTTTTGGTGGGTTGTGATGCATGGGAAAGTGTTGACGCTAGATAATCTAGTTAAACGGGATTTCCACATACGTAATAGATGTATTCTATGTAAGATGAAGGAAGAGACCATTCAAAATTTATTCATCCACTAGCCATTTTCTTCACACATCTAGCATAAGGTCTTGTAGAAATTCAACCTCCAATGTGTCTTTTACAGTGACATCCTATAATTTGTTACAATTTTACCTTCACCATCAAATCATCCTCTTATCAAAGAATTTTAGAAATAAACACATCCTCATATTTTCTAGAATATTTGGAAGGAAAGGAACAATCGAATATTTAGGGATACTAAAAATTCTTTTGATAATGTGTTCCTTGTCTTTAATAAATTGTTGTTGGAAAACATCTCATTCTCAAGATGGAAAACCCCTTGTTCTCCACCCACTATGGCCGACTGTTTGATTTTTTATTCCTAGAAACTCCCCTAGTAGTTCAAGATCTTTGACAACTCTAAAATAATTAATAGGCAGAATACTAATTGAAAGACCCCAAGCCCATCATGGCACATATTAAACTTTGATGCTTCTACCAAAAATGAGCGAAAAATGAGGGGAGGATTTATCAGAAACCACAATGGCCAACTAACTATTTCTTACTCTAGTAAGATAAAAGATCATATTGTCAACCAAGCTGAAGGGATGGCTCTCCTATGGGGACTTAAAATTTTCCTCGTTGTTGGTATTAGAAACTTGGAAATTAAGGGGGACTCCAGACTAATTTAGGAAGCAACATGTGGAAGGATGTCAAGGGGATGGAAGGTCAAGGCTATCCTGAAGTATGTCAGAATACTCTTGGCCTACTTCGATAACTTCACTTTGTGACATATATTTGGAGAAGGGAATGTAAATGCAGGTCACTCTATGGATACACTTGGTCTACTGCAAGATGACTTACAATGCTAGAGAAGTGTAAATCTTATGCCAAAGTCTACCAAGGTTATCCTTGACCATGAAAAAAAGAAATGATGGTATTAATGATGATTTATAAACTTCCAGAGTCTACCAAGGTTATCCTTGAACATGAAAAAAAGAAATGATGTTATTAATGATGATTGCTAAACACCTTATTTTGATGGTTATTTCTATTTTGTATGAGGTGAAGGGGAAAGGTTCTATCCTAAGATTTTATCTAAATTTGAATTCAAATTTGAAACCATTTTATTATATCCATATGAGGAAAGCTTGTCCATGTGGTTGGTACCTTGATCATTGTCATTGTGTTTATTTACAAGACCATTCACATTGGCCGATAAATAATTTCATTTTTTGGAAAAGTACCATGGCTAGGATTTGGCCTAATAATTTTATTCAAGTTGGTAGATTTTTTTTGGATTTGATGAATGGCTTAGAGGATTTTTCAGTCTCATTGCCTTATGGATGACGGATAGCTCACACAAGTGAAATGTCCATCAAACTTGGTAGATTTAGGAGAATATTACTTGCAATAATTATGGTGATTATTGCCCACATTTATTATGGAGTATTATGTTTTCTTATTTAGATGTTTCTTTTCTAGGTATCCCTTGGCTTTGCATTTACAATACTCAAAGCTTTCTTTTTCCTCCTATCTCTACAATCCTGGCACTGGGAACTATAGGAGATGATAGGCTTCACATTGAGCTAGATAAGCATGATGATATTAAGAGCAAGCCTGATGTTTGGTTTGTATGCATAGAAGGTGGCATTGACAAGTTTATTGAAATTATGACTAGATTTGATGCGAGATTGTCCATGCAGTTCATATCATATTGGTTGGATAAGAGGGTTTCTATTGGTGGTATCTCCTTAAGGTAAACGAGGAGGTTATTGATCAAGTGACTAGCATATCAATTGATGGTAGAAAATGGAAGAAAACGAGAAGAATCCCTAACACTATGAGCCTCAACCAGTTCTTTTGAGGTGATAAAAACCAATCAAACAAATGGGAGGCTTCAACTGCAAGGAACTCCCCTACCATAGGACTAAGTTTTCACTGTCATAATGAAATACTTTACTCTTCAAGGCCACTACATGATTTTTTATTATTATCATTTCCCTTTCCTTAATCACCTTAGGAATAGGGATCTTATCTCAATTATATTTTTCTTACTACATTCTATATATTCTAATGTTAAAGAAATTGTCGAGGCTAAGATTTTGGAGAAGAAGTTTACTATCCTACACCAAGGCCTAATCTATTGCCTCTATAGTTTCCATCTTTCCCTATGCCCTATGTGTGTCATTTCAGTCTAGGAAGCCCTGACCTCATAATCCCCACCTTATGCTAGTGTTATCCCTAACCCTGGGCATGTTGAAAAACTGAGGCTCAAGAACCCATCCCTTAAAATTATCTTGAGTCTATCTGACACCTCCCCTCCAACTGATATGACTAAAAAACCCAAAGGGAAAAAAAGATTCAACCCTCTTGAGGAGGATAAAGCCAAAGATCACAAAAGGGATAAATTTAACATACAACAAATAGATTCTAATGTTGAAATTATAGATGAAGCCAACACGCCTTGTTGCTTTGTTACACTTGCCAGGTCAAACTTGCTAACAAAGAGAAAAATCTTAAAGAGTCTTCTTCTTCAGCTGAATTAGAGGACACAAAGAGTAGGGAGGTGGAGGAAGAAATCTCAGAGAAAGAAGCTCCTTCAAAAAATGCTAGAAGTTTGACCCATATTTCAGAGAGCCTTAAAAATTCTATCAAGTCTACTCTTGATCCTACAACTAGACCCAATTCCCCCTCCCCTACCTTTGACAAGGAAAGGACTATTGTGAAGGAGGAGTGCAGTATCAAAGAGGAGGCTAGAGATAATATTGATGCAATCAAGAAAACCCTGGTTGAATTTGATGGGAAGCTTGAGGATATTGTTTGTGGCTTGGTTGGTTTGGATAAGAGACTCCAGGAGGTTTCCCTCTTTGCATTGAAATTCATGCATAGCTTGATGACCATGCTCTATTTTTTGTAGGAAAATGTTTAGAAGGGAAAAGTGGACTATAAGGAACTCTTCAATTTCCTAATTGAAGACTAGGCTAGGATGATGTTATCCAAGCCTATGAATCACAAGAAAAATTAATGATGGTGTTTTCTTTTTGGTGGTTTTTGATGCTCACTAGCCTGAATGGCCTTGGAAGTTTTAAGACTGTTTATAGTTTTATTTTTTATATTATAGACTTTATCTACTATAGTCCTGCATGGCATACTTGGTTTACTATTATTGAGACTTATAATGGTTATGTTAGTTTATATGGTTATGTTTCTATTAGTATCATGGTTAGACTTTATATTGTTTTTTATAGAGGAAAATATTTGTGATTGTGTCTTATTCTATTGTTATCATATTGAATATGGTAATTCGCTGACAATACCCCTGTGGTCTGTACTATGGGATAGACCCCTTATTTTTTATGCTTCTAATATCAAAAAATTTATTCTTCAATCCTAAACAACTAAAGCCTCCTTAAAAAAATGGTGTCTCAACTTTGTAAGTACATAAAGCTACTATTTAAAATAAGTTTACATTTGAGAAAGAATTCATCCAAAATTTTCCCCATAGTTATGGATTCACTAAATGAGCATTCAATAAAAAATTTGGTTTAAGATCATGTATGGATTTGAAGACATTAAAGTTTTTGTTTTTGAAAGTTTTGAAGTCAATTTTGAGGATCTTAGAAGTATTTTTCAAGCCATAAAATGGCCATAAAAAACATATCTATTTATAGCTTAATAAAAAACTTCACAAGCTTTTTAATGCATCAATTAGAATTCCTAATCAAAATTTATTGCCCCTAGAAGTTGGGCCTCTAGAGATGGAAAATATAAAAACATGTTGGACACAAATGAGATGAAAAAGGGAGTTACATCTTTTGGTGTGTGTTTTGAATGATATAGTTGTATCATTGTGTTAAAATTATATAAAATTTATATGCATGAAGAAATGACAACTTTGAAAAATAATGGTGTACATGATCTATCTAGTACCATTACCTAAAGGACGAAAACCTATTGATTGCAAATGAGTGTTCAAGAAAAATATTAGTTTAGATGCAAGTATCAAGAAGTGTAAGACAATGTTGCTTGCCAAAGGTAATCTCAAGTTGAGGGTGTTGAGTATGGTGAGATATTTCCTCCTATTACAAAAAAAAGACATCCATGTTATATTTTTGTTTTTTTCTTTCTATCATTGATGCTTATGATTTAGAGGTTGAGAAAATGGATGTGAAAATGACATTATTTCATGGTGATTTAGAAGAGGTTATTTATATGACATATCCATATCACTACGTGGAAAAGGGGAAAATTAGTCTAATTTGTAAATTGAATAAATATTTATATAGCCTTAACCAGAGTCCTAGGATGTGGTACCAAAAATATGATACATTACATTTTATTAAATGTTGATGGTATGTTAGTCATTAGTAAATGGAAATGAAAGATTTTAAAACTAAAGCCTCATCTTGTAGACAAAGACATTATTGGGATGGAAATCAAAAGAGATAGAGTGAACAAAAAGCTATAGCTCTGCTAGAGTATGTATTTATATTTCAATTTTATAGAGTTTAACATGCAGGATTATAGACTATTTTATGTGTTCCTTTCATAATTGGACACAATTATCTACTTTAGATTTTCCTACATCCCCATCAATATCGAGAAGACATGAGTAGAGTACCACACCAAAGTATAGTCAGAAGTTTGATGTATGTTATGATCTACAGTGCACTGTACATTGCGCAAGTAGTGGGAGTTCCTTACAGATATATGTATAATTCTAGTGGAGTTCAATGGGATGTAGTTAAAAGTCTCTTCAGATATTTAAAGGGTGTCGTAGAGTACTTATTATTTTATTTTGTGGTTTAATTAATTGAATTAGTAAGAGATAGGTTGTGTTTTCCTTGACTACTACTGAAGCGGAGTATAAGGTGCATGCTTGTAAAGAAGTCATTTGGCTTAAGATAATATGTTCAAATATTATAATTAAACAAGGTGTGGTGACATTTTATTGTGGTAGACAAAGTTTTATTTGTGTACCTAATAACCTAATAATTCATGCTAGACCAAGAATATTGGTGTTCAATACCATTTTTTTAGAGATATGGTCAATGATGGTAGTGTAAAATTGGTTACGGTGGAGATTTTGATTAAATAGTTTTGCAAATTCTTTAACAAAGGTTGGTAGGATAGTAATGGTTTGAATGAATTCTTGATCTTGAAAGTTTCTTCTAATTTTGTATCCAACATAAAGTTCATAGAAGAGTGTCATAAAATTTAGCCAAGTTTAGAAAACAAGAGAAGGGAAAACAAAAAAGTTTGAAAGTTTTAAACTTAAATGTTTTTAGTATTTAAGGTGTGTTTATACTAGGTTTGTCAAAATGTAGTGTGAAAAAAGTACCAAAATGAAACATAATCAAACCCCTTGAGGATTCAAGTCTCAAATATCCACTTGAAACAAACCCTTGGGTAGCTACAAGCTCGAAGCTTTCTCATTTCTTAAGAGAATGGGTGTTTAATTAACCATACTAAGTAAACCATTTACACACAAAAGATGGAAGTATAGGTTATAGAGACCTTCTAGATAATTTTGTGGGCTTTCTATCCATGATCAACATGTGGTTCTAGGATGAAAATGCAACACATAAGTGTTCTATATAGACCAAACATATAGACTATCATGGGAAAGTAAAGAATGAGTTTTACCCTAATCTGAGAACTAAAAATGACAATGCAAAATGTAGGAAATATTGAATAGAATTGAAAAATAAAATGAAAAGGAGGAAGCAAAAGAATATTATTGAGAAACCACAATTGAAGCTCCAACAAAGATTGCAATCATCTCTAGTGGAACTTACACACATAAGATCAAAGAAAAATGTTGGGGTAGCTATGTTTAAAGTTTTTCATTGGTGAAACCCTCACTTTAGTGTTTACACTGAACTATAGACAACCTTTAGACAAGAATGTAGACAAATATATACAGATTAAATAGATGCAAATTAAATGAAAGTGATATATAAGGAACCAAGACTCAAAAGTTAGTCCTCCCTCAAAGCCAATAGCTATGAAGCTCACTAGAGTGGAGAGTGGCAATAGTCATCGAGGCTGTAGAGTTCCAATATTTCAATGATGGTGGATGACAAGGTGGTGGACTTTTGATAATAGAAGGATGCAATAATGGAGCACTAGTATGTTGTGAGAATGTTCAAGAAGTTTTGAAAATACAAGAGGATGATTCAAGAATAGCCAAGAGAGATGTTAGAGAGGGAAAATATAGTGAAAAAGATTTTTTTATGGAACTACCTGTTATTCCCAATGTTGGTGTGGTTGAATAGGAGCATTACACTCCCAAATTCAGCAAGTGTAATGTTCCAACGATCAACTCATTTACAAATATTCATTAGAACTTAGCATATTGTGTATGCACCCAAGTTCCGTCCAAACTTAATAGTCAATAAGACAGACACAAGAGGTGGCAAAGATGGTTTGCAGAGTAGGATTAAGGTCTTAGGTTTACAATTGTCTTGATTTATGACCAAGGGGAAGGTGCATGTAATGTGTTTTGCATAAGATGCAATTTATGACATTACAACTAGCCTTTGTCTTGGCCCCTTATATTTTCAATTTCACAGCCCTAATGTTATCAATCCATTTTAGCTTGTTATGGAAATATGTTTATGTAGGAAACCCCACCCCCTTAAGAATGACCAAATACTAGTTTCAAGTTGGCATTCAACTATAATATCAATTAGATTGCCTAGAAACTAAGATCCCAAATATTTACAATGTTTTTTGTATTGTTCTTTAGAGTTTTGTTTGTTTGTTCAAGAAATCCTACCCTCTTCTTCATTTCCAAAGCTTTTTCTATTGATTCGCTAAATTAATTTCTAGTAGCATTAGGGAATGACAATAGTAACCCAATTACAACTTTAGGGTTTAAAAAGCTATTAGAAATTGCACAAGCTTTCTCAACCCCTTGTTTGTTCTTTTGCAACTCTTTTCTTCCAACTAATAGTATACATTTATCTACCACTTCTCATCTTCTTCTATATCAACTATCTACTATTCTATTCCATCTAAGTTATCCATTTTCATTTACCTAAACAATAAAAAATCTACATCTTTGTAATTTGGTGTTGATGTTTGGTTCTCAGTAAAGTTTTGATGATTTTGTTTGTTGTTCTATATAGCGTTTTATGGTTGCTTAGTGTCTTGTACTGCTTCATCTACTGAGCTCTCTAATTTCTAGTAAAGTTTTTCAATTTGAAAAAACTATCTACTATTGTATTTAAAACGTGTAGTTTCTCTCTTATTTTTGTGTTCAAATTCTTAATAATTATAAAATTATTTGTAATCAGAAAATTTGCATAGTTATTTTAAAGATTCTTTTAAAATAAAATAAAAATATTGCACATAATTACTTAACAATACAAAGACAAATTATTAAATACAATTTTAATTATACTAATAATATTTATTAAAATAATAAGAAAGTTTAACACTAAATCTTTTATATCACAACCAATCATGTTACATTGGTATAAAAATATTAAAACAAAAATCCAAAAATACTATTTCACTATTAAAAGACTTCAAGTAAAAAGGCGTAGTTAAGTTCCTCCCTACAAAATGTACCATTGACCAAATTTCAAAAAATAGAAAACACTAGAATTTTTTTTAACATTTAATACATTTTGTAAAGAGGTTAGCCCTGCCCAAAAATCCCAGTGATGTAAAAGTATGTCTGTATAGTTTATATCAAACATTTTTCTAATTTTTTTATTGTATTTATAATAAAAAAACCTAAGTGGGAGACTATTGTACAATTTGTTCTTTGTTTCATCTTTTCTCATGTAGAGGTACCATTACGGAGTTACGGAGGGCGCGAAAAACATGACCAAAATGTTTGTTTTTGTTTAACTTTCTCCTAGACGCGTTTTGCGATGTTTCGCGGAAACTGCATTGAGATCGATTGACAAAAATATATTTTTTAAATTATTATTTTATTTTCTCCTTACGCGTTTTGAGACACTTGGTGGTTGTCGTTGTTGTACCATACAAAACATAAATGGAAAACAACGTACATGGATGCCATAATAAAAAATTATAGAGACATTCTATTAATGTATGCCATAATAAAATATTTTATAGTTTTAGGGGGTTTCTTTTTATGATTGATTAACACGGAGTTTAAAATACGCGTGAAGAAAGCAAGTTGAGATGAAAAAATAATGTGTAAATACGGATGGATTGAGGTTTTTTTTATATTGAATAAATGCGAATTACAAAGATTAAGTTGCATAGAATTGATTGAGTTCATATATAAGTGTATAATGAATAATTTAAATATTAAATATTATTGATTATAATATAATTATATTAAGTTTAAATTATTGATAGATAATAAATATTATTTAATATTATATCATAATTTATTGAATAATTTAATAATATTTTATACTTGATACTTATTGTATAATTATATTATATATATTAAATACTATTTCACTTTGACTAAATATTGTATAATATAAATATTAGTTAGTAGGTAATAAAATTATATAAAATTATTAATAAAAATATATAGTATAATATTTTATAGATTAATTTAATACTATTTTATAATTATAGAGATAATATTTATTATAGCTAATTGTTAAAACTTCAGATAATGTAGAGATGTAATAGAATAAATTATATTAAATTTAATTTAATATATCATAATTTATACAATTAATAAGTATTATTATATAATTAATAATATATTTAAATTGTTAATGAATATTATTTTATAGTTGTAGAAACAATATTTATTGTATAATCATATTATATTCAATTTATCATTTGATAAAATATTGAATATAATATTAAATTTGATCAATATTAGACAATAATTTATATATTAAACAATTTTGGAGTATATTGTTAACATATTGTTATTCCTACTTTATTTAGTAAACCCTTATATAATGCTACGGTAGGTTAAATTTCTATATACATTATATACATTTGTGTGGAAGAAAATATTTTACATTATGATTCATATGAAAAAATAAGTAATTTACTTTTAGATATTTTAAGAGTTGAAAGAACAAGCACATCTCTCTCTCTCTCTCTCTCTCTCTCTCTCTCTCTCTCTCTCTCTCTCTCTCTCTCTCTCTATATATATATATATATATATATATATATATATATATATAACCCTCTCCCCATCCTATCTTTCCCCCTCTTCTCTCACTCTCCCCATCTACCTATCTTTTTTCCATCTCTCCCCTATTTACTCTCTCTCTCACTCTCATTTCATTATTTCCTCCAAAGATTATGTCATCTAATTTCTCCTATCATATGAAAAAAACTAATTTCTCCTATCATTGACATCTCAAACTCCTTCATCTCCTCAACAAATGCCAAACTCATTTCATCATTTCCTCCAAAGATTATGTCATCCACAAACACTTCAACTAATAGTATCTTATTACCTTTAACCTTTAAGTACACATTACTATCCTCACTTGTTCTTCTGAAATTAATCTTAACAAGATAAGAGTGTAGCCTTTCATACCATGCTCTAGGTGCTTGTTTTAGTCCATACAATACCCTTTGTAGCTTGCACACCATATCCTTATCTTTTTTCAATGCAAACCCATCTGGTTTCTTTATGTAAACCTCTTCTTCAAGAATCCCATTCAGAAAAGTAGATTTAACATCCATTTGAAAAACTTTAAAATTCTTATAGGCAGCATAAGAAAGTAAATTCTTACCCCTTCAAGTCTTGCCACTGGACAAAATTTTTCTCCATAGTCTAATGGACTTCTTCTTGTGCATATCCATTACATACTAGTCTTTCCTTATTATGAACCACTTCCCCATCTTCATTTATTTTGTTCCTGAAAACCCACTTTGTACCAATCACATTCTTGTCTGCTAGTTTAGGAATAAGTGTCCACGTGTCATTCTTATCAATCTGATCAAGTTCCTCTTCCATGAAATTTATCCAATCATCATTATTCAAGGATTTCCTCACCGTTTTAGGCTCAAATTTGGAAATCAGACATGTACTTTATTTGATCTTCCTTTTGGTTTTCACTCATGCATCTTTATCACCAATAATATGATAAGTGGAATGAATCAATTTTACATACCTTGGAATAACCGGTTCAAGTCTAGGTGTTTCTTCTTCTTGTTCCACCAATTGAGCCACTTCCACATTGTTCTATTCAAAAGATTCTTGCTATTGTACATGCACATACATAAATTCCTAATCATTCTCTAATTCTTTCTTGCTTGTTTCATCATATTTCTCTGGATATTCATCTATCTTACATTTGCACTTTCAATCATCTTGTTAGACCTTTTATTGAAACACTTATAAGCCTTAATTTTAGTAGAATATCTCAATAAAATGCCTTCATAAATCTTAGGATCAAACTTTCTAGTGAAATTATCTCTTGATCTAGCATTTACTACCCAAAACTTTCAAACTGTAGGATTTGAGCAATACAAATCCACAAAACCCGAAGATCACTTGCATACAAAAACTTGTTACAAGGAAGTAGAGACAAGAAGAGGGCAAGGGTTTGACTCAAAAATATGAAGAAGAAAATATCCTCAATTAATGAATGAATAAAATATACAATGGATCATCCTTATAAAGGAGATCAAAAGCCTTTAAAGGAAAACCCTAGTGCATGTAATAATTAGTTAAATTATTACAAGACTAATGCATGCAAGTTTATATTTACAACAACTAGTGCGTGAGTTTAAAACAACTCGTGCATGTCTGTTTAAATATAAACAACTAAAGAAAAAGAGTTGACATTTTAAGAAGGGAGTAAAGATTAATTAACATAATTAATACTTTACTCTAACAGAAACATTTAACACTAGGTAAATAACCATACCATAATTCATAAGGTATCTTATTAGTTCTTTTATTCACTAATACTCAATTTAGTGTATAAATTGCAATGCTAATTGGTTCTCTCTAATATGAATTAAGTACATTACCTTGAATCATCATAGTCCTAGCAGCATCAACTATAGTTTTATTGCTCCTTTCAGCAACACCATTCTACTGTGGAGTTCTAGGTGCAAACATTTAATTCTTGATTAGATATTCTCCTCACAATATTGAACAAATTTTGATGAAGTAAACTCTCCTCTATCTGATCTTGAGAACTTCAACATTTTACCTATTTCTTTCTCAACAAGTGCTCTAAAAGATTTGAACTTGTAGAAATCTTCAAAATTGTCCTTCAAGAAATTCACCCACATCATCCTTCAGTAGTCATTAGTAAACAATATGAAACATTTATCACCATGATAACTTCTAGTCCTAATAGGACCACACAAATTAGTATGCACTAAATATAGTATATTCCCTGATGAAAATGACTTGCTACTAAAAGTAGAACTAGTTAACTTACCCAACTGACATCCTTACACATCATGTTGTCTTGTTTAACTAGTTTTGGAAAACCTCTAACTACATTCATCTTACTAACTTTGACCAAACTATCAAAGTTCACATGACTAAACATTCTATGCCAAAGCCAACTATCCTCAACTTTAGCAACCAAAAAAATTGTTAACAGTGTTGTTCAAATAGAATAAATTACCTCTAGTCTTCCTACCCATAGCAATCAGATCACCTGATCTTCCAAGTATCCTGCATACATGTCCTTTGAACTCAAGCCTATAACCTTTGTCATTCAACTGACCCACACTCAAAAATGTTGTGTTAGACCTTCTACAATATAAACATTATTAGCATTTCTCTTACCATTCAAAGAAATTGTACCTTTTCATTTAACCAAGTAGGGTGTATTGTTACCAAATCTAACCACACCACCATCAAATTTTTCAAGCTTGATGAATTTACCTCTATCACTGGTCATGTGATGAGAGAAACCACTATCAATGACCCACTCATTCGATTGATCCATGTGATTGACTAAGGCCTTTTCACCTTCTGCAACACCCTCTTTGACTACAACAAACACTATCTCTTCTTCTTCATTATCTTCTTATTCCTCATCAACCACACCTTCATCTATTGCAACATAACATTGTTTCTTTCTTTTTTCTTTGAATCTTCTGAAATTTTCCTTATGCTCACCATTAGGACACCTAGCAACAATATGTTCAATATTATTGCATGAGAAACACTTCAAAGGTAACTTTCCTTTGTACTCACTGGTACTGCTAAGTAGTCTCCTTGCAAATAATGCTTCAAGTTCCACTTGCTTCTTCTCTTCATCTAGGATAGATTAAAAATGCTTGGAATAACTTGACATGTAGGCGAATTCATGACTTATCTTATTTACATTCTTATTTGATGCTAATGCAAAAGAGGCCTCAAAAGATGCTTTAACTCTAGGAACACTATTATCAAAGTTACCCAATGCAAAATTAATAATCTTACCAATCAAAACATCAATAGAGACAATCAATTGTTCTCATCTCATGATTAGAAAAAACTCTAATGGTATAAGCATGTAGAAAATTCCTCAACATTTTACATACCACATCTTCTTCTTCAATGGTACTACTGGCACTCTCTATAGCACCAACAACTTATTTTATCCTTTGACCATATTGAGAAATATTTTATCCTTCAATAATTTACATGTCATCATATTTTCCCTTTAGACTATCTACCCTATCTTTTTGCACATGCTTGTCTCCACAATAGATTAGTTTAAGCTTTTTCCAAACCTCATGAGCAATCTCTAGACCATGCACATCAATATATTTAGTGTCAGATAAAGTACTTACTATAGCCTCTAATGCTTTCATATTATCATGTTGCTCCTTCAATTGATCTTCTTTAAGAGTCGCAACAGGAATAATATATTTGATCACAACATGATTCCAGAATTGTGGCCCCATACCTTTTAGATAGATCTTCATCTAGTCACTCCATATTCTATAGTTATCTCTTGTAAACTTAGGACCCTCCTTCAACTTTGGATCTTTCTCTCAAGTTGTTAAGCTTACCACAAAGAGCTTTGATACTAATTGTTAATACTATAAGGTCCAAGATTATTGAGACGGGGGGTGAATCAGTAATCTATCAAATTTGAAGCTTTTCACTGTCCTTTCAACAATATCAACCTCATTCATTAACGTTAAAATTTATACATGCAATAAACAAAGTAACCATACAACCTTCCAAACATGCAACAAAGTGACACCAATATTTTTATCATGGAAATCTTGATAAAGGGTGAAAACCACGGTGGGAATTAACACCCACTAATAATCTGCACTCTTTAGAAATGTGTCATATTAGAGACCTAGCCCTGTTAGGAGCTTACAATGATGCCCGATTAGGATCAAACCTTGTTAAGGGTCACTTGGTTAAAGGATTTAGCTATAGACCTGCTAGAAGATTTACCCTATTAGGAGTAACCCTGTTAAAGGATTTCAAACCCTATTTAAAGAGTCACCCTATTAAAGGATGACGCAAAGGAGGATAGGGAGAGGAGCCAAAGGCACACTCTAACCAGATCCACCTTGTAGAGATCACACACGGAATCAACAACACACAAGTGAGAGAGAGAATGCAGATCAACTTCTATGATTTCATCAAATAGATTCATACATGTCGAGCTGTAAGGCCTTCTCGGTTACGACCAAATATTAAAATTCAAGTACAAAAGTCCTCCAACATGCGAGGATCTGAAACTATCTTCAATCTTCTAACTTCTATCTTCTATCCAAACTTACTCTCCAAAAACTGACTCCCCAAACTACAACCAAAGACTACAATATATACAAGAGGCTACCGAATAAGTCAACCTTCAGATCCACCATCAACATAAGGAATGACGAGATCTAGGTCCACATGCTTCCTAATCATAGATACCAACATTAAATCTGTGACCATCATTAATTGCACAAGTCAGCCTCAACAAGAAATTAAAACAAACAACTTGATAAGCAAGAATAACTGAGCACCAGACAAGCATCATTGAGCACCAGGGAATTAACTGAGCACTAGAGAGATAACCGACCAACCCCGGTTAACAAAGGAAACTGAGCAACTACCGATCCAACTTGGTCAAAGTAGGAACCGAGCAACACAGGAAAACATAAAAATGTTTTTGGTGACACAAGATTGCCAAGGACCCGAGATGCTCCTGCATCAAAGGATTTACAAATCAGACCCGTTAAAGTCTACTAGGTTAAGGAATTTTCTTGTAGAACCTATTAGGATTCAACAAGTACAATGATCTAGGTGTAGCACTTGTCATTTTCTTGTTTAGATCCAATTAAGCAGAAACATTTCTCTTGCAGAAAATATTCAATTTTCACTCAATCGTACCTTCACATCCATGACATACACTTGCATAATTCATTGATTTACATATATATACATTGCATGCTCATTAGGACCTTAGCCGACTTCCAAAATGTATTATATTTAAATTACAATCATGCTCGCTTGATGCTTGAACCCTAAAACATATTACCAATAATTGATTATAATTTCAAGTCCATGTGGGCCTTCAGATCCATCACACATTAGATTTAAATCAAGAATAATCAAACCTTTTGACTTCTTCAATATGCTTCCAACACTTGATTAAATCTGATCACCCCAAACAATGTAACATCAAATAACCATTTCAAATCTATTGTGCCATGTCACCTTGATAATGGGATCACAACTAGATCCACCACAACTAACCACATCATCACCAGTCATCTATCTAACATCAACCGATCAAACTTGTTGAAACATTTTCTAACTTTCATAGAGTGATCCCAGAGAAAGAATCTCCTTCAACCAATGTTAGAAGTTTGACCCATATTTCAAAGAGCCTTAAAAATTCCATCAAGTCTACTATTGATCCTCCAACTAGAGCCAATTCCCCCTCCCCTAGCTTTGATATGGAAAGGACTGGTGTGAAGGAGGAGTACAGTATCAAAGAGGAGGCTAGAGATAATATTGATGCAATCAAGAAAACCCTAGTTGAATTTGATGGGAAGCTGAAGGATATTATTTGTGGCTTGGCTGGTTTGGATAAGAGACTCCAAGAGGTTGCCCTCTTTGCATTGAAATTCATGCATAGCTCGGCGACCATGCTCTATTTTTTGTAGGAAAAAGGTTTATAAGGGAAAAGTGGACTATAAGGAACTCTTCAATTTCCTGAATGAAGACTGTGCTAGGATGATGTTATCCAAGCCTACGAATCACAAGAAAAATTAATGATGGTCTTTTATTTTTGGTGGTTTTTGATGCTTGGTGACCTAAACGGCCTTAGAAGTTTTGAGACTATTTATAGTTTAATGTTTTATATTATAGACTTTATCTACTATAGTCCTATGTGGCATACTTTTTTTCACTTTTATTGAGACTTATAATGGTTTTGTTAGTTTATATGGTTATGTTGCTAGTAGTATCATGGTTAGACTTTATATTATTTTTTATAGAGGAAAATATTGGTGTTGTTTCTTATTCTATTGTTATCATACTAAAAATCGTAATCTGCTGCCAATGCCCTTGTGGTATGTACTATGGGATAGGCCCCTCTTTTTTGATGCTTCTAATATCAAAAAAATTATTTTTCAATACTAAACCAACTAAAGACTCCTTCCTAAAAAAAAATAGTGTCTCAACCTTGTAATTACATAAAGATACTATTTAGAATAAGTTTACATTTGAGAAAGAATTCATCCAAAAATTTCCCCATAGTTATGGATTCACTAAATGAGCATTCAATAAAATTTTTGGTTAAGATCATGTTTGGATTTCTAGAATTGGAATAGCACTTGAATAAGGTTTTTTTTTTTAACAAAAATGAAATGTGATTTAAATGTGTTGTGTTCAAGTGTGAAGTTGATGAACGTAAATAGAAAAATGCAATAGGTGACTACGACCGGTTATGTGGACCCAAACAAAGTAATGAAGATGGTTAAATCTACTAGCAAACGGGTAGAATCCAAGCTTTAAGTACCATACAATTTGGTGTCTCAACCATACACATCACAAGTCTATGATAAAAGAGCCATTGTTGGTTTTGTCCACAAGGTTGAATACAACACAGTCCCAAGCCATAACTCTATAAGTAAAGTTTTTATCTGTGCTCTTACGCTTGGAATGAAATGAAAATCTCATGATTTGAGTGCTCTGGATAAAATGTTAAAAAAATTAGATTTGATTTGTGATGTTACCGAAAGTTTAATTTATCAATTCAGAAATCACAGCTTGCACTCAAAGCAATATGTACAATGGTGTTGTAGATATCAAATCAAAATGACTAGTTGAATTAGTGAGGCCTTGGTCGCCGACTGTAGAGGAAGATTGCCAAGAGTGCAGAGAGGTCAAGAAAAGATCACATATGTTGAGCTTGAGATGCTAGGGTTTTGGGAAAATGTTGTTTGCATATGGATTTCAAATTATTATAAATTTTTCTTTACCCCCAATTCCCATTTAAGTGGAATTGGAAATGATTTTCGAATTCCACCTATTTAGATGGAAGATTCAAATGCTGGTTTTGCGGGTAAAAGGGAATTAACAAATCCCTATTTCAGTTTCATGTTTTGAACATAAAAATAAAAAATGTCAATTTTGGGATTTGACAATCCCAATTAGAGTCTAATTCCAGCAAATAAAGGGGCCCTAAAAGTCACCACTATTGATACAATGTTGTCAAAAAAAAATTGAAAAGTAAATCAACAAATATAGATATTAAATTAACAAATATAGATATTAAATCAATAACTCCTATCACAATCATTGAAACACATATTAGATCATCTCCCCTAAACAAGTGTATCCCTAGTTCAGTAAAACTCTATTCTGCAGTCCAGTTATAATAGAAGGACAAAATTGCACAGATTGACAGACCAATCCAGTAATGTCCACTGGCTAGAATAGGGGATTTGGATATCAGTTATCTGGATTCTTTCCAGCACAATTGGAGAAATCCTCCACCATTGATCTGTATTTCGTATTGCAGACGATTTCCTTAATATCTCCAAAAGAAAATTTAAAATTTCAAAGTGTTGTCATTCCCCGAAGCTTCGCCGAAGATGACGGATGACAAATGTCCAATGCACTCATCTGCTCACATGGACCAATAATAAATAAACCCCCAATTTGAAATAACAAGAAGAAAATGGAGAAGAGAGGATAGCAGGTGTAACCCTTTTCATTCCTTCTTCCAAATTTCTTCAGTCGACAGAATGGAGAAATATCTGAGCGAAAATTTCGGAGGAGTGGAAGCAAAGCATTCGAGCAAAGCTGCTCTCCAGAGATGGCGAGATCTCTGCTCTGTTGTCAAGAACTCTAAAAGGAGGTTTCGCTACATTGCCGATTTGGACAAACGAAAAGAAATCGAGCAGATCCGAAGCGTAAATAAGGTGCACAATAATTTCTGTTAAATCTACTGTTAAAATTTATTGTTCTTCATTTATCGGATTTGTTTTAAGCTTTCCTGCTTTGAAGAAATCTTTTGTTCTGTTTTCAATTAAATCGTTTTGTTCCATTTTCAAGTAATCTTTTGTTCTGTTTTCAATCAATCTTATGTTCTGTTTTCAAGTAATCTTTTGTTCTGTTTTCAATCAATCTTATGTTTTTACTTCTGAGAAAGAGTATTTTGTAGGGAGGGTTCAAATACACTGATAAAAAGGCATCTTTCAGCTATTTTATAGTTTTTTAAAGATATTTTCTACACATCTTTCAATAATTTTACAGTTTTCTATATATTGAAGATATTTTCTACACAGTTGACGATATGGCTGGGAAAAATGGATAGAGATGAACTGTTCAGCTTATCTTCATTCTCTGATATTACCTTGCTTGCTTTATTTAGTTAAAAACAGCTTTCGTGTTTTGTTAAAATATTATATATAAAGTTTAAATTCTAGAAGACAATCTGATATCGGAGTGAGAGTGAGCCCCTCTTAATTTACTCGAAGAATATTATAAAACTACAATTTAATTTTTTAAAACTGTCAATATCAAACCTTAAAGTACATACCTACTGCACATGAATTTCGAAGTGGAGAAATTCGTTAGAAAAGACAAAGTTAGGTGTGTCATGACCTGTACATTTATCGTAATGTGTTGGAACTCTAGTGATCGTTAATTGTAAATGAATATTGCTAAAACTAGGTTATCTCTTTAATCCCAACAACGCCCTCATCTAGGGTATTGGGTAAATTGTAAACTAAAATGTAAAATATATAAGGGATAGTTGTATGTTTCCGGCTTAATGTCGAGTGACTTGCAGGGTGATTTTTTCTCCCGACTCTTTTTTTGAATATTGTACTTTAATATTTTTAATACAAAATGCCTCTATTCATAAAAAAAAATATATAAGGGAAGTTTGAAAAAAAAAACTAAGTGTCTCCCTTGGTAAGATATGTGTTTATGTGTTTTAGTTTACGATTTAGAGGTTGCCCTTATTTAATCCGTAAAATCTTGGTTTCACGTTACATATTCTTCCTGCCTCATATTCATAATAATGATGGACAATCATATGGTAGTGTAAGTTTAAAAGTCTTATAGAATGATATATAGTAGTGTAAATTAAGTTTTACAGATATTCAAACTTCATAGAGTCATTTAAATCAAATTTACATAACAAGGTTTAAAAATATAAGACAAACGGATATATGATTTAGTTAATTTAGATATAAATTTGAGTTTTAATAAGTATTATAAAATATATTAAAATAAATGTAGAAATATTTTTTCTTCATTTTAATGATAAATATTTGTATTAAATTTATATCAATAGAGTTTTGATAAAGTAAAATACAAATTGTGTTTTGTTTAAGGTTGAAATTGTCTTTACAATTTTAATTTTCATATTAGCAATCTTAAACTTTTATTTAACCCTAATTCTACAAGTTGCAATCTTGTTCTCTATGTTCTTTCTCCTCAAAGATCCATTAGCATACACTCTATGTTCTTACTCATAAAAAATCTATTAGTATGCATATATTTGATCTTACTAGTGTTTAAAAGCACTAGTAGGAATTGTTATAGGGGGGATCTATAACTTATCTTGATTACAAGTGAGCCCTCTTATATCTATGCAACAAATATGATTTTGTATTGGCGATCATGATCTTGATGTTTGTATCGTTGGTTACCCTAGATTCAAATTTTGATATTTTGTGTGTGAGTCAACAAGTAGCAACCAACTAGGATAGGGTTACTTTGAGCTCATAATTAAATTTAAATTTTGAAAACAATAGTTGAGGACACCCTAGCAATTGTGGTTCATGGTTAAGGTTTCTTGACATATCATTAAGTAGGATTAGGAACAAAAAGATTAATGGTTGGGTCTAGACCACTAGGAAATAGAGATTGACTTCTAGCTTAACTACAAATTAAGTGTCAACTCTTGCACATAAATCTCAAATTGGTCACAAGACTGTTGCTTAGGGGACAAAGATTAAATAGTCTGAAATGAGTGAGGAAAAGTGCATGCACATTGTTCACTTGTACATTTTGTCCCCCTTTTGACTTACTTGTAAGCTACATGAATCATGCATGTCAAAGTAAACAACTCATGAAGTAAATGGCAAGCACATTCATAAAATATATCTTTGTATAGATATGCATGATGTTCAATTTGTTCCATGTGTGATAACAACTACATCTTTTAACCCACATGCAAATTCTTTTTAGTGACATCTAGTATAAATATTGAATTGAGCATAAACAATACATAGCAATACTGACATTCAATGTGTAAATAAAAGAGGCGTAGGACTCATGAAGAGACAATATTACCCCAAAAGATAAGTGTAGAGTTCAAGAAAAACCATTATAGTTAGCAAAAGCAATATAGTATCTACACATGGATCACTATAATCATGGCCCTAATTAAAAAAAAGATGGTGTAGGACTTCTAACTAGCCAATGCAACCATATAATGTTGTTGTAGGACTTTTAATGAGCCATTGTAACCATGAGCTCATGGTGTAGGATAAATGTAGAGCCAGCATAACCATTAGCATATACTCTATGTTCTTACTCATCAAAAATCTATTAGTATGCATATATTTGATCTTACTAGTGTTTAAAAGCACTAGTAGGAATTGTTATAGGGGGGATCTATAACTTATCTTAATTACAAGTGAGCCCTCTTATATCTATGCAACAAATATGATTTTGTATTGGCAATCATGATCTTGATTTTTGTATCGTTGGTTACCCTAGATTCAAATTTTAATATTTTGTGTGTGAGTCAACAAGTAGCAACCAATTAGGATAGGGTTACTTTGAGCTCATAATTAAATTGAAATTTTTGTTCAAACAATAGTTGAGGACACCCTAGCAATTGTGGTTAATGATTAAGGTTTCTTGACCTATCATTAAGTAGGACTAGGAACAAAAAGATTAATGGTTGGGTCTAGACCACTAGGAAATAGAGATTGACTTCTAGCTTAACTACAAATTAAGTGTCAACTCTTGCACATAAATCTCAAATTGGTCACAAGACTAGTGCTTAAGGAACAAAGTTTAAATAGTCTGAAATGAGTGAGGAAAAGTACATGCACATTTTTCACTTGTACATTTTGTCCCCTTTTGGACTTACTTGTGAGCTGCATGAATCATGCATGTCAAAGTAAAATGAGAAACCAACATGAAGTAAATGGCAAGCACATTCATAAAATATATCTCTGTATAGATATGCATGATGTTCAATTTGTTCTATGCGTGATAACAACTACATCTTTTAACCTACATGCAAATTCTTTTTAGTGACATCTAGTATAAATATTGAATTGAGCATAAACAATACATAGCAACACCAACATTCAATGTTTAAATAAAAGAGGCACTATTACCCCAAAAGATAAGTGTAGAGTTTAAGAAAAACCATTATAAATAGCAAAATCAACATAGTATCTACACATGGATCACTATAATCATGGCCCTAATTTTAAAAAAGATGGTGTTGAACTTCTAACTAGCCAATGCAACCATATAATGTTGTTGTAGGACTTTTAATGAGTCATTGTAACCATGAACTCATGGTGTAGGATAAATGTAGAGCCAATATAACTATAATCTTAATGAAAGAAGTAATATGTATAACCTACATGAAAATTTTAAAATTATGTCACACTTTATTTTAGGAAATAACCAACATGAATATATTTGTTTTACTTGGACTCTGTAAAAGTGGCATTTATGTTTTGAATTTTAAATGATATATTAATTAATGAAATGTAGAACTCTTAATACAATTTATGTTTATACTTAAAAAAAATAAAATTAGTTGGATATGTTTTTATAAATTCAAGAGAGTTGTTTTAATTTTTTTTTTGAAGTGAGGCTAATGGAACGTCACAAAAAGTATAGAAAATTTAAAATTTCTTCTTTGATTTATTTTCCACTAATACAACTAGAAAATCTAATGCATGGACAAAAAATGTAATTTTTAAAAACTATTTTTTAATATATGATTTTAAGCCAAATTTACTTAAAATGTCATAATTTTGATGATGTTGGAGTTATTGGTTCAAGCTTGCATGCCTAATAATCACTTGCAAGAAAAACACCTATCATGAATGGAGATCAAGCAAGATAGATTTACTCAACAACTTGAGAATTGTACTGATGCACAAAATATTATGACTACACTAAAAGAATGAATCCTTATTGAAGGGTAATGTAACCCTAGATCTAAACCTTAGATGAATATTAAAAGAGAGCTCGAATTGAGTGTCCATGTCATAATAAATGAGACATGTTCTAAATATAGTTCAATCCAATAATTTTGGAGAAAGCACCCTTTATGTTTAGCTAAAGTGAATAAAGTAATAAAGTGTTGAACACACAGAGGACTAAGAGTGGGAGGTAAATTAGTTTGAACAACAACTACAATTGTCATTCAAATCTTAATATGTACTTCAAATCACCATATGCAACTTACTTCAATGAAACTATAAAACACAAAGCATAATCAACACAAGAACACCTGATTTACATGGAAAACACAAAATTGGGAAAAACCATGGTGAGAATCAAACTCACAATATAAATAGCTTGAATTAAAATGTTTTAGGCTCATTGCTAAGGAGAAACAACACCTGAATGACTTTCACAACTAGGGCTCACTACCTTGGGGAAATATTCAAAGGACTTGTACAACTGAAACTCGCTATCCTAGGACAAGATATAAAAGGCTGCCACTAGAATTACAATCATTTGGCAACACCATGAATCTCATAATTGAAATCAAAAGAATCTCTTGAACATGAACTTGTCCTTGAACATCAACATCAAACAATTAGAGACATGGTATACATCTATCACTATCTAAATGCATTGTCTTTGAATGTTTCATCTAAGTTCTATATTATGTATGTCTACTTGATACACACTTCGCTTCTTTCTTTTATTTCCTTCACACCACACACTTTTTCCACACTTTCATGATTTTGAATGTACTCCTTAATATGAGATAAATCATCAAAAGCTCTATTTAAGATCAACTACAACCAAAACAAGTCATCCAAAGCCAAGATACACGAGGCGGTCCACTCTATGAGAAAGAGGGGACTCAAATATATCACAACACACTCTTCTAACATAGATCCAACACTTTGCACCAAAGTCATCTTCAAAATGTATCATGTGTAAACATGCAATGAAGCTTGTAGAACAATCAACCAAAACACATTTTCCAAAGCAACTTGAATCATGCAAATCTCCACGCACCAAGGTGAGACCCAAATTAACATTCCAACTTCATCTGCAAATTTTATCCAAACAAAAAGAATGGCCCCAAATAAAATAGCACATTTGAATGCACAAAACCATAGCATAATTGAACACATAAGATATAGATCATTATAGCTCACTTTTGAAACACATATCACTAAAAAACACATTGTATGACCATAAATGATTACGACCATCATACAACAAAACAACTTCCAACATATCTAGAGAACACTGAAGATATTCCAGACCAATCTAATACAACCCTCTGCTATCATAGAACTGCAACAATAAACTTCTAAGCCACCGAGTCGACACTAACCATATCTAGAACACAACTAGAATTTTGAATCATTAGATGAACATCTTTCAGACCAAGGGAATTGCAAGTGTATAAAACATATGACATATTCTAAATCATATCCACAAAAGAAAATTCCATCACAATTCTTGCTATCCATATCGAACTAATTGGTCTGAATACATCTAGACCATCAAAAACAACACAATCAGACCAAGAAACAAACATCAATAATTCAATAATTCATCTTCATTCTTCCAACTTGTCATCAATAATTCATCCTTCCAACGAGTTTGACATTAATGACAACAAACATCTATATTTGCAACATAAAGGATCTAATTAAAAAATTAATTAGATGATTATTCTATTTACTATAGCACCCCACCTTAAGATTAACTTGGGGAGAAGCTAAAAGGCTATTTCATGAATGTAAGCATGATGGGTCCTGAAAAGAAGTCCTCACTAGGTATACATGTACAAACCAATGCCATCTCTGACAACAAACAAAAAGGAGAAAACCACAATGATAAAACATCCTCTCCAAAACAAATAAATTGAATAATTTCTCTAGTGAAATATGGAAAGAGTAGAGAGTCAATATGAACCCCCGAGGAGTGCTGTTGTCACTCCAGTACAATAGATGTCCCCTCATAGGAGAGAAAGTAAGATACAATGTATTACCCAATAAGGAAGAAGCCCTGTTGCCAACAACAAATGTTTGAAGATGAGTGTTTCTTATGATCTAAGAATGACAAACTATGTTCCTCCCCTTAGGAAGAAACAAATCCAATGATAAAGGTAGAAGTTACTCCATGAAAGGAGATGGGAGGAAGGGCTTCAAGATATGTTTCATGGAAGAATGCTTAATTGAGCACAAGTTTGAATCAAGATATATGCCAAATCAAATGAAGTAGAAATCTTGTTGAATACTTTTGGATGCTAAAAGGGGGGAAGGTGAATCAACATATACTAAAGCTTAATCTCTTATTATCCCTTCATTCCTTGTGTAAAGAAGTAAATAACTCAAACAAAAAAATGTAACACAAAAGGAGACCAAGATTTTTACGTGCAAAACCCAATGTAGGAAAAACCACAGTGAGAACTATCTCACTTTATGAAAAACTAATTAAAATTATTTTAGGCTCAAGGCCAAGGAAGCTCATTGCTCCTGATTTGAATTTCAGCCTAAGGTGCACAACATTAGGGCAAGATACAATGGACTTGTAGACTAAACATCACTTCTTTAGTGCTAAATACAATATGACGTGATTTCAAGAAAATCTATTTTTTGAACTGAGACAAAATACATCCTCTAAAATATTGATTATAGTTCACTTTTCTAAACATCATAAATTGAATTCATTACTGATCATTTTCACTTGCAAACCTTTTCTCTTATACTATACACCATATTGTTGGAATTATGGAAAGGTGTGTATTGAGAGGGGATGGATGAATCAGTACCCTTAAAAACTTTCAAACTGAATCCTTGTAAACATGTACTTCAATAACCGATTGTATCAATTGTGTACACGATACATTCAATGTCACAACTGAAATGTAAATGCATGTAATCAAATCAATAAAACATATATGAAACTTCAATACATATGACACATGTATTTTGGTATCGCATAAACCCTTGTTAGAAGGTAAAAACTACGGTGGGGATGAAACCCACAAAGCTTCACTACTGTAGAAATAAAGTTGTCGGTTAAGGCTTACAAAGATTGATCAATTCTAGTGATCTTACCCTGTTAGGAGTAACAATAAGATCAACTAGATCCACCTGGTTAGAGGATTTTAGCAACACTATTCAAGTGTGCACTCGGTTAGAAGATTTAATAAAAGAACTGTTAAGTCCACTATGTTAGGAGATTTTGAGTTTGCTACAGCTGTTAGAGAGTAACAATGATGTATGGTCTGTATGAGATACGACTTACATTGTTGATATCAGATCCATTAAGTACAATAATGATATTGCGTTGTTGTGATGAATATGTCCTTCTGTGCTTCTCGATAGCCTTATATATGTTCCTAATAAACTGAATGCTCTGTCAAAGTCCTTCCAATCTTAACCCTTTCTAATCTTCAGACGTCCTTGAGTGCGGCTACTTCTTGATGATACATGTCAAAATGACATCTTAACAATACTTATATCAAACTGATTTGACCTAATTAGGGTTTGGATATTATCTTAGAAAACCTAAGATCAACGGTTCATATGATTAACCTAGATCATCCATACATAGGAATCATTATTCATTGAATGATTACATCCGCCATAAATATTCATTTCGATCTTGGTAAATCATTTTCTTGCTCGAAAAAAAGTTGTTTACCTTGAACTATGTGCCATTCCAAACTTTTATGTGAACTCTGGATTACTTGGTAAATGTTGTCTCTCGGTCTCGGTATATACTGGTGTTCGGTAATCTTGTGTACTTGGTAATTGTTGTACTTGGTAACCTCTGTGTTCGGTGACTATTACGTAGTTATAACTGACTAAATTGTCTTGCTTTGTTTACCCACTGTACAAATGAATACTAATGACAACTCTTGATCCATTTACGAGTAACATTCTCCCCCTTTGGCATTAGTATCAAAAACTTATATGTGTATGCCAACTATAAAAGTTTGAACTTGAAAAATTTACAAAACAAAAAATGTGTAAACTCAGTGACTCCCCCTTTGAACATGCTCACGATATATATACATATGTTTCCCCCTTTTTGAAATGATGACAAAGAATATAGTCACAACTTGTCAAAAATATTTAGATGGGTTTTCTTGAGATTATCCATAAGTTTCTCCCATTCCTTGTTAAGATTTTCTAGAGCCAGGTGCTCTAAACTTACTTATGTATGCATATCAAAAATATTTTCTGTGACTGAGATCTCGGGGGTGGCAATCAATTTCTTTTGCTTAGTCATGCATGTTTTTGCAGCACTTCCAAATGCGGTAGTAACTCGGCTTGTAGCTCGGTTACCTGTTCTCTTATTCGGTCCTCTTCCTTTCTCAATTCTAGTCTTAACTGTTGAATGTGCTTAACCTTTGAATAATGCACTTGAAATACATGTTGCTCGGTTGTTAGACTAGTTGCACTATCTTTTAGATCTTTATCTAATTTTCTTATTTTTTCACTAACCTTGGTAGTGAAGTAATCTACAATGCATAACTATTTCAAAATTGTAATAACTTTTTCAATAATGCTTTCCAAATCTGTTACTACTTCTAAAAGATTTACCTTGTTTACTGCCACTTCTTGGCTGATCTTTTTAGTTAACTTATATTGAATCTTTTGTTCAACTCTTTCTTCAATCATCTGCTCGATGTTAGTAGTTAGGCCATTGATAGTCTCTATGAGCAGTGCAAATTGGTCAATGATGGGGGTTGATTCATCGACATTGACATCAGGAGAAACTTGCATTAGGATCTCCTTGACATCCTCTAGCACCTTTGTGTTCTTGTGTTCCTGCCTCAACTTTTCTTGTGCTACTTTTCGGGTGCATAGCTCTGAGCTTCAGGGTCAAGTGTCCTCAGGTCACATGCTGGTATTTCTATTATCTCATCGAGTGTGACCAAACCCTTACTTCCTCGCTTCCTTTTCTTCTTCTTGTCTTTCACAGTAGATGATGGTGATTGTGCAATAGAAGGTTGAGCCTTGCGCTTGGAATTTGCCTTTGGTGGCTTGATGGAATGTTCTTCTTCCTTATGCTGCCCGGTAACTGATTCTGCAATTTGTGGTGCAGGGGCTTGTGACCTGTTGTCTGTGGTAAAAGTGTCTACCATTTTCTTTGTTTGTGTTCCTTGAACATTTCCTACAACATCAATGGTCTCGGTGGGTGCTTCGCCTTGTGTATTTCCTCCACTGTTCTTGGTCTCCTTACCATTTTCCTCGCCCTTATCTTAATTTGTATTAACTCCTTGCTCGGGTGGAGTGTTCTCACTTTGTGTCTTAGTTGCTATATCAACGACTTGTACTAGTATAGGCAGATTACCTGGTACGATTGCTCGGGCTACCTTGGTTCCTTCTTCTTCACCAAGGTTCTCGATTGCACCGGTTTTCATTTCATCTTCTTTAGCCTCATCGTCGGGGTTGCCTTTTGTGATGTTTTAAATTAATATTTCTTCATCCCCTAATGTGGTCAACATCTTTGGGATTCCCTCCATAACATTGTCAGCAATAGTTATGAAATCTTCTGCATTAGTTTCCTCCTTGGGCTGCTCAGTATTTGAGATGTGAATTGTTTCATCCTCAACATTGATTTTTTCTTCTGCTTGTATGCTCGGTTGAGGTTTCTCAGTTTCAACTTCAGAAGCAATTGCCTCAGTTCGCTTTGTTGGACTTAGGAGTTTAGTCCATATATTTTTTCTTTCATCATCTACCTCTTGTAGTTTTCCTTGTAGAATCTTAAATGCTCTAGCCTTCATTAAAAAATTGTTTGCATATTGTTTTAAGGCTTCATCAATTTTGGCAACAGAGTAGTCAAATCTTACCAATATGAGTGATCTCTCTCTCTCTCTCTCTCTCTCTCATCCTCTTCTTAGTTGTAAGTTCATACGTCCATCTAACAGATACTTTGTCATAAAGTTCTTTTGGTACATGATGCTTGCAAATTCAACTAGAACTCTTTTGAAGTTAATCATCATTGCTATTATAGCTTCGTCAAGCTTATCTTGATCCTCGATACTCAGATGTGGATATCTATTCAGCTTAGGAGTACCAAGCCATCCAGTGTTCTTTATTCTTTATGCTACTTCATCAATTGATTAAGGTCCTTTATTCACTACAACATGAAATTGTTCAGTGTCCTCTTCTGAATCAATATGATCCTTTGCTCTAATTAGTTTCCTTCTCCTCCTTGGTTCTAGGAGCTCGGTGGTGGCCTTTGTTTTTCTCTTTTGATATGTATGTGTCAGTTTAGGCCTCATTATCTTTGCAACACCTTTCTTCAAAGGTGGTGAACTAGCTATTTTTGACCTTGTTTGTGTTCGAGTTGAAGTATCAACCTATTTACCTTTACTTTTTGTAGCCCTAGGTGGCTCTTCTTGTTCATGTTCCTCAAACTCGGTGGCCTCTTCATCTACATTCTCGTCGACTGGTGCCTATTCCTCGGTTTCCTCTTCAACCGATTTGTCAATGTCTTCATTAGTGACCCCAAATTGTTTCTTTAAAGTTTTCACCATTTTCACCTTTTTCCTACCCATCTTTTCAACTACAAGTCCCATCCTGATTCTGGACTTGGCTCATCATAGGTTCCAAACCTTGTAACTTCTTTATCCTTAGGCTCAACAAGTAAAGCCTTGATTGCTTTTGTATCCAGGTCAATATCTATCTCATATTCCATGGGTGGTAGCCAAGTTAATCTTGGCTCTACGAATTTGATCAAGGTGGTGTCAGTATCCACTAGAAAACAAATGTCATCCTTGAATTTCTCAACCAAATGTGCTGGTATCCTTGTTCTTTTCTCCATTCCTTCCTTAAATTTACTGAAATAATCTTCCATGATAGGTTCAATATTCTTATCTAGGTTCTTAATGAATTCACTTATTTGAACAATAATTGGTCGGTTGATATTTGATTCTACATTAGCGACTGATGGGAAAAAGTTTTGCAAATAGAAGAATGTACATACAAATAATGAGCCAAATTTGCAAGTGTTTGATCTAGCAACTCTAATAGTTCTCATATTTTCTTCTAACTGTCTCAGCATCAACTCGGCTAGGTCGAGTTGCAAACCCTTCTTCACAATTTTATATGCAATGTCGACCACTCCACATGCAACACTATTCGGTCTACTTGATTGGAATATCTTGTATGCAATAACATATGCACCAAATCTCATCTCTGGGTCGCTAATAGTATTTATTCTCAAGCCTTTACTATCCCATTATGCTCCGATTAACTTCTCAATCTCAGTTCTCGACAGGTGCCTTATGGATTTTTCTTTGTCATTCGTGGGATATCCGGTGATTGCGTGTCTAACATATTTTGTTATTTTCATCAGTTTATCAACCATAGCTTCCCTTCATGTACTTGGCTTAGCACTATACGTATCCATTCAGTTTTGAATTCTTTCAGGAAATATAGGGCATTGGTTAACCCTTTTACCTTTAAGTGCTTGTGATTATTCTTTAGCTTGCCATCAGTGCAAAGCTCTTGATATGTTGATTGGAACTCAAAGTCGGCAATTTCATTGATTTTCCAGTGGATGTAAGACCTTACGTCTTCAATGACTAGAACCCTAGGCTGTATCAAAGAGAACGTGCCCTTGTCATCGGGTTGAGTTGCAACTTTCATATGAAATTTGTAATGGGGATCTGTGCAAGTTGTGTTCTTGATTAGAGTGACCTTACTCTTTCCTTCCTTGTTTTGAGCAGTTCAAGAAGATGATGCCATTGTGATTGCTAATTTTAGGGCTTTTGACAAACTATGTGCACATATCTCGGTTAGTTGTAAACTTACTTGATTCAATCTCTAACTGTTCATAATGTGCTCAAATCTTTGTGAAATGGTTGGATTCGCTCTGCTCAAATCTTTCTTAAATCGCTCTGCTTCGCTCTTGATCGTTGTGTAAACAAATGAGTTCATCTCCCGTGCATTTATAATCGAAAACCTTGTTCGGCACATTAAATGCTTTGTCAGCTACCACTCGCTTGACAATCAAATCACTTGGTTAACACAATAGATACCTAAGCTCGATGAATATTATCAATACTCGGCTGATTGCGCAACTTGGTTGTCTCTAACACTTTCACTGATTGGAATTTCTTACTCGGTCCATCTTAATCGACTAAACTTATTTCAAGTTAACAACATATGATATCCTAGTGCATCTTAATTCATGCCTATTTGGTATTCACACAATAGATATAAGGAACTGTTGTAAGATATAACCGATTGAAATTCAGTTCCATACTTGATTTTTCTTAGGTGGAGGTGGTGAGATCACCTAATACAATGGACGAGGTGTCACCGACTGTTGTGCTTGGTCCAACATTGCCATTTGTTTCTTTTCTCCACATTTGGTTTCTTATTCTCGTGATTTCTTCAATTGTGTTTCCATTTGCATTAGTACTCGATTTTGGTACTTGGTCTTTGTAGTCTTTACTTAAATGACCGACCTTATGACAGTGCAAACATGCCATTCCACAACTTGTCCAATTTCAAGATCTTCCTCTCCAGTGCTTTCTCATGCAATTAGCTACTATATGTCCATATCTACCACATGTTGTACAATTTACCCATGTGTTATAATCCCAAGTGTATGCATTACCTTGTCTTCTCGGTTGATATGTCTTGTTTTATCCTTTCGGTTTCCAGACTTGCTTCATCCGTGTCCTGCATTCTTGTGATATGTGTCCATGCATGTTGCAAGTACTACAATGTTTTTCCATGTAGTGCTTCTTAGGTGACTTATTCAACTTTGATCTACACTCATGTGCTTGATGTCCATAATTGTTGCAATTATAACAATAACCATGAAATTTAGGAGGGGATTTAGGAATATGTTTTGTTTTGCTTCTGCAATCATTTGATGTGTGGCCTGGTTTACCACAATGATAGCATGAGAGCGTCTTTGGCCTTGGATTTGCATAGGCACTCTTCTTTTCAAATTGTTTTGATGACTCTCCTTGCTCGGTATAACCTAAACCAGTAGTATTGTCAAGTCTTCTTTGACTGTTTAGAAATTCATACATTCTCTTAGTACTTTCTTCAACTTTCTTTATCATCTCATTATGATGTTGTTGAATCTTCACTTCATTCTTCAGTCTTTCATTTTTTTCTCTCAATTCACCAATATCTACCAATTTCCTAGTAAGTTCACTGTTCACTCAGTTGACTTCCTGACTTATGACAACCAACTGATTGGACATTTCAAAATGATGCTCGGTAAGTCAGTATTTCAGATTCTTTTTCTTGCGGCTTATCAATTATTTGTCTTCTATCTTCAATAGCCAAATTCCTTTCTTGTTCAACCTGTCTTGCATTGTTCATGACATCAATCATTCTAACCATTTGAGTCTCTTGACTGATCTGCAATGCTTTCACTTGTTCAATAAGATGTTGATCCTTTTTAGATAGATCTGATATGGTTCCTTCAAATGCATCAGATATGCTGCTAGATCTAGATCTAGATCCTTCAAATGGATCCTCTATCTCTTCTTCTTGATAATTAGTCTCATTCTACCGAAATGCCATATCCTTCCTTTTAACTAGTAACTCTCTCAGTTTTTCTTTGGCTTCCTTGAATTGTTCAATGAAGATCTGCATCTGCAATTTCTAATTTTCAATAGTTTTGTCAAGCTTATACTTTTCCATCCTTAAGATATTTTCTCTTTAGTGATTAAAATTCCTTAACAAGAGAACTAGCTCTGATACCAATTGTTGGAATTATGGAAAGGTGTGTACTGAGATGGGAGGGGTGAATCAGTACCCTTAAAAACTTTCAAACTGAATCTTTGTAAACATATACTTCAGTAATTGACTGTATCAATTGTGTACACCATACTTCAATATCACAATTGAAATGTAAATGCATGTAATCAAATCAATAAATCATACATGAAACTTCAATACACATGACACATGTATTTTGGTATCACAAAAACCCTTGTTAGAAGGTAAAAATTGTGGTGAGGATAGAACCCACAAAGCTTCACTACTGCAGAAATAAAGTTGTCGGTTAAGGCTTACAAAGATTGATCACTTCTAGTGATCTTACCTTGTTAGGAGTAACAATAAGATCAACTAGATCTACCTAGTTAGAGGATTTTAGCAACACTATTCAAGTGTGCACTCAGCTAGGAGATTTAATAAAATAATTGTTAAGTCGACTCTGTTAGGAGATTTTGAGTCTGCTACAACTGTTAGAGAGTAACAATGATGTATGATCTATATGAGATACAACCTACATTGTTGATATCAGCTCCATTAAGTACAATAATGATATCAACTTACTATGATGAATATGTCCTTCTGTGTTGCTCGGTAGCCTTATATTTGTTCTTGATAAATTGAATGCTTTGTCAAATTCCTTCCCATCTTATCCATGTCTGATTTTCAGATGTCCTTGAGTGTGACTACTTCTTGATGATATATGTCAAAATGACACTTAACAATACTTATATCAAACTGATTTGACCTAATTAGGGTTTAGACGTTATCTTAGAAAATCTAAGATCAACGGTTCATATGATTAACCTAGATCATCTATACATAAGAATCATTATTCATTAAATGATTACATCCATAATAAATATTCACCTCGATCTTGGTAAACCATTTTCTTACTCGACAAAAAGTTTTTCACCTTGAACTATGTGCCATTCCAAACTTTTATGTGAACTCTAGGTTACTCGATAAATGTTGTCTCTCGGTCTCAGTATATACTGATGTTCGGTAATCCTGTGTACTCGGTAACTGTTGTACTCAGTAACCTATGTGCTCGATGACTACTCTATAGTTATAACCGACTGAATTGTCTTGCTTTGTTTACCCACTGTACAAATGAATACTAATGACAACTCTTGATCCATTTAGGAGTAACACATACACAACCCCTTATCGAACTGACATTATCTACAAGAGGATATGATCCTATATATCATCCACACTAATGAATAATATCATTTAGGTCAACCTAACTAGATGAAACATGTAGAGCATAATAAATTAGTAAAAAATGATATCTCCACTCATTGTAGAAGGAGAATTATATGTGTGAAGCATCACACCATGTTGATATACCATCCTATTAACCCTAAGTTATTCCTTGTACCATTGCGTATCACCACACGGCCCCAAATTACTCAAGTCGGCTCCAAAACATAGAATCTATAAAACAACCCATCAAAATAAACTCAAAACATGATGTGGACCTCCACAATCCTTGCAATGTACAACATAACATCTCCTAACATAAAAAAAAAACATATCTAACATTCACAACCTAAAATCTTCAAAGGTAAAGGAATGTAAAGCATTCCATCAACCAGGTACATTTTCATTGTACAAACTGACATTTAGTTTATCACCAAATATTCTACAAAAGGAACACTTGAAATCTTGAATATAATATCTCCATACATCCATAAAAATCATATTGGAACTATAACTGAAGATGATACAACACAGACCAATGCAGACCAAAATATTGATACTTTGTTTGTCATACTATTCACTAGAGCATTCATACTTCACCAAAAATTGATTCAGATCCCTGGTCATCACTTCATTATTTTGAAATAGGAATCCAACATTTGGATACTCCATCTCTAATCATTACCAACAATTCTTTCCACATCAATGACAACCCTTATGCAATATCCTAATATAGCAATATTCTAAAAATAATAGATACTATACTTTTGGACCTTATCACACAAAAAGTTAATATCAATGACAACATTAACTTATGGATAATATCCCCCTTTTTCATTGATGGAAACACTTGTACCATCTCCACATTACTCCCCCTTTGACATAAAAAAAAAGGGTGCTATCCCTGCATCACTCAATTAGTTTTGCATCACTGCCGCTATATAACACAATATGAACATCTCTACACTAACCCAATTCAAAATCACTTCCCCTATATGAATCAACTTCCCCTTAGGGTATAACAAAATATATTGCTCTAGAAACTAATCATACCGATCTTCTCCATATAGGAACAAAATTTTCTTACAAAAAAGAATGGGCAACTCACTTTGATTGGGGTAGGATGTCTTGATGAATGACCTTGAGGTGTGCCCAAGTGGTCTTCCACTCATCTCTTGTAGAGGATAAGACATTTCATTGACATTCTATCTTCAAGACTATATATTTTACCTCATTTTTTTTGTATTCAAAGCCTTCAGCTCCTGATTCATCTTTTATAAATCTTCAAATAACTTCACCAAACTGGCGAGCTTTAGGTCTAGGACTACATCCCTCAAATGATAAAATTGTTTCATTATTTTCTCCTTTTGATATGTCGATAATTCAATTTTAGGTAGAGATTCTCACCTTCCCATGTCATCCTTGTTTTTCTTCAAATCCACTATATTTGTCATTTGTACAATCTAAGACTCTATTATGTCTATCGAATCCTTGATGTTGATTAAGGATATTGACAATTGGTGATAAAACTTGTACACTACAACAACTTCATTTACACATTTTCCAAATCCTTTAAGGGTCTCTTGTAGCTAGATATGTGCATTTGCACATCCAATCCAATGCCCTCATATCTTCTAGTTTCTTTTCCACATCCTTTTGTATAGTAGCTTCCTATTTGGAAGCATGAACTTTGAATCCATCAAGTAGCATCCATAGTTGTTGCACACTAGACAAAGATGAATCAATTTGTATCTCTAGAAGGCTTTCATGCAATATCTTAACATCTTCAACCAGCCCCATGCTCTACATGTGTGATTTTATGAACTCCTTCCTTGTAGAGTGATGAAGGATATCACCAAGATGAAGCTTGTGCAATGGAGCGAGCTAGGAAAGCTCTACCTAACCTTGTACCATTGGAACGTGCAAAACTTCTCTAGTAACTACCAACTCAAATTGCATCTACAAACTTAATAAGTTTGAAGCTAAATCTTTGGAGGGTGCAAAAGATTCATTGGACACCATTAAACTCTTATCTTCTGGTCCCTTCTCAGAGTTCTTCTCAACATTCTTCTCTTCAGTCCTCTTCTCAAAAACCTCCTTCTCCAAAATCATCTCTGCACTCGTCTTTTCACATGTCTCATTTTCCAGACTCTTTTTTGTATCCTTCTTCTTGTATTGACTCTTCTCCAAAGTAACCTCAACATTTGGAATACTCTTTTTTGCTTCTTTACTTACTCTTATGTCCAAAGAGAGGTATCTTTCAGACCTTCATCTATATTAGTATTCTCTAAAGGAGAAGACTCATCTTTCTTCAAATCTCCCATCACCTCTATTGCTTTCTCCTCATTGTGCTTGATTAACCTTTGTACGTCTTCAACTATGATGTTGTATTTGTACGATTGTGCACTAGTTAACTTGTTAATCACATCATTCTTTACTAATTTCAAAATAGGAATCATTCTAGAAGAACATAACCTCATCAATTTCCAAATGACATCGCTTGTGATCTTATGTGGTCTATTTAAATACATCACATCTCCATAAATTCTTGTCAAAATTGTTCTTATCCAGACACGCTCATAACTAAAATCCAAAAAGTCCTTCCAAATGTTTAAACACTTGTCGAGAATGTGATTGTTATTCAGCTTCAACATGTTGAAATAATCTTCCACCAATTCCTTCTACATATCATTGAAATAAAGTACTAACTTCTATTAGTTGTGCATGGATATATGTCCTAACATATTCAATGTATACCACATACATTGGGACCTTAGAAAGGGAACCATCATTATCTTTCTCCAATGCCACAAATAGATATGGTTTGAACTTAGGTTGAGGCTTCATGGAAGCATTAATGACAATGTGAGTAGGCACTTTATCAACAACAACAGAGGACAACTAGCGCAAAATGAAAAATACCTCTAGAAAACATGATCGCTAGGGTTTGCACACTTCACTACAAGAGATGTCCTTCTCACAACTAAGCTATTCAATTCGTGCAATCACAAAGTAATGAAAATAAATTCCAAATCAGAATTTAACCTATATCTAGAAACCGTAAGTGTTTTTAATTAAATGCACTTGATCCAATACATATAGTCTACAAAAACATGTATCTTTGTAAGTACAAAGATCACAACTAAATCTGCAAGTTTTGCAAAGAGTTGAAATGTTTCAAAAAGATCTTCAAAACTTTTGCCATGTTGAAAAGTATCTAGCATACCTACCATATGGGGGTTCGCTAGTTTTTCAATCAAAGCTCCCTCTTTAACAATGCTCTTTGTTTAGTTTTTACAGGAAACATATGTACTGCCATAAGGTGTATACTCATCCTTTGCCTTGCTATCTTCCTTATCATTAGATTTATTCACCCATGTCTTTTGTGTTGTGCAATCTTCTCCTTTTCTTGTTCTAAATCAATCTTTGTTCACAGGAATAGACGTCCTGTCATTCTTTCCTCTACAAAACCTAGCAATGTGTCTCAATTTATTGCATTTGTAACATGTAGGAACATGTTGTAGACCACTTCCACTTCTTTTGAAATTGAATTTGCACTCAACATCCTTGTGCCCATATTTGTAGCATGCATAATAGTATCCATTGAAAGATTGAACATTCCTACCATTGTTTACATTCATGAACCCATTTCTCATCATTTTGCTTTTGCACATGTTAGCTTTATGTCCAAACGTATTGTAAGTATAACATGGACCATTAATTGGTTGAGATTTGATTTGACTTCTACATTCACTAGCTCTTTGTCCAAACTTGTTGCATAAAAAACAATTAGTAGTGAAAGATGGAGAATACCTGGTTTGAGGAGTAGACTTCTTGAAATTATTCTTGTTCTGGACTAGAGTGAAGCCTCTTTGATCTTCATTTGTCTTTTTAGATTCATCATTGACCTTTTCCTTGGCTTTGTCATCATTATTGGGAGTCTTAGAACATTCTCCTTTATCAAAACTAAGACCACCTTTTATCTTAGATGTTCTCTAAAATCCTAGCACTTCATCAAATAGGTCACTACCACTTTTGGGTTTCAATCCCTTGTCAACATTTTCTTCTGTATCCTTCAATTCCTTCCTATAAGTGACAATTTCTTCTTCAATCTTAGTGCACATATGAGCTAGGGCCATGTACACATATTCCTATTTGAGAGATACCCATAATAGAAGAATATGTTGAAAGGAATATTTACTTACAAAATAAGACAAAACATGCTTTGCATCACCTAAAGGAATGTTGAAGAAGAAGGCACATACTATGATGTAGATACCACATTCTCCTGAATAGGTTGTTGGGATTTGAAATAGACGTAGCCAAAATTCCTTAACAATTAACAAAAACATAAGAGAGCAAAATAACATAGAAGATTTTTTTAGAATTTCATTCTTTCTTTATTATTCTTCCCACTACTCCGCTGCTACAATGAGAGAAAACACTAATTTAAGTACAAATCTGAAATTAACTTTTTTGGTAGTTTTTTCATAAAACTATTTTTTGCCATTTCTTGTAATTTTTAAAACAACTCAAAAAAATTGAATTTTTTTGTGAAGCTTCTTAAAACTAAGATAAGATGAACCGCCATCTAACCTTCAAAATTGGAAACAAGATTTCAAAGTTATTGATGAAGGGTGCTCCCCTTAATACAACAAACACATAACAGAAATAGAGAAACAACAACAATAATATGCAAGAACAGAAAATTGGCTTCTTATTATCTCCACAAATGTGGAATTACAAACTTTCAGAATTACAATATGTAAGCCACATGGGCATTCCCTTACAATATTCTGTAGGACAAAGCCTCAAATCAATACTCAGATCTACTACCCGGAACCGCCCTAGACAACACTACGACCTTCTTTATATAGGCAATTCCCACCGCCCGAGAAGGTTCTAGAAATTTAGCCCTTAGGGCCGACCAAACTTAGAATTATTTTATTTTACAATTTATTACATCAAAGTCGGCTCAAAATGAGTTTTGAAACCTAAACAGAAATTTTGAAGAAAAATTATTTTCCACCATTTCAGGTGACCCAACTTCCGAAGACCATAAGTCATCACCCGTTGACCCGATTGGCTATTATAACCCCATTCTGGAAACGCCACGAAGCGTTCTACAGGCTTGACTTGCGCAAAGCGCTTGTCACCCAACTTTTCAACCTCATCCGGGGCCTCTAAAGCCTTCAAAACTGAGTTCGAAGTTTCTGTACCCTGCTGCCAATACCAAAAATCTTCAATATCTTCAAAACTAGACCTGATCTAGCCATGAAACTTTGCTGGCAAGCTGATATGACTGAGATGAACCTCCACATGTAAAAATTAGAACATTCTGAGATCGTAAGACCAACTTACTAAAAATAGCCAATTTCCATAAATAGCAACTCTGCACAAGATAGCCCTTATTGAATACAAAAACAGAAATATTTTGAAATATTTTTGGGTGATGCAAGATTGCTCTTACACCCAGGATGCTCCTGCATCAGATATTAAAAAAACAACTAAAAAAATACTAAAATCTTTAAAAAAATAGTAAAAGATCCCGTATCATTCTCCTCTGGTTGAAAAGAACGCAACTCTTGCAAGTTGTTTTTGAATGCATGTTTCTTGTTTAGATCTAATCCTTCTCATTATACCAGATATGCAGCGACTTGTGACAGTCATAACTTTTGACTCAATTGCCTGTTTGGGCTAAAATTTCACAGGTTGAGGCATTTTCCAGAGTTCATAAAAATTTCAATTATATTGGACTAGATTTTGACATTTTTGGGGGGTCAAATTCCATCATATGAGGCCTCAAATTCAACTTTTAGTATTTTTTTAAAATCTAAAGTTATTTTTTTAATAACTTCAAAATATTGTTCCTAATTTCAAAGGTTAGTTGATAGTTCATCTTATCTTTGCTTTAGGAAGCTTGGTGGAAAAAATCAAATTTTTAGGAGTTTTTTTAAAATTACCAAAAATGGCAAAAAACTATTTTTTGTGAAAAATGCCAAAAATGATAATTTTTGGGTTTTTAGTTTTTTTTAGTTTTATTTTATTTAAGGATCTTTTGATCATTGTAGAACCAGAGTTGGTGAATGAAAATAAAGAATTTTTTAATCTATTTTGAGTTATGGTTGTTCTTATTATGTAATGAATGAATTAGCTTGAATGTGTATGAGTGTGTTGCATCATTAGGTATTAGAGATCATAAGGTCTGAGAAAGAGAGTTTGGTGTTTGTGCATTTGTATTTGTGCAAGATAAAGAGAGAAGTTTGTTGCCAAAAGACTAAGTAGAGAAGGGAAAAGACCTAGGTGAGGCAAAGACAAAGTGGAAGCAAGGTTAAAGGGACTTGCTTGAAGAGATGGATTTTTTGAAGAGGTCCTTGTAGAGTGAGGGCTCACTAAAGAAGAAACAAGACAAATAGGAGAAAAAGAAAGACACAAGCGTGAAGAAGAAGGAAGATGACAAGGCAAGTTTAGAACATTTTAAGCAAGAGGTACAAAGGTTGGATCAAATCTTAAAAGAATTGGCGACAAGATTTTCCCTAGAGATGCAAAAATGACACCTACCATTTTGAAAGAAGATCACATGGCTCGTTAGAAAGATTATTCAAAAGAGGAAAATGAAAGAAAGGATAAGAAAATTGAGGAAGAGGTAGAAAATGAAATGGTGAGTATACCTATGACTGTTTTGACATCAAGCATTGAAGAAGTCAAGGTAAACATGTTGGAAAGTTTTAGGTAGGGTACTGAGAAGGGGGGGGGGGGGGGGGGCGGGGGGAGGTTTGAATCAATACCACAAAGATTTCACACTTATTCAACTTTCTGAACATAAACTAATACCTAGTAAATTACTCATACTAATAATAGTGTTGTCTTTTATCGATAGCTGTTGTAATGTTTAATTGATAACTGATAATATACAAATTAAACATACAACACATAAACATTCAAACACTTAACACAATATTTTGGTGTTGCAGAAAACCCTTGGTTAGAGGGAAAAATTGCGGTGGGGATGATACCCACAACTCATCACTGCAGTAATAAGGTGTCCTATTAGGAGCTTACATAAATGTCATCTCCCAAATGACTTCACCTTGTTAGGAGTGTCTAATAGACTGTTAGGAGTATTGAAAGTCCTATTAAAGATTATCCCACTTATACAGTGTTCACCCTTCTAAAGAATTTACAATAAGTTCCTAAATAGAACTTCTAAGTCCAATTAGAGACTACCCGGTTAAGGGATTTCACAATCTTGCTACTAAACTATTAGGAATAAATCAATAAGAAATTTGAACTATAGATGCTTTCTCCAAAAGCTTGTTAGATCCCGTTTTTTCTTCTTCTGCTCTAATCTTCTTTTGATCTTTGATCCTTTGATATTTGTCAATAAGATCAAGCTACATTGTTCTTCACTTTGATCTGCGTCCTCTTGTCTATATCTCTTTGTATATCACTTACCTTTGCCTTTGATATCCTCTTATAGTTTCTTGCCTTGATTAGGGTTTCTCGAGCTTCATAAATCATTTTGCTAATTGGATGTCATCTTTGTTCGTAACCTTTTCTTTTCTTTTCACCGATAACACTTTCCAATAAGCTTTTCCGATAACCCTTCCTTTATGCTAATACCACTTTCCAATAGTGTCTATGTCGATATGTCTTTCCTTTCTTCATCTCTATACTTAATGTTATTTGTTAGTAATAACAATTTTGGCAAAATCATCATTGATTGCTTGTTAATTGTCTGTAGAGAATTTTGTCAAGTAACAAAACATAGTTGTAGATGATTCTCCATGTCATTTCAATTATTTGAATCTGTTGTTCAAATTGAGCAAGTGGAAATGCTTATTGGTAATAAGGTTAATGAAGATGTTGTAGATTTGTTTGTTAATGAGGTATATGCAGATTTACAAGGGAATTATGCAAATTGTGGTAATGGAGAATATGTTGCTATATTATACGATGAAGACATAAAAAATGATGCTATTGAAGTAAATGCACAAGAAATAGAATTTTGGAACCTAAAAGTTGAGTTGGCGCTGAATAGGAGATGGGTTAAGTAAAAGAAGATGAATAAGGATCCAAGGATAGTTGCAACTTGATGAAGAACAAATTGCCAAAGAATTGGAAGAGCACTTGAATTTTTAGGTATTTGGTATAGTGAGATTGTTAAAAGAAATAAGTAGCACATGGATATCAGAGTGGGAAGTGATGAAATTGGACCCCACAAAGCTGCAACAATTTGAAGACACCAACTTGTAGGAGTTGTGTTTTTTTTAACAGGGGGAGAATGATGCAAGGACTTCTAATAGTCATAACTTTTGATTCAACGTCTGTTTGGGCTGAAATTTTTACAAGTTGATGTCTTTTCCAGAATTCATGAAAGTTCCAATTATATTGGACTAGATCTTGACATTTTTTTGGGGGTCAAATTCCATCATATGAGGCCTCAAATTCAACTTTTAGTAGTTTTTTAAAAAAAATTTAGAAAGTTGTTTTTTTTAATAACTTCGAAATATTGTTCCCAATTTCAAAGGTTAGTTGGCAGTTCATCTTATCTTAGTTTTTGGAAGCTTCACAGAAAAAATCATCTTTTTAGTAGTTGTTTTAAACATTACCAAAAATGCCAAAAAATTATTTTTTGTGAAAATTGCCGAAAACGGTATTTTTTGGGTTTTTAGTTTTTTGAAGAGTTTTATTTTATTTAAGGATATTTTGATCATTGTATAAGTAGAGTTGGTGAATGAAAATAAACAATTTTTGAATCTATCTTGATTTATGGTTGTTCTTATTATGTAATGAATGAATTAGCTTGAATGTGTATGAGTGTATTGCATCAGAAACAAACAAACACAACTAAAAGGAATGATTGAAATAACACGTGACCATTGAAGTCAAATGACCAAGGCACTAAAATTTGATTGAAATTAAAATTGAAATGCAATTCAAACATAATACATATTATTTTATAACTATGGGCACTTGCGATTATGAATTTGGCAAGGTTCCATAAATATTTTAAATGTGAAAGAAATTGCAAAGTTCACCATTTTTCTCAATATTGAAGAGGGATTAAACCAATTTATCATGCCCATGTGTTCAATGTATTCATTGTCAACATAGGTGTTAGTTGAGTTGTCGATTATTTTCACCCAAAAATTCCAATTGTGACAACTTATTCAATTGAAAGCTCAATCATCTACCATCTTCTCATCGTCACTATTTATGAGATAAATTATCTAACCTTTAGGAAAACTCATCCTTTGAGTCGTGAAAGTCTCTTTGTAATTCACCCTTATTCCATAATGAATACAAAGGGTGACCCTTTAAGTTTATTAAATTGTTTAAGATCCTTCACAAGACATGAATGATATCTTTAATATTGCTTCAAAAAGTTTTTGTTTATTTAATCTTATTCGTAGTTGAGATCATTTATTTTATATTATTAACAGGAGCAATACTAGGGTTCTCATGCTAAGAAACAGTAAGATATAAAATAGGTATGGGGTCCTAGAACAATGGTTTGTACATAAAAGAGACCCCAAAACCAATATTTTATACTTGCATGGAATTGTATTGATATGGGAAGTAAATATAGAAGACTAATATTGAAATGAAGAAATAGGTACTTATCTCCGAAAAAGAATCGGCTGAAAACCCTATCAAACAACCTCAAAAATAGTTGATTTTTACATATTCAAACCGAAACTGAGAGATCTACAAAACCCAGAAATATTTTTGCGATTTGATGATAGGTTGACCTTGACCTAGGTAGACAAAGTCGACCTTGACCTAAAAAGTTGACCTTGACTTGCAAAGCTCCGACGTAAAGTTTGACGAAAAGGGTATCCAGACACCTGTACCTGCAAGAAAATGGTTTTGTTTGTTGGGGGAGAGGGGTTTGCCTTAGTCAAACCCCAATTTAGGAATTAACTTTGAAATTGAATTGAAATTGTTGTAGTAAACAAAGTAAATGGAACAATTCACCTTGCTTATGTTGAAATCCTTGTGGAGGATTCAAATCCTTGAATTCACCTTGCTTATGTTGAGATCCAAGTCAAGCACCCATTCAAGGCGTTCAACATGACCCCAAACCACTTACTCGGAGGGCTAAACGTTCTTAATATGGAAGTGCTTCCATTTTAAGACGATACAGAAACAAAGGTCTTGAAGGGTCATAGACAAACAAGACACATACAACATAGAGACCAAACAAGCCGTTATAAACAAACAACCAAAAGGCTACCTACAACACAAAAATCATCATATAAACAACCCACAACAAGAGTGGACTCATGGGTTCCTTTGACCCCAATTCTTCATTCTTCCCTAGGAATCTTGATAATAACTTAATCTCTCATGAACCTAACCCTTTCACAAAGAATAACTCTTCTCATTCATCCCATGATGAAGATGAATCCCTAAGAGTTCCTCTCGTTCAAGTCCAAAACAATACTAGCGACCTTGAAAAGATGGAAAGTTGGCTTATACAAGAGAATCATAACTCGGATGCTATTGCCTCTATTGAATATCAAGAAAGTTATCCGTAATGATGAGGATTGTGTTAACATTTTGTGTGGTATCTCTCACCTCGTTACTTCTAATGTTTAGTCTTTAGCTGAAGAAGCTCAAGAGTTATGATATGTTCCACCTTCTATTAGTGTTGAACCTTCATTGCCTATCTTTGTTCCCATGTATAGCATTCCTACATATGCGCCTTCTCTTGTGACCACATCTGTGCAAGTTTCAAATCCTGTCAATGTGAGTCTTTCTAATGCCTATGTTCCATCTCTTCATGTGAGTCTTCTGCCTGTTTCATTGCCTACCTCACAACCTTCTTATCATAGTGTCCGTTATACTTATTCCAATCCTCTTCCTATCATGGTTCCAAGTGTTCCTCTGGTTACTTCTATTGTACTTGTCGCTTCATACACTTTCCCTAGTGTATCAAATGTGTTTATGCCTCCTATTTCCTCTAATGATTTAACCATCATTAGTCTTGCTCAAACGATTTTTTCCTTACAAAAACAACTTGCTTCCTTGACTGAATCTAAGTTTAATGTGCCTACATGTGACATTGGAAGTCCTTTGTCCTTAGACATAATCCACACGGTTGTCCCTCAACAAGTTGATATGCCTTGCCTTGAGAATTACAATGGAAAGGGTGACCTTGTGATTCATGTTAAGACCTTTCAAATCCTATGTATCGACTATGCCCATGACCATAGGATTATGGCTAAGTTGTTCGCTAGGACCTTTCATGACAAGGCTTTATAGTGCTATTGTTCCTTGCCTCCTTATTCTATTTTTTTCTCCAAAAGCTTTCTAATGCCTTCATACAACAATATCAAAACAATATTGGTCCGCAAGCATCTTTGACTAATTTGATGCATTGTAAACAAGGAGTGAAAGAAAAAGTTACTGATTTCATTGGTAGATTTAAGCATTTATATGCTCATATTTCTTATCTCGTGACTAATATTTATATACAACACATGTTTATTGCTAATTTAGAAAAATACATTAGAGATAAGACTTTGCTTACTGAATTTACCTCTTTTTCCCAACTCTATGCAACGCTTCATCACTATTAATTACAAGTGAGTCAGGTTGAGAGCACCACTCTAATGGCTCCTGTACCTATTGATATGAGTGATTCTGCCTCTAATGAGAACAAATATCACAAACCAAACAACTATGTCAAGATTAACAAGGTGTCAAATACAATAAATGAACAAGTAGCCATTGCATCCAAAGGTGTCTCTTCTTCCTCTATTTCCCACCCAAATCGTAAGTACACTCCTCTTTTTGGGTCTTTACAAATTGTAATTGAATAGTTGTTAAATGCTAATATCATTGAAATTCCTCCTATTAAACTCATTCATCCCACTATGATGGCTTCCAAGTCCTTTGGTTCCAAAGCCTTTTGTCAATACCATCATCGGTCGAGCCATGATATTGAAAGGTGTTATTCCTTGAAGAATACTATACAAGACTTGATTGACTCCAATTCTTTATCTATTGATGCTGATGATTGTAGTAGAAACAAATCTATAGCATCTCCTAACCAAAATCTTCAGATTTATACTAATCCTTTACCTTCACATTCTACCAACACTATTGCCAAACCTTGTTCATATTCTATGCAGATTGCCTATGTTGAAATGTTGAAAGAAGAAAATAGCCATGTTGTTAATTGTGTGGAGCATGAACCTCCACCTCAACCTAAATCTCAACCTGATCCTAAACCTAAACCTCAACCTAAACTTAGTAGAAAGCATCTTATTACCTTTGACCATTCTGAAACCATTAATGCTCCCGATGGTTCACTTTACCTTGCTGCTAGGGTTTATAGGACTCCTTCTTATGGTTGTCTTGTTAATCCTACATCTATGGTGAATGTTATCACTGAAGATCATCTCTTTCATAAAGATTTACAACGTGATTTATATGATACGGCAGATGCTCACATTCAGATATGTAATGGCTTCCTTTATAGACCTCATGGTTCCATCTCCTTGCCTATTGAGCTTTGTGGTAAAGTGGTGGATAGTACTTTTTTTGTCATCCCTACTTCTGATAAATTTCAAGTGAAGCTTGGTCTCCCTTGGTTGTCTTCCATGCAAACCATTGCTTATCCTATTCACAAATGCATTAAATTTCCTCATGATGGCGAGATTAAGAAAATTAACCATAGTCTATCACCCTTTTAGGCCTAGGGATTGTGTTGTCGTTGACTTCTATTGGCCTTCCTTACCTACAACACCTTTGATTCGTCCTAATTACCTTTTCTGATCCTATCAAGCTTGTAAACATAGAAAGATCATTGACTTAAGTATGCCTAAGTTTGATCCTCCCTGTGGTCTTTTGCCTACACCACCTATACCTCCTTTGTCCAACTCTTCTACTTTTGTTGAGAAACCTCCTACTCCTATCTCTCAAACTAGTGTGGTTCCTTATGTTCCCCCTTCACAAGGAGAAAAGGACCCGATGTTGATTGATTCCATTCTACAACCTATCTCTAGTAAGATGAAACGTAACTGACATGCTCGTGACTGTCGAAAGAAATGTCAAGCTAAAGCCAAGTCACGCACACATGCTTCCCAAACCATCTTACCTTCCTTTAACCAGCCCATGATTGAGCCTTTGGATGAAGTTAATGATCCTAATAATGTTAAAATGGATAAACATAATGATTTTATTTTCATTTTGGTTTCTATTGTGATTAACCTTGATGAGGAAGATACACTTGATGATCCTATTGATACTAACAATGCTTTAAATGATAGTGATTATGATGAATATGAAACTATTGATATTGATCATGATTTTCTGAACATGCTTTCAAAATAGTTGTCAATTATTCCTAGTCTGGAAATAGTGATCCTCAAAATGGTCCTTGTATGCAATTGGCTATTGTTCCTACTGTGTTGGATGTTGCTTCTCTTGCAAGTTGCCCACCTTCCCTACATGATATAAACCGAGATGGGGGTGGGTGGGACAGGTGATGCGTTTGATTAGCCTCTCTAGCATGGTAGTCTTTGTGTGCTTGTTTGTTGTCACGTGCTTCCCTTGTGTTGTGTTTGCTATATGTTTGTTTAGATTTCTTTAAATGACCCTTGTTGCTCAGTCGGCACAAGGTGATAAAGGAATCACAAATGTTGTATCATTCTTCTATTTATATCTTGCTTCTTCTATATGTTTTTACATATTGTTTTGTACATGTTCTATTGTTCATAAATGTGCCTATGTGTAGTCTGCTTGGGATTTACGACATGGTAGCACATAATCTTTTTGTTCTTTGTGATGCTGGCCCAAAAATAATCTTCTTCATAACTCTTATGTGTTTTTCCTCCATTGTGTTGTAGTTCTACTTCCTTTGGGGAATGATGACATTTCATTTGACATATTATTTCATATATTATCTTATGATCATATTGACCCCAGAGTTAGTAGATCTCTTTTGTGCTTCTCTTTATGTTAGGTGCCTATTTCCCTAAATTTATCTTCACTTGGGAGCATTTCACTGTGGAAACGTATCTAGTGGATGCATGTATGCTTCGTTAAATACATTTCTCCTGTTAAGGTGCTTGCAATAGCTTTAACCTGGGGGCATACACTTTGCTCACTTTTTACACACACTCACTTTTACAAACAACTTTTCTTTATTGAATCCCTTTATGGATTAGTACATGATCCTAAAGACTAGATTCTCTTTTGATCTCTTCTTGGATTGCAAAAAATCCATAAGTTTGATCCCTTTGCAGTTTCTCTTTGATCCCTTAAGGATGTACACATCCTTAAGTCTGGATCACCTCTTTTTCGGTTTTGCTCTTTTGGAAAATAATTTTCCTGAGGGTGAATCCTCGATGGGTTGACTAACATGCACAAACACTTGCTAAACCATTCAACACCATCTTTTGTGTCATCTCTATCTGTTTGTGTGGTTCACAGTAGGATGCACACTTCTTACTGGGCAAGTTAATCCCACTTCTTTTCTTTTCTGTTTCTATTAGTGATATCTCTCTTGTTATAATTTCAAAGTTAACGAGGACTCGAGTTCACTTGAGGCTTGATGGATTCTTTGTCTCTTTCGTTGTGATGAAATCATCTTATGTCTTTTGCTTTACTTTACCAAGAGTTTGTGTTGAGCCCATACTCTTGCTAAAGTGGGGGCTAAATGTATTATTTTAAAACGTAGGCACCTATGTTAGGACATGTTTATCCCTCCTTAGTGGATGCTTTGGACTCAACTCAAATGCCTCGTATAGATCCATGGATGTGCATATGCTTCTGTGCTAGTTCAAGCCATGTTCTATCCCTTTCCTCGCTTCTTTTCCCCCCTTTTTGAGACCCCTATTAGAGTAATAAAGTGTTTTCTTATTAATTAAATCATGTTTGATTTAATTACTATGTCACTTATTATCTCTTTCTACTTAAGCTAAAATTTAGACATATAATAATTAATTGCTTTATCAATTATTTTTATACAACCTAGGTTTTACTCTTTTAGGGTTTCGATCTCCTTTTATAAGGATTGATCTCTCTTGTAATCTTATTTGAGAAACATTCATTTTATTGAATTGCAACTTTTGTTTTTGCACACCAAGAATGTCTCCTCTTTCATGGATCCATGCATTCAGGCCTCTTTAGCTTCTTGTTTCTCTCTCTTTATGTGACAGGTGTTTGCATGCATATGATCTTGGGAGCTATGGGTTGTTTACTCATCAACTCCAATATGGTATCACAACTTTAGATATTTTTGCCCTTGTCCTATTCCTGAGAGATTTGGTTGTGTTCGTCAAATCTGCATTTTTAGAGTTTTTTTGTTTAATCCGGGGGGACCTCTCTTTCTGGTCATCTTGGCTTCAAATGGACCTCATGGTTGCGTTCACAACATCCAAGAACCCCTAGATCCATATAAAATTTGTTCATTTTGGACAAAGTTTGAATATGTGTCTAATTTTTTCTGCAACCGGCCTTGACACGGATCTTGAGGCCATCACTGGTATTTTGGAGCATTTTTGGCTCAAACGGACCTCATCGTTGAGCTCGCAATAGTCAAGAACCCTTAGATCCATATAAAGCACGCCCAATTCGGAGGACGTTGCATTCTAAGGGAATTTTTTTGGCGTACATGGGTCATACGACCCTGGCACACAGATCAAGGCAGTACAATTGTGATTTGAATAAAATAAAATAAAATTGAAAGGGCGCCATCGTGGGTAGCCGTTGCAGCGTAACCATAGGTGTGACCGCTGGGTTTAACCGCTGGCGGTCACGTCTAACCGTCCGGGTTAACCAACGGTTAGCCTGAGATTTTAGCACCTTTAGTAGCCGATGTGGTCACATGCAAGGGACCAGCCCCCAAATTTATTTAGCCCCCTCCATGCCAGTAGTAGGTCACATGCCAGGATCAGGGGCCTATTATTTCTTTTGTTGTGATGGCCATACGACCGTCAATTTTAGCTCGGTGAAGTGTTGATGTCAGCACATGTCAGCGCTTTCAGAGACCATTTTTGGGCCCTCCAGCGCATCAGTTGGTTTTTTGCTCATAACTTGAGCATACGGTGTCAAAATTGGGCAAACAAGATATTGTTGGAAAGCTGGTTCTGAGCTCTATCCAGATCTGGAGGTTTGAATTTTTGATTTTTCTTTTTTGATGGTGTTTTTTACTGTCAAAGCTCGATGTTCAGTTTTGCACTTTGGGAACTCTATCTTGCGCATCCGGACTCCATTTTGGGCAAACGATATATCATTGGAAACGTTGTTTTGAGACCTTTCGAGTGCTATGAGTAATTTTTCCATATTCTGATTCAGGTATATTTTATTTAGTTTTCTTGCATTTTTTCAATCTGGTGGATTTCTTAGATGTTACAGGTCCTGGGATCTCTTCCCTTTGAGGGATGGCTCGTCTTTGGATATTCTTTTGTTTTAGTAGCCTTCACACTTCTTTGAACAGTGTATAATTCACTTTTGTAGCATTCTTTTATGCACATGCACTGAGATAAAGTGTCATTCTATTGCATGTATGGATCTTGCACATGTTCGTGCTCTATGTACTTGCACTCCATTATAAAGTGTCAGGGGGTTTGATGTTTGCCTTTGTTTGCCATATACTTTTGTCATGTGAGCATTCCTCCAACAACATTAGCCTCAGGTATCTTTACTTGTGTTTGTACTCTCTCTGCACCTTTGATGTTCTTGGTATCATGCAGTTCATATTAGATTATCTTTTCAGTGTACCTGTCATTACTCCCTTTTCATCATTATGGAAGGGGGTTCTACTGTTAGTTCTACTACTTTCTTGGTTCGATAGTGCGAGCTATGTATTCATTATTTGATTCTATGTACTAGGTGGATGCAGTGGCTGGGTACCTATGCATTCTGGTAAGATGGATCATTTACCATATGGACACTCTTTCTTTCCTATTTCTAGACGCACTCTTCCAGCTTTGATTGATCAACTCTTTAGACTTTTGGTATTTTTATGCCATCTATATCTTTGAGTTCAAGTGTTTGCCTCCTGATTCAAGTAGTGTCATTTGAGGGCACTCGTGCAGATTACAGTATTTTGTATCATTGACTTCAGTTGTTTGCCTTTGTTTGCCTCCTCATTCGAGTAGTGTCATTTGAGGGCACTCATGCAGATTACAATCTTCTCTACCTAGTCATATTTCAGTGGAGGATCTTCAGATCAACAGTTACTTCTTGACAGATTTTGCAGCTTATTGCTTCAGTGATGTTCTACATGTTCATCCTTGTTATTATTTTCTGGAACATTCCTAGTTTTGGAGGCTTCTTCAGTCCTTCAGACTAGTCTTTGTCTCTTTTTGGAGTAGAGTTTTTCCCATGTGGTTTTCTCTATTTCTCCACTTTTCAAAGACTCACTTTTGTACTTGGGTACCTAATCAGACTTCTTGTTGTTGGGACCCATTTTCTTTCAATAGTTCTTTCTAGGTTTTTAGCTTCTCCCAAAGTTTATCTTAAGGGGGGGTGTTAGAGTAATGAAGTGTTTTGATTTAATTAGTATGTTTGATTTAATTAGTAAGTCACTTATTATCTCTTTCTACTTAAGCTAAATTTTAGGCATATAATAATTAATTGTTTTATCAATTATTTTCATGCAACCTAGGTTTTACCCTTTTAGGGTTTCGATCTCCTTTTATAAGGATTGATCTCTATTGTAATCTTATTTGAGAAACATTCATTTTATTGAATTGCAACTTTTGTTTTTGCTTATCAAGAATGTCTCTTCTTTAATGGATCCATGCGTTCAGGCCTCTCTTGGTTCTTGCTTCTCTCTCTTTCTAAGACAGGTGTTTACGTGCATGTGTTCTTGGGAGTTGTGGGTTGTTTACTCATCAACTCCAATAACCCTGAGGCAATTATGGAAGTCCTTTCCCTTTAGGTCTAGGCCAAATTTTGGCCCTAAACTTCTAGGTCACCCTCTTCGGTATCCCAAGCCCTTTTGGATTTTCAAATTTCTTCCCACCTTCTGGTCAACCCTTTTCGATTTCAAAGATGAAATGGGTATAAATAGATTCCTTCCCTCTTCATTTAATACATACACAAGTGCTTACATTCAATCACACATGCATACAAGCCTTCATATTGCATTCAAGAGCATTCTACAAGCATTCATAAGTATTTTTGGAGCATTAAAGGAGATCCTTTGGCAACGCTTCAAGATTTCAAGCATAAGAGATCTCTTGCATTCTAGAATCTTTCAAGGAGCTTTGAGGGAGGTCATTGGAGGCATTTTCATTCATATTTCATGTTCTTGCATACACCTTTCAAGATCTAGCTTCCTTCCTTGATGATAGTGGAGTTGGCAATCAAGGAAGGGCTTCTTCATTCTTCATTCTAGCATACCCGATTTGAGTACATGAGCACATCTACATCCATCAATCTATTGACTTATTTAGGTGGAGCTATTGCATTTGATTGAGATATCCTACTCTTCTATAAGATTCAATTAGAGTGGAGCACTTCTTCATCCTTGTGGAATACATATTTGAATCATCCTGAAGGGTTTCTACAAAAGTAAGGTAAATTCATACATTTTCTTTACTTTTTACATATATACTTTCATATTTACATTTAAGGTTGATTCTACAAGTGGGGCTTGACCGAGGCAAGCCCTTCAGAAACCAAACAAAACCATTTTTCTTGTAGGATCAAGTTTTTAGGAGTTTCAGATCCACTTTTTGGGAGTTCCGGAATAGGACACAATTGTAAATCTAGAGACAGAGAAGGTCTAGGTCAAAGTTCGGCCTAGTCCTGAGTCTAGGCCGAACCCAAGTCAACATAGACTTGAAAAATCAGCCTGCTCATAGAGCAGGAGGATTTTTGGGTTTTGTTCATCTCGCAGTTTCAAGTCTGGATCTAGTCCCATTTGTTGTTCTGAGCATTTCTGAGTGCAAAAATACATATCTAAATTGGACTTGGCTTCTAAAGGCGAGTTTGCAATTTACATTATTTATGTTGTGTATTTACCTTTAGAATCTGTCATATTTAATTAGATTTAGCATCTTTCCTTCTTTCCTAGTTAATTTCCAAACCCTAGGCTTAAAGGAACTTGTATCTTCTTTCCTAGCTCTTGGATGTTTGGATCTTTGTTTACAGTGACACTCCTACATCACTTTGGTAGTGCTAATCTACTTGGATCCAAAACCTCGGGGGCTTGTCTTAGACGATCTATTCCTTTTTAGCCCTTCCAAGGTATAGTTGGCCACACAAAAGTGGGTTGTGTTACACTTCTTATCCTCATCTCACTTTTCCCCTTATATAGTTGTATTAGATGCTTTACAATCACTCATATTAAATTTTTTGAATATATCAAGAGAATATTTAGTTTGAGAAAGCATGATCCTTCCCCCTTGCCATATTTTCATACCTAAAAAATAATGCATCAGCCCTAGATCAGTAATTTCATAAGCATGTTTGAGTTGATCTTTGGTTATTTCAATATTATGTGTGTGATCTCCTGTAATAATCAATTCATCCACATATAATACAATAATAACAACTTTATCATCACTATGTTTTACATACACATCTAGATCTACTTTATTTCTTTTGAATCTTGCATCTATGAAGTACTCATTTACTTTGGAGTACCATGCCCTTGGTGCTTACTTAAGACCGTATACTAGTTTTTTTAATCTACACACCAAAATATTTTCACGAACTTTAACAAATCCTGGTGGTTGTTGCATGTAAATTTCTTCTTTTAAATCACAATGTAGAAAAGCACTTTTTACATATATTTGAAAAAAATTCCAACCAAACTTTGTAGCTAAAGCAATTATTGAACGAATTAAAGTCATTTTAGCAACTGGAGAAAAGGTTTTAGTATAGTCAATACCTTTTGTTTGTCAGAAACCTTTATCCACTAACCTTGATTTGTGTTTTTCAATAGCTCCATCTGATGTGAACTTTGTTCTATAGGTCCACTTGCAATGAACCACATTTTTCACTTCTGGAAGTGTTGTTGATTTTCACGTTCCATTATTCATCAAAGAGTTGTGCTCCTCTTGCATAGTTGCTTCCCATTCATCTTTTCCTTTTGCTTCTTCATATGTGCTTGGAGTGTCAGCCTACATCACCTTAGCCATGATAAAATAGTTAGCAAAGATAATTCTAAGACCTTCTTGGTAAATTTCTTGAATGCTTCTGATTTTAGGTGTATTTTCATCACCATTTTCATTTGATTCTTCAACTTGTATTCCTTCTCCTCCCGCAAAAGTTTTGACACCTTGATTTTGATTATTAGTAGACGTTGACTTATCTTCCTCAATCAAGATTTGAAAGTAAGATAACGTAGGAGAATTATCACTGTTAACATCTTCATCAAACCATATATTTCTTTTGATATGAATTCATTTTTTTAGGATTGTATAATCTATATCCCTTTGACTCCTCACTATACCCAACTATTAAGCACTTCTCACTTTTCCTTTCAAGTTTTATTCCTTTTTAAATTAGGGATGTGGGCATATGCATTACAATCGAATACTCTAAAATGAGATATTTTAAGCTTTTTTCCACTCCATGCCTCTTCTAGTGTTATGTTCAAAACTGCTTTTGAAGGTGTGCTATTCAAGATATATACAACAGTATGAATTGCTTTAGCCCAAAATTTAGCTTCTATATTCCTAGAGTGAAGCATACATCTAGCCATTTGTATTATAGTTCTATTTTTTCTTTCTGCAACCCTATTTTGTTGAGGTGAATAAGAAACTATTGATTCTTTCTTTATACCATGGTCTTTACAAAAATCAAAGATGACTTTATTCATATACTAAATCCCTCTATCTGTTCTTATTATTTTTAGACATTTTCCACTTTGTTTTTCAACCAAAGCTTTAAACTCTTTAAACTTTTGAAACACTCCATCCTTCTTTTGTAAAAAATACACCCAAATTCTTCTAGTATAGTCATCTATAAAGGTGAGAACATACCTTGATCCTCTAATTGAAGATGTTTTAAAAGGACCCATTACATCACTATGAACCAGATGTAGAGGAGTTCTTGCCCTCCATGATTTACCTTGTGGGAAACGTTCCACATGTTTCTTTCCCATTGCACATCCTTCACATACCTTATGTCTTGGTGATATTTTTGGAAGGCCATGCACTGTACATAATTTTTCCATAAGCCTAAGACTTAGAAAGTTGATATGTCCCATTCTTTCATGCCATGACTTGCTCATATCATCATATATGGCAATAGCACACACATTTTCATCTCCATTGTTAGAAGTAAATTCTTGAAATTTATATAATCCATTCTCCATTTTACCAATTATAGTCACTTTATAATTATTGTTCACATCCTTCATTAAACATTTTTCATTATAGAACTCTATTTTATACCCTTGATTTGCAATTTGAGATATAGAAAGTAGATTTATTTTCAATTCAAGAACTAGTTTTACATTTTTGAACACACCATTATCAACTTTGACATTTCCAGTTCCTTTAACTTTTAAAGCACTGTTATTTCTCAAATCTATTTTCTCTGCACTGCTTTCATTTATTGATTTAAATTGTTCCTTATTATGAGACGTGTTGTGTAGCACCAGAATCAATAAGCCAATCCTCGTTGAAAAAAATAATTTCTTTAAGTGGAACACAAAAAACATTTATTTTAGAATCAAAAAACTTTGTAGACTTATTTCTTGTCTTGTCAGTATCTCTATTCTTTTTGAAACATTCATTTGCCTTAGACCCATTTTGCCACAATAATTGTATTTCCATTTACTTCAATTATAATCTCTACTTTTATTTTCATTCTTCCACGTCCTTTCTTTAGATTGATTATCTTGTGACTTTTTATAACATTGTTTTCCCTTCATTATGAATGCTTGAGATTGATCATTAAATGATTTTATTTTTTAATTTTCCTTTTCTTCTCTTGAACTAGCTTAAGCACATAACTCTTTAGTTTTAATACTCTTTAATTTATCTGCAGTATCTAGCCCTCTTATAAATGATTCATGAGATCCTAGAAGACTTTTTAATATAATTTGCACAAAATATCTATCATCTATATCCTTTCCAAGAGAAGAAAGCTCATTTTTGTTTTCAGTTAATTTACTTTGATGAGGGACTAATTCTTGTGAAATTGATGATTAGATATAATAAAACTCTATGGTGAGAGATAAGATCCATACATCACCTGAATTTTGATATAGATCTTTCAAAATATCCCATACTTTAACTCTACTTGTCTCATTACAAACTTCTAGAAAAACTTCCTTTGAAAGTGTAAGCTTGATTAGTGTTGCTGCCTTTTTGTTTCTTCTATCCCAGTTTTCTTGGTCTTTTCCAGTATTTGTAGGTCTTTATTAATTGCCAGTAACAATCTCAAAACAATTTTGAAGAGTTAGAGTAATTTCTATATGAGATACCCAATCATAATAATTTTTCTCATTCAATTTTATTGCGGGCAAAGTAGTACCAAGAGAATCCATTATTTCAACTTCCCTCCTTTTTAGATGAGAATGAAACATACTTCAAGATCTTTAATACCCCCAAAATGAAAATTTCTCACCAATTTTTGTGTAGAAATTCTTCCCTTTATTGCAATATGTTCACTTGCCACAAACAATATTTAGTGTTGCTCAACCATATTATAGCCTGCAAAAAAACATCAAACCTTGCACTACAAATTCCCCATATTACTACCCAAGATTCAAGCAGCTCCGATACCATATTAACCAAAAATAGCAGGTAAACACATAACAACTTATAACAGCGAAAAATAACATAATAAAGCAGCAGTTAATACATTGAGAAATTATGATTTTCATTCAATAAAGAACTGTTATTTTTTTGTTACACACGTTGTATGGAAGGTTAATCTATTTGTAGAGCTTATGCAAATTTCTAGGGAGTTCTTGAGAAGCTACATTGAAGGTAGATAAGAAACATCTAGAGTCTTCTACTAAATCAGAGAAATCTATAAATTGAAATAAATGCTTACCAACTGAGCACTGTAGATAAACATAATTCTCACATGATGCATTCTTTATCATCCCCCTGCCATCAATCTTTACTCTTGTAGCTACCACTACTCAAATAATCATGATCAATTCTTCTGAAAAAACTATTTGATTGGAAATTTTAACTACCTTTAATTGATCACATCCATAATCGGCTACTAGCATGCCACCTTATAGGATTGTCTTAGTTTCTAATTCATGACCTTTTGTGATTTGACTACATTGATGCACAACATCGATTCACTATCATTGTCCACATAATCAATCTTTTTTTTTCACAATCTCAATGCTTCAATAAGTGCCTCCATATGTGCTTCATTATTTGATCTACGATGAATTAGCTTGGAGATAGTCCATAAGGATTCCTAATTTGTTTTTGTTAACACACCCTACTCTATAGATCCCAGGATTGCCTCATGGTGCCCTCAATGAAATTAATGTTTATTCTACCTCTTGAGGGTCTACTCACTTCACTAATCTATGGTTTTCCTTTTTGATATTTGATTTGCATGAATTCTTAAGATTTGCAAGGATATGTACAGAAGATGCCATCTCTTTAAAATCTCACCATCCCAACTATAATTTGTTTGAAATCTAAGATATGAATACTAGTATTAAGAACATAATAATTGGTAACCTCAATTTTTTTTTGTTATACCCATTTCTTTTTAAAATCCTCCTATTTTATCTCTCCAAAGGTGACACGTGACCTTTAAAGAACAAACTATCCAAATGTCACTCCAAGTTGAATTTCTACATAAACACAACCAACCATCGAAGAAGAACACTAAAACATCAAGAAGAGCTTCAAATGAACCAATAGTTTTTATCAATCGCAACCAACAATGTTCTACTACTAGGTTGTTAAGCGAAATGTGGTCAATCATTTTCTCACTTGACTTACATAGAAAACATCTAGAGGGACTCATATTGTCAATGATCTCCAAACTTTCACTTGTAAGAATTATCTTATGGAGGGCTATCCACATAAAAGTCCCTATCTTGGGAAGAATCTTATTTCCCCAACACAGATTTGATGCCCAATTCTTCATTTCGATTATATTTTGTATATAGAAACCCATCATCACCAAGTATCTCCAATGTTTTGCCCACATCCATATGATTTGATCTTCTCTTAAAATAATCTCGTTTTTAGGATCTCCACCAATTCGTTTTGTATTTGGGTAGATTGGGATGTTCTTGAAATCTTTTTGTTTCTAGTTCATCCTTCCAACCATTTTGTAAAAATAGTTTTTCATCTTATCATCTTGAATTTCTTCCATCACATTATATATACATATACATAATATTTATATATATAGATACACACAAATTTTTTTCATGATTATTCCAAATTATTCACAATTATAGTGAGACCTATATTAAAAAGAAAAAAAGTTTGCTTACCTCAACACTAAAGTAAGAACAATTTTACAAAATTGAGAATTTTGACTCTCATCTAGCTCAAGCCATGAGATAGACCAAAAAACATAGTACATAAAATTTTCCTTCACTTTTGTATTTTACGTGAACTTATAGTTGTTTTACATATCACATTAGAGAACTAACATATATGAGGGTTATATTGTAGGTTGAGGCTTATCAATGTTGTCCTCCTCACAATATTTGACACCATCCACCTTCATCTCTATAGGAAACTTTAAATATAAAAGAGTCTTATCACAAATGAAATTTTGAATAATTTACACTAGTTTTTCATATAACATAGAGATGCTCCACCAAATAGTCCATCTAAAGCTTTGTTTGATCCTTAACATACACCTTGAATCCTCATACAACAAGGATAACTCAATAGCACTAGAGAGAGATTATTTAATGTCAAAGATAATCATTTTGCTAAAGGATTGATTAAGCTCCATAATTATCTTCAGGATAGGTTCATGGATGCTACATAGTTATCTCCATCAACCTCCCATGCTAGACCCTAGGAATGCAACATTCATACACACCAAATAGGATTAATCAATTCCCTTGTGACATAATTTGCAAATTGCTTAGACACCTTGCTAATGCTCAATCTATCAATGCCAAGGATACCTTCCATTTCTTCAACTTCCTCCTATGGCCTCTTGACACCAGATCCTTTCATCCACCAACTTCTAATCTGAATGCCATTGTAATGCCTATACTATTATTTTTTAAAATTTGGAACACATCGTCCTTCTAGGGATGTACAAATAAGATTAGAAACCACTTCATCATGAGCACATCTAGCTCACATGCAATCTCTCATCCTTCATCAAAGTTGAAGTATTATTAAATAGTACCATATCTTTTTGTCATTATTATAACCACCCAAACCTATTGTCAAATATATTATATAAATTAAATAATTATTATATAACTAAGTTATATAATTGTATAATAATTTCAACATTATGTATATTACTTAATTGAACTTTTAATACTAAATATTTTTTTAAAAAAAATATTACTTATATAAGTGAAACAAGAAAGATGACTTAATGGTTATATACCATATCTTCCACATTTTAAAATGATATAAGATCAATTACTCTCAAATTTTGATAACAATTTATTTGACCACTCTATTATTTAAGTCTAAAATTTCAAATTCACATCTACTTGTATAATACTTATCTTTACCAAAAATGTATGCTAAATCAACATGTTTAGTTAATTAAGATGTAAAAATAATTTTCAAAACATAATTATATTAAATCATATTCTTTTTGACGTACAAACATACTATTATATAATTTATTATTTGTTCCTTACAATTATTTGTAATAAAGACAAGATTAAAACTTTAATCTTAAGCCAAATTTACGTCAACTATAAAAATGCGTAAATGATGGATCTTCTGTGATTTATTTTCTCGTTCAGGTTGGGCGGCATATGACAAGATGAGATTGATTTTTCTTGTGGGTATTAAAAATTGGCACGGGCTAAGCTCCCTACAAAACGCACCAAAGACAAAAAAAATGTCAAACTTTTTTTTTTTCACATTTGCGAAAACACAATGATTTTTTTTTGCAATTTCTTATGGTTTTCGACCACAAAATATGCAGATCGTGAAGAACATATGTTGAAAATTTTGCAAAAATCTGTTGTATTTTCTTGTTTTTGAAATTTTGTCAATGGTGTTATTGGATTTTTCACCACCATTTAGCCCACATGAATAACTGATTTGAGACACCTTTCATGGGCTAAGATCTATATGTTTTCAACACAGGAAGTGCCTGTATTTTCTACATTATTCAGGCAGGTGAAAATGTTGTGTGTTTACGGCGCCAAACATTCTCGCGAAGGAGGTTCATAAGAATTAATTTATATTGGCAACATGACTTATGGTAACTTGACTGTTCGCAAGGAGGTTTCTGGCCCATCCCGATGGGCAATGTTATATCGATATCGACGTAACATTAATCTTGTTTCTCTAATGTGAAAACATTGTGTGTTTTCGGCATTAGCGTAACTTGAGTGTTCCCAAGGAGTTTTTTGGCCCATCCTGGTGGGCAATGTTATGCCGATATCGAGGTGACATTATTCTTGTTCCTCTGATGTGAAAACATTATGTGTTTTTTGTAATGTGGGTCCCAGTTGCTTTGTTTTCAAAGGTTTTAAATGTAGATGATCTTCTCTGAGATCATTGGATTAGATTTCATTGTATTTGCACGATTAAATCCAAGATGCACAAAATGATAAGTGCACAGGTGTGCGAGGCCAAAAACGTTGTGTGTTTTCACCATTATGGAAAAAACACTTTGTTTTCACACATCTGTTACTTTTACTAGTGACTGAGACACAAGTTGGGAATAGAAGATTTAATGTTGAGTCGCAGGTCTTGACTTCTACATGCAACATAAACACTTTTCCTTCCCTTTTTGCCACTTGTAGAGGGTATGGGCTTGATTTTGTTGATTGTAGTGGCTTTTATTGGTCCATTTTCTGTCACTTCCATGATCATATGTATACACAAAATCATATTTTTGTCTTATATTTCTTGACACTACTTCTCTCTAACTTAGCTCCAGTGTGGTTGGAGTTTGAACTTCATTGCTAAATATTAGTTATGCTTGATCTATAAAGTAAATCTTTGTATATATTTTACCCAGTTCTTCTTTTTGGCTGGTTATTTTTGTAACTTTTCTAAGTTCTTGAAAAAAGCAAGGAGTGTTTGTAACTCAGTTTGAGAGATATACAGATTTATGATACATTTCTGTTGTGATATATAGCTTATGCCTTTCTCATTTGTTGTGTTATTATGTACTTAGTGTTAGTGCAGGTTTCTGTGATGTTCTTTGTGGTTGGAGTTGCATTACATATTAGTACCTTTATGCAGGGTTTCATACCTCTTTGTAGGTTGTGAGTTGTGTTTAATTAGTTTTCCAAAATTTGAAGAATCTTTTTCTCCTTTTAGGAACTGCTATTATTGGCCTTCTTACAAATTGTTGATGCAAAGATTTTGATTTAGTGGGGTTGTGCAGAAGAGTTATATTACCATTCTTATTGTGTGTTAGATATATGTGTAGGTCTCAGATTTTCATTTGGTGCATCACGTTTTTACAGTTAGATTTCAATTATTTTAATGCATCCTTCTAACCCCTTCCTCTGCAAAAGTCTTTGTTTAGGTAAGTTTAGGTGAGTGCCATAAGAACCAACTTTCTCTAGAGGTTAGCTTCCACTACCTAAGCCCACAATTAGGGAATCTTTCCCATGTTCACCAATAGGCTGAGTTTACTTAGTAGGGGTGCTCTATTTAGGTGATAACATGTGCATTTTTTAGGGAGCTTAACTACGTTCTTAAAAATGATCCAAGATTTTGGCATTTAGCTTGTTAATTTTAATGCCCTAAAAGAAATGCTTTCCTTTTGGAACTTCCCTACTATTCGCTAGGGAAGGGACGAGATGGCCTTACTATTCTAAATGCAAGCCCCTACCATTCTATAGGTAGTCGGTAGATTATTGTAGGGCCCAACTATAAATAATTGCTCTTTGATTAATCCCTTTGGTCATGAGAATAGGTCTGGTGAGTGTTGCACCTACTTCTGAGCTCGTGTCTCATCTCACACCTGTTTAGAAATGCCCGCCCCTTGACAAAGTCATTTTCCAATTAAGCGGAATTGAGGGAGGGGTGTAAAACTTGTTTCTTTTTAAGTTCGACCTTTGGAGAATTTTTAAAATGTGAATGTATTTTTTATTTTTTTGGTCTAAAAATGATTATGATGGTTATTAGTTTTAAAGTCTATTCATTTTTCTATTTTAGGTTATTTCAAGATGATTAAAAAATAAATGAATAGATATTCTTAAATACAAAAATTTAACACAAATAATTACTAATATGTATTATGTTAGTTCACAATGATCAATCAAAATATTAATGAGGTGTGAATTAGAATTTTGAGTTTGACCTTGGTCAAATCCATTCCTACAAATAGGATTGAGGATAACAAACATGAAATTTAATGATTAGGATCAAACTCTAGGGATGAGTAATAACAACTTTGAGATAGGATGATGCCATGAGCCAAATTCGCCCAAGAATATGTCATTCAAGTAGACTATTCATTGCATAAAATAAAACTTAAATTGAAGTGATCCCAAAATATAAGAGAAAAGGGAATTGGTATGCAACTTTCACCATTATATTCTCCCCTTTCTTTGATGTGCATGCAAAGTACTAATGTCAAAGGAAAACAAGTAGTCAATATAGAAATTAAAATTTTAAATACTCAAAAGGATATGGATTTGTGTAAAGTTTGCATATCATTGAACTCAAATTCGTCTTGTAATGACCTCTCCATTTATAACCTACAAAACAACAAAACACAGTGATTAATATTTGTCAAACATTTTAAATGAGCACTTACCTAAAACTTGTTTGAAATGTATTTATCCTAAAAATAGTAATAATAAAAAATAGAACGGAAATATTTTTCACTTTTTATAGAAAGTAGTAAAGCTTAAACAAAGAGGAAATATAGAATGACTTTAACCAAATAGACACAATTTTCAAAGTTTCCTTGTTTTATTGGAATGACTATGAACTTGTGAGTACAAAACATAACTTGCAAAATGAACGACGTTAGTGACATATTTGTATTCTATAAATAGCTACAAAGAAATAATGATGAAGGCATATGTAATAAAGAAAATTGAAGACACCCCTAGTGTAGATGAATAATAACATAATGATAATTATAAAGCCTAGAGATAAGGATCATGCAAGCATAGATAAGATGTAAAGGATATAAGTGTGACAAGGCTCATAACATGTGATCATATTAGATTAGATATAAATATGTAAAGAATCATATATAAGGAGTTGTGAGATAGAGTCATGATAATTTGATTGTGGGCATGTAATCATAAAATTAAAGCATGAACGAATTATAAAATCTTGAATATGTAAATATGTGAGTAGGAGATAAACATGGAAGAAAAAAAATTGAAACTAGTCCTAATAAGCATCAAATGCGAATAATATAGGAAATATGAAGCATAAGATAAAAATATAATATAAATGACATATAAGGTAATGCCAAAAGACATAACATAGTAACTGTACAATATGAAAAGGGAAGCAATACAAAGCGGTAAAACACTTCTCCTTTTCAAAGTTGCACATCTAGAAGGAAGATGTCCCAATAGGCTAGGAAGGTCCAAACGCTAAATGGGTCAATGATCCTTCACTAAATATGTAAAATTGAAATGGGAAATGATATTGAGATATGAAATGTAGATTAGGAAAGATCTATATGGACTTAGAATCCAAATAGGAAATATGCTACTTCATATCTAAATATTCGACAAACCGAATCTCAAAAATACCTATAACTATTATTTTGAGGTCTTGAAGCTTTAAGTTGTCTTCCTATCAAATTTGAGTTGGATTTGGAGGGTATAGGGTGGCTGAAACGTTCTATACCCAGGTACAGAGTAGTCGAAACATTCTTTACCATGGGTTTCTACTTGAAACTTGCAAGGATGCTTCGACAACTCTTGGCTTGTCCAAAAATGTTCTAATGGCTCTATAGTTCCTATTCTTGCATAGAGAAAAGGGGGGAATAAGGATGGATAAAGGGGTTTACCTCAATCAAACCCCTATTTAGGAATCAGCCTTGAAATCAAATGAAATAAAGGAAAGCATGTTTTCATGTAGCAAAGAAATGAAATATATCATACCTTGGCAACACAATTGCTTCTTTGAATGTGATCAAGCATGTTGATGAAAAAACTTTGAATTAACACAAAAACCCAAAAGGAAATCATGAAAGACAAAGCCTCATGGAATGAATGTTGTAGTTCACCACAATGTTTGATTGTGGGAGTGAGAAGAAGACTTGAAGAGGTGGGTGTATCTCCTTCTTTGATAGAAAAATCCTTTTCTTGGTTTGCAATGGGGGAAATAAGTTATATCTATGGAGAGAAACACCTTGAATGTTGTAGAAGAATTCTAGGTCTTGAATGCATGGAATTAGTTACTTGATATCTTGATTATGAATGCTTATTTGTAATAGTAAATGCTTGATAATGGTTATGATACACAACATGAGGATAGATAGGGTGTTTATATACCTCTCACAACATTTTAGAGCTTAAAACTCTAATCCTTTGCTAAATTATCGAGACGGGGATGCAATTCAAATTTGGGTTCAATCTTTGGGGTATAGGGTCATTGAAATGACCTATACGTAGGTAAAGAACATTCCACTAATCAGAGCCCAAATCGGGACCATGGGTCCTAAGCAATGAGAGGATGCAAGAAAACAAGATATAGCCATTTCTGAGGTCAGGAGAGAATATAAATTCCATAAATCGTGATGGAGGGCTTAGGTGATGAAATGAATTATGGGATTGGAGGAAAAATAGAGGAGCATACTTAGAAATAAGGGCTTACCTTGATTTCAAACATGATTGAAAACAGAGAGGAGCTATATTTGAATTTAGGTGTCCATTAAGTGCCATATGAGGTCCTATCATAAAAAATACACTAAGGTGGATGCAAAATGACCCTTAAATTGTACACTAATGAGGAGCCTACAATTTAGGATGGTACGGGAACGCCAAGGAATGTGTGAAACATAAGGGACAAACATGGAACATAAGAGTCAAACACGTCATATAAGGATATTCATATAGGGAAAATGGAGCTAAATATCATAAAAATGTAATATTAATAATGTATGCCATAACAACCATGACTAGGATGAAATTAGTGGGGGAATACATTCGTTAAACATAATATAGAATGTGAAAAATGCATGTGTGTGTGTGTGAGAGAGAGAGAGAGAGAGAGTATAATTCACATGAACAATGAAAACACACAAGAAGCAATATATAATTCACATGAACCAACAAACAAACCTTGCTCAGAGTTACACATAGAAGTTGTAGAATTTGGGCAATACAAATCCACAAAACCCGAAGATCACCTGCATACAAAAACCTGTTACAAGGAAGTAGAGACAAGAGGGCAAGGGTTTGACTCAAAAATATGAAGAACAAAATATCTTCAATTAATGAATGAATTGAATGTACAATGGATCATCCATATAAAAGAGATCGAAAGCCTTGAAAGGCAAACCCTAGTGCATGTAATAATTAGTTAAATTATTACAAGACTAACGCATGCAAGTTTATATTTAAAACAACTAGTGCATGTGTGTTTAAATATAAACAACTAAAGAAAAAGAGTTGACATTTTAAGAAGGGAGTAAAGTTAATTAATATAATTAATACTTTACTCTAACACCCCCCCTTAAGATGAGCAACAATGTAGCTTCAAACAATGCAAGAATAAAGCAAAGGAAACTACAGTGCTGAAAGCAAAAAATGGGTCCCGGCAACATGGCCTGATGAGGTACCCAGCACAAAAGAGAGTCTCTATAAAGTAGAGAAAATAGAGAAAACCACATGGGAAAAACTCTACTCCAAATGGAGACAAAGACTAATCTGAAGGACTAAAGAAGCCTCCAAAACTAGGGAGTGTTCCAAAAAATAGGAACACGTAGAACATCACTGAAGCAAGAAGATGCAAACTCTCTCAAGAAGTAACTGTTGATCTGAAGATCCTCCACTGAAATATGACCAAGTAGAGAAGACTGTAATCTGTATGAGTGCCCTCAAATGACACTACTCGAATCAGGAGGCAAACAAAGGCAAACAACTGGACTCGAAGATATAGATGGTATAAAACACCAAAGCCTGAAGAGTTGATGAATCAAAGCTGGAAGAGTACATCCAAAAATAGGAAAGAAAAGAGTGTCCAGATGGTAAATGATCCATCTCACCGGAATGCATAGGTACCCAGCAACTACAACCGCCTAGTACATAGGATCAAATACTGAATACATAGCTCACACTATCAAACCAAGGAAGCAGTAGAACCAACAATAGAAACCCCCCCATACTGCTGACAAGGGAGTAATGACAGGTACACTGAATCTGAAACATTGAATGTGTAGAGAGAGTACAAAAACATATAGAGATACCTGAGGCTAATGTCGTTGGAGGAACACTCACATGACAAAAGAAGATGGCAAACAAAGGCAAACATCAAAACCCCCCTGACACTTTATAATGGAGTGCGAGTACAGAGAGCACGAACATGTGCAAGATCCCATACATGCAATAGAATGACACTTTATCTCAGTGTGTGTGCATAAAAGAATGCTACAAAAAAATGAAGTATCCACTGCTCAAATAAGAGTGAAGGGTGCTGAAACAAAAGAACAACCTAAGACGAGCCATCCCTCAAAGGGAAGAGATCCCAGGACTTGTAACAACCAAGATATCCACTAGACTGCAAAAATGCAATAATCTGAATAAAATGAACCTGGAGCAAAATTTGGAAAAATGACTTACAGTAATGAAAATCTCTTTGAACAAGCTTTCCAATGATATATTGTTTTCAAAAAACGGAGTCCGGATGCGCAAGATAGAGCTCTCGGAGTGCAGAACTGAAGATCTGGCTTTGACAGAGAAAAACACCATCAGAAAAATGAAACCAAAAAATATAACCTCCAGATATGGAAAGAGCTTGGAATCCGCTTTTCGACGATATCTCGTTTGCCAAATTTCGACACCGTATGCTCAAGATATGAGCAAAAAACCAACAGCTACGCTGGAGGGCCCAAAGAAGGTGTCTGGAAGGATCTGAGGACGGGTGACATCAGAAAAAGGACAAAAACACACATGAAACCATTAGATCTGATAAAAGCTCAGAAAGAGCTTTCCAACAATATCTTGTTTGCCGAAAACAAAGCCCGAATGCAAGAGAAACGGATCCCGGAATGAAGGAGGTCTGAAACGTCAAGATCGCAGAGAACATATGACTTTGACAGAAAAAAATGACATCAAAATGGAAAAATCACAAAACCATACCAGTAAAAATGGATCGGGCTTGGAACCAGCTTTTCGACGATATATCGTACCCTCGATTACGATCCCAGATGCCCGAGTTATGCTCAAAATTGTGCGTGCCTGTTGTAAAAGTTGTTAAAAAAATATGTGCCACTTAACAAGAATGAAAAGCGGCTAACCGCTAGCAGTCTGCAAACTGCGGCGGTAACCGTTGCGGAAGTCGCGACGGTCCTGCTGACGGTTCCGTCAGCGGTTACTGCTGGCGGTTCTGTCAGTGGTCTCGCTGGCAGTTCCGTCAGTGGTGGCCGCTCGCGGTGGTGCCTGGGTGGCCGCCGGGTAGGCCTTGCAAAAAATATATATATATATATATATATATATATATATATATATATATATATATATATATATATATATGAAAATTGATACTTGCGCCTCGATCCCCATGCCAGACTGTACGACCTGGTAGGCAAAATTTTTTTGCCTCATAAGCCAACTTGTCCCAAAATCAACAAGTTTTATATGGATTTTGACTATCTCAGGCCTTCCGGACGCAACAGTGAGGTCTGTTTAGGCCAAAACTGCTCCAAAAAATAGTGATTGCCTCAAGATTCGTGCCGGGGTCGATTGCAAACAAATTTCTCATAGATTCCAAATTTATCCAAATTGGACAAATTTTATATGGATCTTAGGGTTCTTGGATGCTTTGAACGCAACCATGAGGTCTGTTTGAAACCAAGATGACCAAAAAAATAGGTCCCCCCAGATCTGACAGGAAGCCCACTTTGAAAATGCAGATCTGACGAACACGACCGAATCTCTCAGGATTTAACGTCCTACAGAGAATACCAGATCTGAAAACTATAACCAAAACCTCTCAAATTAGTTGAAAAATCATTAATTTGAATCTTTCAAACACGAACAAGCTGTAGCAGATTAGGCTTTGATACCATGTAGAATTTGAGCAATACAAATCCACAAAACCTGAAGATCACCTGCATACAAAAACCTGTTACAAGGAAGTAGAGACAAGAAGAGGGCAAGGGTTTGACTCAAAAATATGAAGAACAAAATATTCTCAATTAATGAATGAATTGAATGTACAATGGATCATCCATATAAAGGAGATCGAAAGCCTTGAAAGACAAACCCTAGTGCATGTAATAGTTAGTTAAATTATTACAAGACTAATGCATGCAAGTTTATATTCAAAATAATTACTGCATAAGTTTAAATCAACTAGTGCACGTGTGTTTAAATATAAACAACTAAAGAAAAAGAGTTGACATCTTAAGAAGGGAGTAAAATTAATTAATATAATTAATACTTTACTCTAACAAAGAATTATATAATTCACATGAACAATGAAAACACAATGTATATGAGGCAAGGCAACTGACAACCAAACTGGTGTGATTAAAATAAATCTGTCAACATGCCCGGCTGTGAGGCCTTCCAGGTTGCGGCCATATACAAAGAAATTATGAAACTGAAATCTCAGCTTGCATCCTATCTTTGTCTCCAATGATATATCTTGATAATGATATCTCCTTCCTAATACTCTTCTACATCAACCTAAGCTCCTTATATAGCTAGCTTAGCCACAAGTCGACCAGTTAGACATTTAATTACATTATAGGTCCAACCATGAAGAGTAAACCAAAACTAAAGAAATAATGAACAAAACTCGATGCGAGGTTACATTTAGGTCCACACATGATCAAAGAACATAATCCTAACTTAGTAAGATCCCATTTCATCATACAGAACCGCACAAGACGAAAAACTCCACATTTCACACGAAACTGGCTGAAAATCGATACTCGAGGAAAACGGTGATAACTCCCAACTCCTGATGAATTAGGATTTGTACTCTTAGGTGAAGATAGTATTTTAGGTCCTCTTTAAGACCCTAAGATCGCAAAGGCTGATTCATTAAGGATCAACGGCTACACAACGCGCAATCAGCACGCGGAAAGTAGGAAAATACGGCTCCAACAACAAGGTAAAAAACCTCTAACTTCAACACGATCCATCCAATCCTGATGCGCTCATAGGAGAAGGTTCTAGAATAGGTCCTCAACATCGTGTTAACGCCGCATAACATGAAACCAACAACTGCAACGACTATAGTGTAAACAACATACAGGTACAGAAAACAGGAAATGTTTTTGGTTGATGCAAGATTGCTCAAAGACCCAAGATGCTCCTGCATTAGTACTAGTTGTTGTGAAGGGAAGTTAATATCAAGAAATCTAGAATCTTATTTCTTAAGGGTTTTTGTACGGAGTCTTTGGAGAACTAGAGAATCCTTGGCTTGGAGGTGAACCGCCTTCCTAGCATCTACATTGGAATGCCCCTAGTTGTAAAAAGGACCTCAAAAATTGAATAGGGGTGAAGTGGTGTCTATACAAGATGTGTTGCCTCTTGGAAAGGGTGATGGCTTTATTAGGCCAGAAAAATAACCTTAATCAAATCTTCCTTGGTCTTGGCTCCTATTTATGTTATGTATGTCTTTCAAATCTATGGTAAGTTTGGCAAAGACTCTTGAAGATACCCAATGTTTATTCTTTTGGTGGGGCACAAATGATGTTTTTAAATTTAATTTGGTGAAATAAAATAATATTTTTAAAATAAAGAGCCTAGGGGGCATTGATATTAGAAATTTTAAATAGTTGAACATTGCACTTGATTGCAATATCACATGGAAAATTTACGAAGAGTGTAATAGATTATGGAGCTTAATTTTGCAAGTTAAAAATCTTCATAATGATTTGAAAGATCTTCTTGATTCATCTTGTATTTTTCCTATGGACTCAAGTATATGGGACTTCTTAAAGGTATTGTAGTATTTGTCTCAAATCATATTTATAATGGCAAAATGGTAGGGGAGAAGATTAGGTTTTGAAGAGATAGTTGGGATGATGATTTTGCATTCAAAGATTATATGCATCTGAAGCCCTTGCCCAACCTTCCAAGGTTTAAGAAGCTAGATAATGATTATATGGAAGGGGACCCAAGTTCGTGGAGGTTTATTTCTCTTGAGGAGTATGGCCCATTGATATTATCGATGTCTACAAGGAGGTTCAAAACAAGATCAAAGACTGGCCAATTTTGAGTAAAGAGGATATCAGGATTTGGGAGGGGAATGTTGAATGTTTTGTTTCAGTTAGACCAACTTACTTGAATTTGGAAAAAGGATGGCCTTCCCAAAGCCAATGCAGTCTTGTGGGTGGCTTGGAAACATAGAGCTCTAACCTAGGACATTCTTCAACTTTTGAGGTCCTTCGAGATGTGTTTTATGTATGGTCAGTCTAGTAAGGATAATGATCATCTTTTCTTGGACCATGATATTGTTGCAGAGATAGGAAAAATGTTTTTGCAAGGGTGGGGGATTGGGTGGTCACTATCTCATAATCTTTCTAATATGTTGGACTATTGGAAGTTTAATATCTTTAGCCATGGCAAATTCTATTCATTTGGATTTTTTCTCTCACCATTATAGTTTGGAAATTTTGGTTGGAACATAATAAGAGAGTTTTTCAAGAAAAGGAAAGAGAAGTTAGTAGGATATGTGACCTTTTAGAGAATTATTTGGATGAACTTGGCAGTGTTCATAGAAAGGAAGATTAAGAGAGCGAGAGATGATGAGACGGCTTGTGTGAATGCTTGGCCAAATTTGAAGCTCAAATTTGGTGGAGATGCTAAGGGGAATCCAGGCAAGGTTGGAGGTGGAGACATCTTTAGGAACCATCTTGGCTAGCCTATGGGTTTTTGTTGTCAAGAATTGTTTTTGGTATTCAATAATATTGCTCAAGCTTGTACTATGTGGATGGATCTCAAGATTTCCATAAAACTCAATTGGGAGAATATCTATATGAAAGGGGACTCAAAGCTGATTATAGATTTTATGAAGGTCAACTCTAGCCACCATTGGAAATCATATGTCATTTTGTTCAAAGAGATCAAGTTCTCTCACATTAGCAACGCTATCAATAGAGTGGGCCATAGGGCAAATAATCAAGAAGTGGGTTAGAAGGATAGGGATGGGAATTATGATATGAAGTGGATAGAGATCTTCCCTTGGCTAATCTTGAAATTAATTTAAGAAGATATAAAGGAACATCCACCTGATTTTAGGACAAATTAGTGAGTTTGTTGTGTTCCTATTTCCTCTAGGAAATGTGGAGTTGGAGTCTAGTGTGGTGCCCTTGGTCAAGTTGCCAATGTTCTTGTCTCTTGGGCATCAAAGGTTTCCTTTGCTGGCTTGGGCAATTGCTTATTCATTCTTGGTCCTCTTTCTCCAACATAATTGCACGTTTTTCTTCGAGATTTGGTCAGACTGATTTCATTGATTAGGTGGTTCATCTTTTATAATAATACAAATTTTCACTAGGAAAATATAATCTTCCTCCTCTTTCTCCAATGTGATTGTGTTGTTCTCTAAAATTCGGTCTATCTAATTTCAATGATTTGATGCTCTCTCTTTCATAATGGTTCTAAACGTTTACTAAAAAAAGATGAATAAGTTAGGGAGAACAGGAAGATATAAATTATTATTTAACTTTAGTCTTTGAAATAATCGCTATGAATGAGGATACCTAAGCATAAATGGAAATAGAAAAGCACAAAAAAAGGACATGGAGGATAAAATTATAGTTGGACAGCTTTGGACGGGCTTCAATTTTAAATTCCCAAATAATGGGCGAGAAGCTTCGAGGAAAGAGCAGGCCTCGGATGTGTAGGTACGCTCCCTCCATTTAAACAAGAAAACCTTGGTACGGCGAGGAGAAGGAAATTGAAGGCATTGCCCGGTTTTTCGTGGATATGGAAATGCAGCTGCGCAAATTGGAGGGATGGAGAAAATTTCTCGTCGTCAGAAATCCCAAGAGAAGGTTTCGATATGTTGTGGAATTGGCTCAACAGGTCGAATACCAAAGAATACAAGCAAATATCAAGGTGCTCGCCTTTCCTCTTCCTTTTCTGTTAGGATTTTGTTACGTATGCCCTTCTGTATTCAAGTAACCTGTGCAATATGAAAGTTTTTTTAGGTGGTTTTTATAGGTGGTTTTGGTCTGGTGGACAGTATTAAAAAAATAAATTCATTATTCTTATTATTATTTTTTATATGTGCCGTACTTTATCGAACTAATCTTTTCTATATTGAAGTATTTCTTGAATATAGGGTTTGCATTTTCTCTCAGCTCAAAAACAAAAATAAATTGTGTAAATGAAAATTTTAAAAGAGTAAGATGTTTTAGAGGTGTAGTTCAATTTAAGGTTTAAGTATATAAAGGAAAGGTACTAGTAGTGGTTATAGAGATAACTTTGTGTGCTTCTATTTTATAAATGGTATATTGGATTTCAACGAGTCTTTTTTTGTTGTCTTGATATTCGACTTAAGTGCTTAAAACTAAGGTTTCGGCTTCTGGGTCTTAGCGATGCATGTTGTAAGAGTTGTTATGTGTGAAATGATAAAAAAGTGGTCATTTCAAATCGTCGACCAATACACGACCCCCATTGCGCTAATAACTGTTCACTCAAAATCACCAATACTTGTGGACAAATGTCCAAGTAGTGGTGCACAAATGGGCCAATCATGAATCAATAAAGTTAAAAGAACTCAAAATCACCAATACTTGTGGGACAGTGTCCCAGTATTGGTGCACAAATGGGCCAATCATGAATCAATAAAGTTAAAAGAACTCAAAATCACCAATACTTGTGGGACAATGTCCTAGTAGTGGTGCACAAATGGGCCAATCATGAATCAATAAAGTTAAAAGAACTCAAAATCACCAATAAATGATCAACTACTATACATAAATGATCCACTATTGATATATGTGAAATTATTTAAGTGAACGGTTATTGGGGGGTAACTATGACAATACGTGAGCGGTTTTTGGACCCTGAGCCACTATTGGCGCCTTTCCCCTTGCTATCTATGTGTATTCACAAATTTAAAATGATAAAATGAATTTCTAGTATTTTTTTTGAGTTGTGTTTGTAATGACTTAATTCTTATAATTATTGTTTTGGCTTTTGGCTAGTATCTATGTATGTTATGGAATTTGTTGAATGTACAAGAGTCACAATTACCAACACTTATGCACAAATGTCCTCTAATTTCAAAAATGTTGTAGTAATTGTTCCAAAATATCCATTACTAAAATACAAGTGGGTGGCTATTAGTACATGATATATTTATTTATAGATTTTTAGTTAAGTGTGTTAGTTTTCCACAATCTATGAATTGTTTGAACTTGTTTTGAATGTACTTGTGTATTAATTTTTGCATCAAAATTTTGGAACATACTCTATAACCCATCCTCAAAATGAAAATGTTTAAAAACGTACAAATAAATTATTATTATTTATTTCTTTTAACATTAATAATTACGAAAGCCAACTGATGCTCTTCCCCTAAAGAGCAAGATTATGCCTAATAAAATTACCTTCAACTAGTTCCCGAGAATCGAACGTGCGACCAGCGTCCTAACGGCAATGGCTAAAAGTGCGAAAATTTGCACCTCGTTCGCCGTGTCCTTGCCGTTGCCGTTACCTTCCCCCGTCAGCCCAGTCTCCCGCCCGTACTTTTCACCATTGCTGAAAATCGTGCAAGTTGACAGAGTGAATGCCGTGCAGGTCAAATCGAATTTGAAAAAAGACTAAGTGTTCCTTATGGTAAGATATGCGTTTTGCAATAAGAATTTTTTTTTATTACAATTATTTCATATAATTTAAGTTGTTTTATTTTTAATTTAAAAAAAATATTTACTATTTTTATTAATTTTAAAAGGTATTATACAAAATAATTTATTATTATATTTTAATATATATTATAATGATAATTATAATATAATAATATTTTAAAAAATTAGTATAATGATAATTATTTTATAATAACATTCTTTAAATAGTTAATTAATAGTTATTCTAAAATATTATTATTAGTATTAAATATATCATACATGATTATATAAATATAGTAACAATTAATATTAGCTAGATTAAATTTAATATTATATAAAAAATATAATTATTTGATATTGATAAGTAATGATGTACTATCATTAAGATCAATAAATAAAATCTAATAAAAATAATTATCAATCAATATTATATAATATTTATTTAAACAAAGTTGAATTATAAATTTACATATTTTATATATTAAGTTGTGATGATAATTACAAATAAATATTATTATGACTATATTTAATTAGTAATAATTAAATATATATCATCTTTAATATTTTAATATTATGATCATTATTATATAATAATATTTTTTTAAATTATATTAAATAGTTAATTAATATTTAATTTAAAATTTTAATATTAATTTTTATATAAATATAATAATAATTAATATTTATCAAATTAAATTAATATTATATAATAAATTTATCAATTATTTAATATTTTATACTATCACTAAGATTAAATAAATTAAATTAAAATAATATTAATTAGTAATTAATATTATACAATACAAATTAAATAAAAGATTAATTATAAATTAGTGATCACAGTTACGAATTAACCCATTTTTTTTTCTGGCTATTAATAGAGGCTCTTTAGGAAGCAACATCAACAAAGGGGTCATTAAACTCCTTACTAAGGAGGGTGAAACAATACTTATTGAAAATTGGAAATTGGTTCCATTGCTTAATGTGTTAGACAAGATTATTGCAAGGTACTAGTCTTGAGATTAGTGGATATACTCTTCTTTTATAGCCTCTATTCAAAATATCTTCATATAAGGAAGATATATCCTCAAAAATCTCCTAACTAATTGGGAGGAAATGGAATGGGCAAGAACATCATAGATATTGGTCTTTTTTTCTTGGCTTTGAAAAAAAAATCATAGAGTTGAATGGTGATTCATTATGATGCCCCTAGAAGCCTTTGGATTCCCTACTAAATTATATCAAATGTTAAAAACCCTAATGAAAGATACTAAAACATAAGTGGACATTAATGGTTCAATCTCTACAAGGGTCCATTAGACAAGGGTGCCCCCTTTCCCTTACTCTATTTGTAATTGTGTCTACTATTATTTTCTTTTTGCTAAGGGACTCCTCCTTAAGCCCCAAAATAAGAGGATTGTCACTTCCCAAAAATGATGATCTTTTACATATTCAATTTGTAGATGACCTCGCATTATTTGTCAATATGGAATAGGATAACCTCTAAAATATTATGTGGAGGTTGGATCTATTTTGTAAAGCCTCTAGAGACAAATTATCTACTATAAAGTCAATTATAATTGGTTGCAATAGTTTCCTCTATGTGGTTTTCCAAATATGAGTTCCATTTAGGTAGGCCTATTTTGCAAGTAAGATATTTGGTAAATTAATGTTTTGTTAACTTGTGTCACAAGGATATGTGTGGGTGGATTAAGGAGAAAGTTAAGAGAAAGATAGTCAGATGGGACAAGCAATACCCTTTTTTGGTGGGGACAATACAAATATGCTAAAGGATTCACTCATCCTAGAACCTTTATTATTCCTCAATTTTTCTTTTCAACAGTTATCAAGTAACTAAAATTTAGAATAGAATCAAGAATCTCTTATTGTCAGGTGGGAAAGGTAAAATAGTTAATTAATATTTAATTTAAAATTTTAATATTAATTTTTATATAAATATAATAATAATAATAATTAATATTTATCAAATTAAATTAATATTATATAATAAATTTATCAATTATTTAATATTATTTAATATTTTATACTATCACTAAGATTAAATAAATTAAATTAAAATAATATTAATTATCAATTAATATTATATAATACAAATTAAATAAAAGTTTAATTATAAATTAGTGATCACAGTTACGAATTAATGATAGTACATCATTACTTATCAATATCAAATAATTATATTTTTTATATAATATTAAATTTAATCTAGCTAATATTAATTGTTACTATATTTATATAATCATGTATGATATATTTAATACTAATAATAATATTTTAGAATAACTATTAATTAACTATTTAAAGAATGTTATTATAAAATAATTATCATTATACTAATTTTTTAAAATATTATTATATTATAATTATCATTATAATATATATTAAAATATAATAATAAATTATTTTGTATAATACCTTTTAAAATTAATAAAAATAGTAAATATTTTTTTTAAATTAAAAATAAAACAACTTAAATTATATGAAATAATTGTAATAAAAAAAATTCTTATTGCAAAATGCATATCTTACCATAAGGGACACTTAGTCTTTTTTACAAACTATTTAACAAACTCTTTTATCAAATTCGATTTGACCTGCACGGCATTCACTCTGTCAGCTTGCACGGTTTTCGGCAATGGTGAAAAGTACGGGCGGGAGACTGGGCTGACGGGGGAAGGTAACGGCAACGGCAAGGACACGGCGACGAGGTGCAAATTTTCGCACTTTTAGCCATTGCCCGTCCTAACTAGAGTAGAGATGATGATTGATAATTAACACCCCAAACTCCCAAATATCTCCCCCTCGCCATTTAAAATATTATTCTCTTTGGGGAATCTCCGAATTTCTATTGATACGGAGCATACTTGCTTATGTAGCTTTCGTGTAAATAAATATTGGAGCTACCCCGTTTGATGATAAATGGATGTCACGAGTCAATTTTACAGCCCCAAAACAATGGGTATCTCTCTCTCCTAGATCCATAGAGATCGAGTGTCCAGAATTTTTTTAATAAAGTTTAAATTTTGTGATTGGTCGATTGTTTATGTTGATTATTATTTTGTTTTATTTTTAATAAATATCAAATTATGTGATTATTTGTGAGTGCAATTTAATTATGTTTTATTGAACATTTATTGTGTATAGATAAAATTTAAGGAGTAAATAGTTGTAATTTTTAAAGTTTATTTGAATATTATTATGGTTCAAGTGCATTTATTTATAGAATTATTTCACAATTCGAGTAAATTTTAGTAAGGTAAGCTTGATTGTGAGGAAAACTCTATGATTAAATGTATTTGTCTAAAGTATTAGGATGGATGGTCCCTTGGGTAAATGTGCAAAGTACTTAGACACCTTGTTATGCTCAATCTGTCAACACCAAGGATAGCTTCCATTGCAATCTCAACTTCCTCCTATGGCGTATTGACAACACTAACCTTTCATCCAACACCTTCTAATCCCAATGTTATTTTAATGCCTCTACTGATTCTCAAAATTGGAATGCATCTTCTTTTTAGGATTACATAAATAAAATAAAAAACCACTTCATCATGAGCACATCTACCTCAAATGCCATTTCCCATCATTAAAGTAGAAGTGTTATCAAATAATACCATATCTCTTGTCATTGATGTAGCAAGCATTGTTATAACCACCCAATCCCATTATTAGATATAATCATATACTTTATTATATCAATAATATGCAACAAAGTTGTAAAGGACTTATATTAATATCAATGATGTATTACATCGATCTTGTCAGGAATCAGAGCAATGCTCCAGGAAGCTAACCCCATGCCATTTAAATTTTAAAAATACCCTATTTGCCCATCAGCCCATATTACAAAATCCCTGAAAATAAAATACCCATAATAATAAAGAGGTCCAAGATAATCCCGAATATGTGTGGTAAAGGTAACCATTATAATGGCATATGTTGACTTATATGTCCCATTATATCTAGTGTCTATCTATAGACCATATAAACTCTACTATAAAATACATATATGCCTGAAATTAACGTTAACAATAAAGAAAATTCAAGAAATGACAAGTGTCTTCCCCTTATCAATGGAAAGTGACGTGCTTTGTTGATCGTTGTCTTCATGGCTCAAACCAATTTGTGCTTCTATTGGCAGTTCTAGTCCACATCTTCCTCTATCACCACACTAAACTCCCTCTCCTCATCTTTTCTCTTGAGCCCTTCTTCGTTCTTGTACTCTTTTATCTAGTCCCCTCCTTTGCTGAGCTTCAAACCCAACAATTTCTTTAACATGTCCACATTCTTGCCAATGTTTGGCTTCTTGAGCTCAAAGGTAGCCTTATCCCAAACTATAAGTATCAGTAGTCTGAGAATTTCTGTACCCCAACTTCGAATCATGAAGTAATCCTTGAGGAACGAAATCCTTAGGTTTCCATCCACATTGGCCACCAATAAGTCAAGTTCCCCTAGGAAGCAGTTGTTGAAGATCTTCCTTCATAATTGCTTAGCACTCACCTTTGATTCCTCGAGCGATGGGACTGTTTCTAGGAATGCAATGGTGATATCTGTGTTCATCTTGTATCTATGATTATAAAATATGAATTCCCCACCAAAAATTCTCTTGACTGCATTGATGATTAGGCATAGGAGTAGCTCGTTACTACTTTGAGGCACTTTTCTTTTATCTCTCCTAAGAAAGACATTTGCTTCTTATCCAAGGTTAGCCTATAGGGGGATTCCATTAAAGGCAAATAAAAATAAACAAAATTAGGGAGTATAAAAACAATAACTAGAGTCAAGGCATATCTATTGCTATCTTTGATAGTCTATTTATAGAAATAAATCCCTCATTCTTTCTTGTTAGAAAGTAAAGTCCACTAAGATAATTGAGAGGGGGGGGGGGGGGTTGAATCAATTATCAGATAATTATAACTTTTATCAACTTCAACAACATTTAACCATGTAAGCAATATAATTACCAACCATAGAAAGATATTCATACATAATGACACAATAACACAAGATATGTTGATTAGGGAACCTCTTGATCAAAGAGTAAACCCCGGTGGGAATGATGCCCACAAAAGATGCACTAATATGAATATTCCTTGTGAAAGGATGGACTCTGTTAGGAGTCTTATGAAATACATTCAGTACATATAAATCCCTGTTAGGAGATTTTGAATCCCTATTAAAAGATTCTGACCTTGTTAGGAGTTATGGAAGACAGAAGGACCCACTGCCCAAACAGCTTCAGGGTAAGATCACTGAACTCACTGTCCAAATAATCTTTGCATTATTCAACAGAATAATATATTACCTCTTCTTTGACTGTGCCAAACCGCACTCACTGTTACATCAGATCTCAATCTCATATCTTTGTAATTCGCATGTCTTCCTTCACAATTTCGCTCTCATACTTAGCTCTTTTCTTCACTTCATGCATACTGCATCACATCTCAACATTCGTTTCTTTCTTTCATTTGTAAATATTTGAGTGTGGTATAAAGGAAGGGTGCGACCTCGAAGTTTGCGCTGTGAACCACGTCACTAACAATGTGTCTCAAACTTCCCTTTAACTGCACAAAACTAGATTCCATCCCGATTAGGAGATATCATCCGATTTCCAAAAACCGCTACTCAAGAACACTGCCTGAATACTGCTTCCACCAAAATGCTCATAACTTTCATGAATAAAATAATTACTGTCTGCGCTCTTAACCATAGACATATAACATATCAGAGAGTATAACTTCAACATCGCATATCTCGAACTACAATATCCCACGTGCGCTAATCAAAACTCTGTCTGCTTCTCTGCAAGTCTCCAAAAGATCACTTTGTTGACATCAATGACAATCATAGTCATGAATGCAACAACAACTGCTACAGAATGACTGCCTTCCTTCGTAACAATCTCCCCCATTGGCATTGATGGCAACATAGATGAAAAACATCCAATGTCCCAAAAATCCAATACTGCAACACTGCTGCTCTGACAAACATTTTCAAATCTTCTTCATCAAATAAAAATCTTGCTTCATTATCCTGTTCAGTTCTCTCCAACAGATGGTACAAGTGGTTTTTCATGTACACTTCTCCCCCATTGACATCAATGATAGAAATTCCATCACTAAGTCAACAACAACTCAATGTCAAAAGAGATTGTTCAAAAAAATACATTTACAAGAGTCCTCATGACTCAGCTCAGATACACATACTCCCCCATAGAGGAAGTACCAACATTCAATCCAGAAGAAAGATAGGGCTCATATACCACTGGACGAATGCAACCAACTGCATCATTACTCAAAAGTAGGCTGGGGCATAACCCCAAGCATACCTCTCAGATACTCAAATGTATCCTTAGGCAAAGGCTTAGTAAATATGTCTGCTATCTGTTACTTTGTGCTTATGTACTCCAGTCTGACTTTTTTCTCAACAACTTTCTCTCTTACAACATGATATTTGATCTCTATATGCTTTGTCTTAGAATGTAATACATGATTCTTAGACATACTAACTGTGCTGGTGTTGTCACAATGTATGACAACAGACTCAACAAACTTAATTCCAATATCCTTGAGCATTTGCTTCATCCAAATTATCTGGTTACAATTGTTTGCTACTGCTACATACTCTGCTTCTGCTGTACTCTGTGAAATACAATTCTGCTTCTTGCTTAGCCAAGAAACTAATCTTCCTCCAAGAAAAAAGGCTCCACCACTGGTGCTTTTCTTGTCATCAACACTACCTCCCCAATCAACATTTGTATATGCACATAGGGTAAAATCATCAAATTTTTCATACCACAATCCATAGTCCATTGTGCCTTTTAAATATCTTAGTATCCTCTTTATTGCTGCATAATGTGACTCTCTAGGTTCAGCTTGAAATCTTGCTACCATTCCAACTGAATGTTGTATATCCGGTCTAGTGTGTGTTAAGTACTGCAATCCTCCAATCATGGATATGTATTTCTTCTGCTCAATTGCCAGTGTTTCATCTTTGCTAGATAGTTTGTGTCCTATAACCATAGGTGTTCCAACTGGTTTACAGTTCTCCATTCCAAATATTTTCAGCAAATCATTCAAGTACTTTGTCTGACATACAAAGATACCATCATTATTCTGTGTTATCTGTAATCCCAAAAAGTATTTCATCTCACCAATCATACTCATTTCAAATTCAGTCTTCATTTTATCAGCAAATTTGTCACTAGCTTCATCTTCTCCTTCAAAGATAATGTCATCAACAAAAATAACTATAACCAACAAACCGTTTTCAATTTCTTTTGTGTACAAATTGCTATAAGTTGTTCCTTTAGTAAATCCCAATTTCAACAAATACTTATCCAGTCTAGCATACCAAGTTCTAGGTGCTTGCTTTAGTCCATATAATGCTTTCTTCAGTTTACATACCATATCTCCTTCTGGAGTCAAAGGAAAACCTTCAGGCTGCTCAATGTAGACTTCTTCCAATTCACCATTCAGAAATGCGGACTTCACATCCATCTGATACACTTTAAATTTTTTAAAAGATGCATAAGCCAAAAATATTCTTACTGCTTCAAGTCTTGCTATTGGTGCAAAAGTTTCTTCATAGTCAATTCCTTCTTGCTGTGAGTATCCCTTACATACCAATCTTGCTTTGTTTCTGACGACTTCTCCTTGTTCATTCATCTTGTTTCTGAATACCTATTTAGTTCCAATCACATTCTTGTCTTTAGGTCTAGGGACCAATTCCCATATCTTGTTCTTTTCAATCTGATCTAGTTCTGCTTTCATAGCATTAATCCAATGTTCATCTTCACAAGCTTCACTAGTAGATTTAGGTTCAATTTGAGAAATCAAACATAAATGTACCTTATTGCGAGTCAGAACTCCTCTGTCCAAACTTCCAATAACTTGTTCAACAAGATGATGTCTTGATAGATACCTGTTCGGTGTCATAGTCACAGATCTTGTTTCAATTGTAGATTCTTCCTCTAGATTCCTCTCTGGTTTCTTCTGCAGAATTCTCATTCAATAATTCACTGTCAGTCTCGTATAATAATTCAGTAGATTCAGTGTTAGGCTGAGGATGAGCTTCTTCATCAGATTAATAATCAAGCATTTTTTCCTGAATTTTGAACTTCTCTTCAACTTTAACATTTGCGCTCTCAACAATAGTTTTAGTTCTCTTATTGTAACATCTATATGCTTTGCTTTTCAATGAATATCCAAGAAAAATTCTTTCATCACTTCTAGGATCAAACTTTCCAATATCATCATCTCTCTTTATATAACATTTGCTTCCAAAAATTTTAAAATACTTAACTGAGGGTGCATGTCCAAACCATAATTCATAAGGTGTTTTGTCTGTGTCTTCTCTGATTTGTACTCTGGTCATTGTATATACTGTTGTATTCACTGCTTCTCTCTAGAATGTCTTCGCCAAATCATTCTCAAATAACATAGCTCTTGCTGCTTCAGTCACTGACCTGTTTCTTCTTTCTGCAATACCATTTTGTTCAGGTGTTTTAGGGGCTGAAAACTATCTTTTAATACCATTCACTTCACAAAAAGTGTTAAACTCTCGAGAAGTAAATTCACCACCTCTATCAGATCTCAAACATTTAATCTTCATTCCAGATTCATTCTCAACTTTATTCTTAATGATCTTAAACTTATCAAATGCTTTAGATTTTTCTTTTAGAAATGCAATCCACATCATTCTTGTAAAATCATCAACAAGAATCATAAAATACCTTTCTCCATATAATCCTCTAGTCTTGGTAGGACCGCTGAAGTCTTTATGAACAATCTCCAACTTCTCTGCCGATGTGAACTTCTTATTAGGAAATAAACTTTTCTTCTGCTTAGCCATCACACATTCTTTGCAAATCATGTTAGTAGGCTTCATAATTTTAGGCAAATCCCTTACTGCAAGTGTAGTACTTACTTTCACAATGTTATCAAAGTTTATATGACAAAACCTTCTATGCCATAACCAACTGTCATCAATCTTAGTAATCAAACATGTCATCTCAGTAGGATTCAACTGAAATACATTACCTTTGGTTCTAGATCCAGTTCCAATCAGATTTCCATCTTTATCCTTTATCACACAAGTTTTCTCAGTAAACCAAACTTGATATCCCTTATCAACTAACTATCTAACACAAACGATTATGTTTCAATCCATCAACAAAGTAAACATCATCAGTATTAGTCTTTCCATCAAGAGTAATAGATCCTATACCTTTAATCAAACAAGGTGCATTGTTACCAACTCTAACAACTCCTCCATCATAATTGTTAAACTTTATGAACTTTTTCATATCTCTAGTCATATGATGTGAACAACCACTGTCTATAATCCAATCAGCTTTCTTTTCAACTTGGGAAACTAAGGCTTTTTCTTCCATAACAACAGATTTAGGATTCACTTCTTTAATTGCTATAAATCCTATTTCATCATTATTCTCAGTATCACTTTCACTCAAAGTTCTTTCAATACTAGCTTCAAGATCTTCATCATTAGTATAATAACATTCCTTAGATCTTTTAGGCTTGAAATTATTTCTATACTTCTTAACTCTCTTAGGACATTTAGATGCAAAATGACCATATTCTTGACAAGTCCAACATTTAAAATTTTTCTTTTGGTCTGGTTCTCTTTTCACAAGAAGGCAATACATTCTTCAATCTTCTTGTCTTCTTCATTTCTAGATCTGCTGCTGGCATAATCTCCACTCACACTAGTACTTCTTGACAAAGTAGGACGAACACTAAGAGCACTGAATGCTGTCTCCATTCTAGGTAAATCTCCTGATACCCTCAGGTTCATATTTGCTGCTTCCAATCTTCCAAGAAGAGTCTCTCTTGTAAACTTTGTAGTACAAGGTATAACTTGTTCAATCATCTGTGTTGTCTGATTACATACAAGAGTCAATGTCCTCAGAAGTTTCCATATCACTTCATTCTCCGTCTTTGATCCTCCACAAGATTTTATCCCTGCAACAATTTCTGACATTCTACCAATATAGCTTCTAACAGATTCATCTTCCATCATTCTAATATCCTCAAATGCACATATCCAATTATGTAATCTAGCTCTTTTTGTATGTTCATCACCTTGAAAAGTAGATTGTAAAGCTTTCCAAATTTCATGAGATTTTTTAAAACATTTTACCTGATTGTATTCATTCTCCGGAAGTGCTGTCAAAAGTGCTTCTCTTGCAAGTATGTTACACATGAATAGATCTACCTCATCTTTTGAACTTGATTCAAGATTATCTTCTTCAATGATAGTCCTATCATTCTTTGTAATCAACCAATAACTTGGTCCTAAACACAGTAGATGTGTCTTAATCTTTTCTTTCCAGCTGTCAAAATTTACTCCATCAAACTTAGGGCTTTCTTTCCTGAAATTCGTCATGGATCTCTTGAAGCTGTTAAATTTTCCTTTCAAGGACCTGCTGCTTTGATACCAATTAAGATAACTGAGAGGGGTGGGGGGGTGAATCAGTTATCAGATAATTATAACTTTTATCAACTTCAACACCATTTAACCATGTAAGCAATATAATTACCAACCATAGAAAGATATTCATACACAATGACACAATAACACAAGATATGTTGACTAGGGAACCTCTTGATCAAAGAGTAAACCCCGGTGGGAATGATGCCCACAAAAGATGCACTAATATGAATATTCCTTGTGAAAGGATGGACTTTGTTAGGAGTCTTATGAAATACATTCAGTACATATAAATCCCTATTAGGAGATTTTGAATCACTTTTAAAAGATTCTAACCTTGTTAGGAGTTATGGAAGACAGAAGGACCCACTGCACAAACAGCTTCAAGGTAATATCACTGAACTCACTGTCCAAATTATCTTTGCATTATTCAACAGAATAATATGTTACCTCTTCTCTGACTGTGCCAAACCACACTCACTATTACATCAGATCTCAATCTCAGATCTTTGTACTTCGCATGTCTTCCTTCACAATTTCGCTCTCATACTTAGCTCTTTTCTTCACTTCATGCATACCACATCACATCTCAACATTTCTTTCTTTCTTTCATATCAACAAGGAAAAACATTCCTTCCTTTATACCACACTCAAATATTTAGAAATGAGTCGGCACACAATTACAAAATAAAAGTTACCACACGCTACATCAAAATTACACAAAACTGTCAGTTTCCAGATACAATAACTCTTCACTCGTGTGACCTCGAAGTTTGCGCTGTGAACCACGTCACTAACAATGTGTCTGAAACTTCCCTTTAATTGCGCAAAACCAAATTCCATCCCGATTAGGAGATATCATCTGATTTCCAAAAATCGCTACTCAGGAACACTGCCTGAATACTGCTTTCACCAAAATGCTCATAACTTTCATGAATAAAATAATTACTATTTGCGCTCTTAACCATAGACATATAACATATCAGAGAGTATAACCTCAACATCGCATATCTCCAACTGCAATATCCCACGTGCGCTAATCAAAACTCTGTCTGCTTCTCTGCAAGTCTCCAAAAGATCACTGTGTTGACATCAATGACAATCATAGTCATGAATGCAACAACAACTGCTACAAAATGACTACCAAGCATTCAACATTCATTCCTAACATTTCTTGCCTTCTTGGAAATGAGGCTCATAAATGCTTCATTAGTGCAAGGCAAGTTGAAATCCTTGCCATATTTCTTTGGCTTGATTTACTACCTAAATTAGTTATTTACTTTCATCTATACTCACCATTTGTGGTTGGGCAAGCGTTGAATAGGTTGTCTTTCACAAAGGTCATTGCCAACATGACCAAGAATGATGTTTTTAATAATGTTTGGGGTAAGTAGTAGTATAATTCCAAGGTGGTGTATTTAATGCTCATTGTAATTATGGATATCTAATGAGAGCTTGACATCATTACTACATCAAAGAAATATGGACACATGTTAGGGTGATTTTCCAAGTGGTATCATTTGAAGCCAAGTCATAAATCACTATCATGTTGACCCATTTAATATATTGTATGTCTCCCCTACATTGTCCAATTTGCAACCACACTTTCAATTTCTATTTGGGTATATCAAGCCAAATTCTTTCCCGTCTGCAATGCAACTTGCCAATTCATCCACTTTTCTACCATCATTTCTTTGCATGGCCCAAGGACTTTATAAGTTCCATAATTCTTTCCATCATAGAATTAAGCTTCCAGATTGGCATGGAATTGCCACCTCCCACCATTCTTTGGTGATGTGAAATTGTATTTTGCATCAAGTCAAAGTGAAGATGCTTTCTTCTCATAATGTTTCAATTTATCATGTCAAATCACTCTGTTGGTATCCTTCTAGTTCATCATATCAATGGGAGGTCTGATGGCCTCGAAATATTTTCCATCAACTGCTTAGTTAGCTAGCTTATCAACTTCCTAATTTGCTTTCGTATACATGTTATCAGTCATGTATGCTTTGGAGAAATTTAACAATTCCAAATATTCTCCAACATGGCATTTAATTTCCAGTTAGGCATTTAGCCCTTTCTTACTATATTAATTATTAATATTGAGTCCCCCTCAATCTCAAGCTTGTAAACTTCCAAATCTCTACAAAATAGCAATCCTTAAATGAGGGCATTGAGTTATGCGATGTTACTGGTGTTTTCCTCTAAGGAGACTACCAATCTCCCAACTATTTATCCATCCCACATTCTAATAGTACACCAAGCTCTGAAGATGCTTGGATTGCCCCTTGAGACAACATCAAAATTAAACTTTTGCTAGTCACTACTCGTAGGATGTCCACCTTTTTTGTCTTTTGCCATTATTTCCTTCATGTGTTCCATTTCCTATGAATGGAGGTATTCATAATCCATTCCATAAAAAATGCATCTACCCATCCCACTCTATGAATGTACCATATTGCAATGTTTTGAGACATGTGATGTTTTTTTATTCCTTCTACCACCACAACCTCCACTTTATTTTTGAATGATGTTATTGACATGTCTTTATCCTCAAAGATTCTCTAATTTCGTTCCTTCTAGATTTCTGATACCATGAGAGATGAACATACCATCCATAAATAATTGAGTAGACCCGAACCTGTTCTTATTGGTCATCCTTGAAAGAGACACATGATATCATTGGGCAAGGTTGGTCCACCTCATCTTACCACGCTCCATTGCCAACATTCTTGTGCAAATGAACTCCCAATGAATATATACTCCAAACTCTCTTCTTTCCTCTTGCATTTAATACACATCTTGACATGCCCTCAAAATCCATCCTTCTAGATTTTTATGCTATTAGGACTCTTTTCTGGATGACCACCCAAGTAAATGCCCCTTCTTGTGACACACATTTCTTGTATCAACAAAGTTATGTAGGTATCTTCGGCTTTGTTTGGGCATCTATTCTTGAAATAATCATGTAAACATCTCTAGCATTGAAGATGCCATTCTTTGGTCTTGCCCAAATTAGCATGTCCTCACCTGATTTGAAAACTACATTACAATCCAAGATGACTTTCACCAAAGTGATTATTTTTTTTGTGTAGGAAGGGGTAATGTGTTCATATCTTTCCATTCCCGGTCAAATGTCAGATTATCTTGATGCAACTGTATATAGTCCTTTTCCTTGTTGCTCCAATGAGTTTCGAGGTAAGTCATTGTGTGTTCAATCCTTATCAAGTTGTCTACACTAGGGAAGCCCTCCCAAGAATCTTCCCGAAAGAGGGTTGTGTTACCATTGTGTATATCCCATGTTACATATTCTGAGATTATGGATTTGTATCTCGACATAAACTTCCACACCCTTGAACCCTTTTGTGGATTTCCAATCTTGACAATCTTAGTTAGGTCATTGTTGTTCGAATTCTCAGTTTGAAGGATCCTAACCCATTTCAGTTGAGCTTCTTTGAGAATCCTCCAGATCAATTCGGCTTCAAGAGCTTTGTTTTTCCATTTCTGGTTTATAAGTACATTTCCTCTATATTCCTTATGCTTACAGATTTTCCCCCAAGCGATAGTGGCAATCTTGTCCTTATTTGATAATCCGAGACTTTTGATTTTTGAAGATCTCTCGACGTGCGAGAGACATTGATTAAGATTTCAAATCATTAAATGACACAGGTATTCGTGAATGTTGGATCGTGATTTGGGTGCTCGGGTGTGTGGCGATCAGTATAGGAGGACGATGATGTGTGTGAAGATGATGCAGTAATGATGCCCTTTGATGACGTTTAGTTTGGCTCATTCATTTCATAACAAGCCTTGGCCAGGCGCTTAGATATTGGCGATGTGAGTTGATGATTCACACGTTCGGGCTGGAGCGTGGAAGACAAGTTATATTCGGCCTTTGCTTTGATGGAGTTCAGTTTTTTGGTTTGTTTTGTTTGCAGACAGGTTGCGAGAATAAATTATGGAGGTGACCTTCAGCGTGGACTCAGAGAAACAGATGAAGGCCTTCAAGGGACATGTTAGTGCAGAAAGAATTAGAGGGCTGCTCAAAATCAAGTTCGAGTGAATGGTGGCAACGGTTCTTAAGGTTATTGGTTCCTAGTTTCAGGAACGCAAAATTAAACGAAGAACGAATCTTGATGTCATTTCTGTCTTTATTGCTTGGGGTCTGGAGATTAGAGAGAGTGAGAATGAAGTGGAGAGAATCACCAGAGGGTTGTTTGAGGACGACGTTTTAGGCGGCTTGGAATCCATCTTAGAATGGTCGATCCCGAGCATAGGGCAGAATTTTTCTGAATGCTTTGAGGAAGATGTCGACGCAGATAGATATGGGCTTGTTCCCTTTCTCAGATGGGAAGGGAAGGTAGACAAATCAGAAATGTTCATGGCTGTGGTGGCGGGTTGGGAGGAGGTCAAAGCAGAGCTTGATGCATAGGAAAAGATGGCCTTGGCATGAATGATGGGGGTTTCCTGTTAATGTGCCGAAAAGAAGAGGAACAATGGTGGGCGTGGGCATGAAGGAGCACAGTTGGGTTGAGCTCTGGGCTTTTCTGCTACTGGTGTGTGACTTTTTGGGGATTTTTTGATGCTTTGAGCCTATTATTATGTGGTTTTAGTTGATATGGCAGTCGACGAATGATGTATTTGCTTGTAGATGTTAGCTTCATTATTATAATAGCTTCAGTTAGTTTTGGGATGTCTATATGTCTGGTTTGATGGCATACTGAATTGAGGTGTGTTTTGTAGTTGTTTGTATAGAAGCTTGAAGCTAGTCTACAGGCATTTTTAGCTGTTGATGTAATGCATTGTAAGAATCTGTATGGAACAGTGAATGTATCTACCTTTTATATATTAATAAAATACCTATTAGCGACAGAAAAAAAACAATGAGGGCCAAATATGATAAAAGGTAGATGGGTAATGAAGAGATTACATTTTTTAGCATTATTAATCTTTCAACCCAAGATTGCCACCTGCCTCTCCATGAGTTCAACCTTTTATCCATCTTCTCTTTTAAGGGTTCCCATAACTTAGAATTCCTTAGACCCTTATCTAAAGGAAGACCTAGACATGTGCATGGAAAAGCCCCTTTTTAAAATTGAGTGCTCCTAGAATCTTTGTTTCTTTCCTTGGATGAGTTAACATGAAGAAGACGTTTGATTTGTTATGATTAGCCTCATGTCTAGAAGCTTCTGCATATTGTGATAATAGTTTTAGATAATGCCTTGCTTCTTTCCTTTTGGCTTCCCCATACAAAATGGTGTTGTCTGCAAACTGCTATTGTGTTATTTGGATTTATTAGTAACTATGATACCTTTGACCATTCTATTTGATTGTGCACTCTCAATTGCTCTTCCTAATGCTTCTAGTATGATGATGAATAGGAAAGGAGATAATGGATCGCCCTGCCTCAGTCCTCTAGAGACCTCGAAGAAACTCTCAAATGAACCATTTACTAATATCGTGACTCTAGGGCTGGATATATCCAATTGATACAAAGCTTGTTGAAGCCAAATGCTTCCATTATTTTGCATAGGAATCTCCAATTGACCTTATCATTTATTTTCCTTATGTCTAGCTTGATTAAAATCCCTAATTCTTTGGTGGCCTGTAATGGATGGATTGCTTCTTGAGTTATGATAACTCTGTCAACTAAGGATTGTTCTGGAACGAATCATGTTTGCTCCTTAAAATTAATGTGGGGGGAGGGTTGCAACTTTTTTCAACCTATTGGCCATCACCATTGTCATCACTTTATACATTATTACATAGGGAAATGGGACATAATTCTTCTAATTTTATTGCTTTCTCTTTTTTATGGGTAAGAGAAAAAAAAGTGTTGTTCACTTCCCTTAGTAGCCGCACAAAATTCGTTGTTTCCTTGGCTTCGACTAACTCTTTCACGACTATACTGCAACATTTTTTAAAGAAACCAGTTAGGAATTTGTCAAGCCCTGAAGCCTTATTTGGATGTAGTTGATTAAGGGTCATTTGAACTTCTATATGTGAGAATTTTGCAATCAATATCTTATATCGTTCTACATTAATCACCCTTGATATGTGCTCCAAGAGCATCTAATGAGATGATAGATTAAAACACTCCCTGTTATTTAATAATTATGGGGAAAAATTAACAATCCTATCCCTGATTTCCTTGGGATTGTCTTTGAGTGTTCCATCTTCATTTTATAATTTACCGATGGGGTTTAGTTTTCTTCTCTATCTTTTTATGTTATGGAAGCAATTGGTGTTTCTATCTCGTACCTCAATCTGTGTCTCACTAGATTTTCGCCTCTAGAACACTTCCTCCTTAGATAGTGCATCCTCATAATCCTTCATTAGTTCCTTTTCTTTTTCATAACTTTTAGTTGTTAAGCCATTTTCTATAACTTCCTCATTTAGCATGATTGGTTCTTCTTTAATATTCTTTTTAGTCATAAATATGTTCTTTAAGCATGTTCCTTGTTCCATTCTAGTAGCCTTCTTTTGACATGCTTGAGTTTGGATACAAAACATAATAATTTGGAGCCTTTAAAAATCTCCTCATTCCACCAAGCTTCAATCATAGAACTTATGGAAAGTTCATCTTCGAATCACATGATTTCAAACTTAAGTGGGGATATCAGTAGCTTTTCTTATCCAACTATATTAAGTTTGATCGAATAATGATTCAAGAGCCAAAGTAGGGTAGGATGGAAAAGGTAGACAAATCAGTCCCAAAGAAAAAAACATTCAACTTGACTCTTGTGTTGCCAATCTTATATTATTTGAGGCGTAGGATACATTTACTACCTCTGTCACAAGTAGATTATTTGTTGAGACCCAATCCCCAAAGTTCTTTTGTGTTTGACACGGTCTTCCAATACCACCGCTTTTGTCTTGTTTTTACAAAATAGCATTGAAGTTACCCTTGAAGTTTTTATGTTTTGTTGGATGGTTTTCCATGAAATTATCTAATTTGCCCATAACACTCTTCTGTTGACATGTGAAACAGGCCCATGGACATTAATTAGAGTAAACTGTAGATTAGAGACAAGACTCACTATTCTTCCCCCAATCTAGTTGAACTGCAAACACTAATTAACTCAAAGTTGACTGATGTTTAGTTTCAACACACAACAAGCACTCTTGAGGCCCTTTCTGCCTAAATAACCTCTGCCTTCCAATGTTTGAAACCCTTGAAGAAAGCTTCAACCTCTACTTTTGTAGATTTTGTTTCTTGTATAAGGACAACCTCTACCTTGGTCAATCCAATACTACAATTGACCAGACATCTTTTGTTAGGGGCAGTTAGGGCCCCTAACATTCCATGAAAGGATCACCATGACTCCTAGGGAAGGGGGCTTTCCTTCCCTGGTTCCATGAGAGTTGTGATCTTGAGTTGTCCTTTTACCTTCTCATCCTTTCTATTGAACTCTTGGTGGAGTTCTTTCTACAGTCCAGTTTGTGCTTGTCGAAAGGGACTTGATGGATTCCTGACTTTTTGTGGCTTCATCCTGATCCAGTTGCTTCTGCATTGAGTTATTTTTCTTCATTGGGGCTTCTATTGTCTATCTCTTATTTTTCATCCAAATCTAGAATTTTCTTAATCAACTCTTATTTCTCCTTTAGCATAGCTCCATCTTCTTGTTTTGGTATTTAAGATATCCCAAGGAATTTTCATATTGCTTCTAGCTCTAGGTTGGGATTATTTTCCTCCAAGGTTTCAATTTCTTCTTCCTTGCCTATGTTGAGAATCATGTTGAATGTCTCCTCATTTCTTTTGAGGTTTTCTTGTTCAGTTCAGTTCACTTTCTCTAAGTTTTCTTCTTCTTATTGAAGCCTTTATTCCTTTGCAAGATAGTAATTGTGGGGATCTAATAATAGAGCTTCTACTTGATCCACTATTGGATCATATTTTTTCTCCTTGCTCCTTCACATGTCCTTTGAGCTTTATGATATTCTTGGTCCTATTTTGAGGAGCTATCCAAGCCAATTGTCTATCAATTTCTTTACAAAAGGCCTCTATTTCTAGCATAAGATGTATTAATTCTTCCCAACTCTTTGCCCTAATTGATTTGATGTGTTTATGTTCCATCCCCAATCTATGATCCATCTCCACTATTTTCACCCCTCTAATCTCTTTTGGTCCCAAGATAGAGTTTCATGGTTCCACAATTTCCCCTTCCTCAAGTTTTAACTCTTCAAGTCTGCATTATATGATGTATTTTTTATTCTTTTCATGAGGGTTAGGGTTAGTTGTTTTCTTATTTCTATTTATTTCTTTTATTTTTTTAATAGCTTGCAATGTATCCTTGTCCTAGGATACATTTGCCCTCATTTTTACCCAAATTGACTTTTACCTTTTGATTCCATTTACCTTTTTCAATGATAATTTCTAGATTGTCTAAGAAACAAAGATTTGTGTGTAGGTCTACTATAATCTTTGCTTCTATTCCTGGTTTCCCAAAAAAGAAATTATCTTTTATGCCTATGTGGGAGCCTAAATTTTCACCAATTTTTTCTAGGGCTCCAAGATTCCAATATTTTGTAGGTATATATTACTTAACTTGATTCATTTGGTGAATCCTCTAGGTTTATGATTAATTGGATCAAAATCCGGCTCCCAATCTATTCAACATGAACCAAATCCCTCAAAGAATAGTGACTTTTCAAATAATATTTCTTTCTTCTAGCATAGGTGTATGCAATTGATCCAGAAATAGCCATTAGAGAGAGTACTAGCACTTACCCGACCTCCAAATTATTTAGCCCACCAGTTAGTGATTTTGTCTGTCGAGTTATCCATTCTAGGCCATTTCATGAAGAATCCACAATCCTTAAAATGGTCCCATACTGGTTTTAGGATTTTGGAGGACACAACCATAGCCTTGCTATTATTCTTTGGTGGTGAATACCACTCCTCCTTTTCTCTAATGCCCTGTTCTGTTTGTTTTCCTAGCCTCTCATGCTAGTGTCCCATGAAGGATGATTTAGGGTTTTCTCTTTTTTCTTAATATTATTTCATTTCCATTCTAATATGAAATTGGTTTTTTTCCCATAAGAGACCTAACGTGCACTTGTGTTAAATGATGAGTTTGTTTGATGGTTGTTTTGTTCCACACATGTACCTCATGTCATTGTCTCCCCTTCTACTACGTAGGGTCATTCTTCCTAATCTCTTTTCACCGTTGGACTGGCTTTGTAATCCATGTGGTGCCTTGGTAGTTGTCCTTCTTTTTGCCAAGTGGTATCACATTCACGCTCTTGTGGTGAACACCAAGATGATTGAAAAAAGTTGTGCAATTCTTTTGGCAAAATTGTATGGCTTTCACATTTTGAGTCATATCGTAGAGCTTAATCTTTTTTTTGATACAACTATATACATTATATTTAATTTAAGACAATTTTTATATTAAATAATCATTGTATAATTAAGTTATTTAATTGTATGAAAATGTCAACATTGTGTGTGTGTGTGTGTGTCTATATATATATATATATATATATATATATATATATATATATATATATATATATATATATATATATATATATATTAGGATTATGATTATGGTTAGGGTTAGGGTTTTGATTACAATTAGAGTTGTGATTAGGGTTTAGGATTAGGATTATGGTTAAGGTTATGGTTTTGATTAGGGTTAGTCTTTAGAATTAGGATTAAGGTTTAGGATACCAGATTAGGGTTATAATGAGGATTACTTTCACACTTAGGAATCATGATTAGTGTTATTGTTAGAGTTAGAATTTTGATTAGGATAAGTGTTTAGAAAAAAAGTTAATATTATATAAGAAAAGCAAGAGAGAGGACTTAGTAGTTGTACCATAAATTTTTGATTGATGTGAAATTAATTACTTTTTAATTTTCATAAAAAAAATCTTTGACCATTCTATTAGTTGAATATGCAATTTCAACTTCACAACATCAAGTACTATATTGTACCAAAAAACTTTTAAAATATATTAAATCATATTAAACTTTTGAAATATAATCTATATTAAATCATAGTTTTCTTGATACAGGAACATAATATTATATTTTTAAAGATATATTAAATCATTTTTGTTGACGTACGGACATAATATTATATAATTTATTTAATTTTTCATTCAATTATTTGTAATAAAAAGACCAGATTAAAACTTTATTCTTTAGTCAAATCCGCGTCAAGCATAAAAACGCGTAAATATTGGGTTCACAGGTATTAGTCAAATCCGCGCATAATTCTATGAAAGACTTACTGACAATAATGGTGTTATAATATATTATGGCATACGCGTAAGCGTGAACGATTGAAGGTTTATTAAAAATGACCGTAGCTTTTGACATTTAGCTTATTATTTTAATTTTCCCCTTGACAAATTCGTTTTTGGTCGTTTTCCCAATTAAGTAAGTGTTGAGAGACGACATAAAACGTATTAATTTTTTAGACTAGTTCGTAATGCTATGGGAGGCATGACATAAACAAACAAATAAAAGATAAAATAAGTAATTTAGTGGTTCTTGTGAATAAAATTAGTAATTTAGTGGTTCTCAGTTAAAATCAAGTATAGTAATTTAGTGGTTCTTGTGAGCTATTATTTGTAAAATATGGGTCAATGAGTTTGACTTAAAAACTATACAAGAGTTTATCTATCAAACAAATATATAGAAATTTTTAAATTTTGATTGTATTTTTTCTAAAAATATTTATGAAGGTCATTGTTTTTAGAGTCTATTAATTTTCTTGTATCAATTTATTTTAGGCTAGTTTGGATTAAAAATGAATGTGTAGGTGTTCTTAAAAACAAAAACTTAACATAGATCATCATTAATGTTTGATAGGTTGGCTCACAATGATTAGTCTAAAGGTCAATGAGGTGTGAATTATAATTTTGAATTTCAAAATTTCGAGGTTCAACTTTGTAGGTGTATAAATGACCTAGGTCGAATCCACATCTATAAATAGGATCTACGATAACAAATAGGGAAATCAATGATAGGATCAAACTCTAGGGATAAGTGATAATGGATTTGAGATATGACAATGTCATCAACCAAATTCATGAAAGAATATGTTATCAAAAGTATACTAGTCATTGCATAAAACAAAACTTAAATTGAAGTAATCCTAAATTATAAGAGAAAAGAGAATGGGTATGCAACTTTCACCATTATATTCTCTCATTTTTAATATGCATGTAAACTATTAATGCTGAAGTATACCAAGTAGTCAACATAGAAATTGAAAAGTTTAACACTCAAAGGATATAGATATGTGTAAAGTACGCATATGATTCTCAAATTCTTCTTGCAATGACCTCTCCATCTAAAACCTACAAAGCAACAATGAGACACAATAGGTACCGTTTGCCAAACATTTAAAATAAGCACTTGTCTAAAACTTGTTTGAAAAGTATTTATCCTAAAAAATAGTAATAATAAAATAGAGCAAGGTAAGTTGTTTTAGAAAGTAGTAAAGCTTAAACTAAGATGAAATATAAAATAGCTTTATCCTAGTAGGTAAAATTGTTAAATCTTTCTTATTCCATTGGAATGACTATGAGCTTGTCACTACAAAACATAATTCACAAAATGAGCACTAGAGACATATTTGTATTCTACAAATAGTTGTGTGCAAAGGATGCAATGGATTGAAGGAAATGAGACAAATATATAATCATGATAAGACACATAAACATGTTAAATGAGAAGGTTATTCAATAAGAAAATGAGGGCATATGTAAGATATAATAATGAAGGCACATGTAATAAAGAAAATTAAAGACATCTCCAATGTAGATGAATAATAACATAAGGATAACCTTAATGTCTAGAGATAAGGATCATGCAAGCATAGATAATATGTAAAGGATATAAGTGTGACAAGGCTCATACCATGTAATCATATTAAATTAGATATAAATATGTGAAGAATCATAAATAGGAATTGAAATATAGTCATGATAATTTGATTGTGGACATTTAATCATAAAATTATAAATATGAATATATGTTATTAGGAGATAAGCATGCAAGAAAATGATGTGAGATTAGTCCTAATAAGCATCAAATGTAAATAATGTAAGAGCTAGATGTATGAAGCATAAGATAAAAAATATGATTTAAGGACATATAAGCTAATGTCAAGAGCCATGTAACATAGGAACATAACAAGGAATGTGTGAAACATAAGGGTTAAACATGGAATATAAGAGTCAAACAAGTCATAAAAGGAAATCATATAAGGAAAGTGCAGTTAACTATCATAAAAATATAATATTAATATAATATATGACACAACAACCATGACTAAGATGTTCTTAAGTGAGGAAATACATTCATTAAACATAATATAGAAGGTGAAATGAGAGAGAGATAAAAAAAGTTATAGCACATAAAAGAAAAAGAAAATTTTTTCCTCATTTTTGCGATGATTTTGGGTACAACTTTAACGAATGAGATTCATGCAGTCAAGACCAGAGAAGTCTCCAAAGGAGATGTCCAATCTTGCAGATTGAATCAACACAACAGACAACAAAAAATAACAACAAACATATAACCAAATAGAAACATCTTTATTATCAGGTAACATCAAGTTGGCTTCAAACATGCCAGGCTGTAAGGGCTTCCCAATTATGGCCAAATACAATAAAATGAACCTCAGATCTTCATTCTGATCTGTCAAACTCCAGAGCTATCCTCTCTCAGCTCTCTGCTACTTAGCTTTAATTAATTCACCAAGCGCGATCCAACCACCAAGTCGGCCACACATAGGTCAACCTCGAGATCCATGCCATTCTGTGCCATCGATCAGAAACCTCCACCGCAATCCTCAACAATCAATCGGTGAACACAACTGAACTAGTGACATGAACAAGACAAATCGAAAAAGAACATGCTAGATCTCACAATCCACACCACTTGAAGAGGTGCAATCATAGACATAGCCTACACGGACAACAAGGAACAAAACCTTTTCATTGCACATGCCAAAGATCTCCATAGATTGACTGCATACAAAATCTCTGAAAATTGCCCAAAACAAGCAACTTCATCAGACCAAAAGGAAATTCTTCCAAGATGATGTAAGGTCACCATGAACCCAAGATGCTCCTGCATCAGACACCCGGGGTAGATAGAAAAGTGTGCCTCACACTTTGATGTTGCAAAAAAATATGAACACAACCTCATCTTGACCATCGGTTTCCCAATCCTTAAAGGCAAGAAGAAAAACCTGCACACAAGAAACCTTTGTTGCCTCCAATCAAACCTCTGAATTCTTTGCAGTACAACCAATAGTCAACAAATTGATCAACATCGTTAGCACAATGCATCATATCTCCATTCTCCTTCACAAATAAATCATGCAACTCATCACCTTCCACCACCGGCTTATCATGAATAAGGAATTCAAGATGTCCACCATCTTCATCAACCACCTCTATATCCTTAACCACCATTTGCAATTCTGCAGCACAAGTAACAACATCCAACTGGAACAACCCAGTCTGCAACTCTTAATCAACAACAAGATTATCATCTTCGATGAAAAACCTAGCAAGTTCATTAATACCAACATCCTCAACATTACCCTAAAAAAAGGTAACTCCTCAACATCATCAAAAAGGCCAGTATTTACCTCTTCAAGCTTTACCTCTTCAACAACAACCTTAAGTTGGCTTTTCCTTCTTTGAACAAGTCTTTTCACGAGCCAAACAATCCTCTTCTGGATCGGTAAATGCCAAATGCAATTCAACCTTCTAATCTGCTCAAGCTTACCAACAATTTCCTCTAGCTTCTTCTCAAGTCGGCCTAAGACCCTATCTTCAACCAACCAATCAACCTTTCTCATCAACTTATTCCCTTCTCTCCCAAGATGCAATTGCCTCAAATCGATGGTCTGGTTGCAAGATTCCAGTTGCCTCATAGTCAGTGATCTACTGAACATCTTCGCAAACTACCTTGATTTGACGATCTTCTCACCAACAACGAGATTTGTCAAGGTTCCACCTCCTTCCTAGGTTCATAACGAGTAACATCCTTTTTCTGATAAATCCTTGTGTAAATCCTCTGCAATCGTGGGTCAAATCCACAATTTGCCATCCCTCGACAAACCAATTCAGGATTTCATGAGCTTGGGAACAACCTTTATCACTCCAAGATCCACAACTCACTCATATCATCACAACTCAACCTTCCAGTAGAAAATCCCTTCTAACCTCCTTGCGCAAGCCCTTCGCTAATGTGAGACATATCTACACTCTGTCGCTTGACAAACAACGCCCCAAAAGGTTCGCAAGTCCAGACACCAAGATTCACACCACCGCTAGATAAAACCAGCTCTGATACCATTTGATGTAGTCAAGACCAGAGAAGTCTCCAAAGGAGATGTCCAATCTTGCATCTTGAATCAATACAATAGAAAATAGAGAAGCACAACAAAGATATAACCAAATAACAACAACTTTATTACCATGTAACATCATGTAACATCAAATTACATCAAGTTGGCTTCAAACATGTCGGGTTGTAAGGCCTTCCTGATTATTGCCAAATATAATGAAATGAACATTAGATCCTTATTTTGATTTGTCAAACCCTAGAGATATCCTCTCTTAGCTGTCAGCTACTCAACTACCCCCAACACTCCCCCTCTTACAATCACAAGCCCTAATTTATACATACTAGCCACCATATGTCAGCATTCAAGATATTACATATCCCAAGACAAACGTATTAGACCAGGTCGACCTAGATCCCAAATAAACTAGTACAACATTTAATTAATTCACCAGGTGCGATCCAACCACCAAGTCAACCACACATAGGTCCACCTCGAGATCCATGCCATTTAGCTCCATTGATCGAAAACCTCCACCACAATCCTCAACAATCAATTGAGCACAACTAAACTAGTTACATGAAGAACACAACCAGTTGACTAAGAACATACCAGATCTCACAATCCACACTACCTGAAGAGGTGTGATCATAGACATAGCCTCTAGGAATAGAAAGGAACAAACCCTTTTCATTGCACATGCCAAAGATCTCCACAGATCGATTGCACATAACATCTTTGAAAACTTCCCAAAACAAGGAACTTCATCTGACCAAAAGGAAATTCCTCCAAGACGATGTAAGATCGCCAATAACCTAAGATGCTCATGCATCAGAGGTGGCCTTGGGCAATGTGAATGGTCCCTAGGTTTCCAATGGCATACCTAATCTTTCTCATTTATAGTTTGTTGGTGACACCTCGCTATTCAGGGAAGCTATGAGGAGTGAGGCTAGTGGTTTCAAGAGATTCTTAAGCTCCTATGAGCTAGCTGCTAAGAAAATAAGTTAATATCAAGAAATCTAGAATCTTCTTTCTTAAGGATTTTTGTGCAGAGTCTTTGGAGAACAAGAGAATCCTTGTCTTTGAATTGGATCACCTTCCTATCATGTAGATTGGTATACCCCTAGTTGAGAAAAGGACCTCAAAAACTGAATGGGGGTAAAGTGATGTCTAAAATATAAGACAAATTGACTTCTTGGAAAGGGTGATGACTTTACTATGCTGAAAAAACCACCTTGATGAAATCTTCCTTACCCTTGGTTTCTATTTATATTATGTCTGTCTTTCAAACCCCTAGTAAGGTGGTATAGACCCTTGAAGATATCCAACATTTATTCCTTTGGAGGGGCACAAATGATGTTTTCAAATGTAATCTAGTAAACTGGAATGATATTTGTAAACTCAAGACCCTGGGGGGCATTGGTATTTGAAATTTTAAATAATTGAACTTTGGTCTCGGTGCCAAGCTTGAATGAAGAATTTACAAAGAGCATAATAGATTATGGAGGTCGGTTTTGCAAGCTAAATATCTTCTAAATGATCCAAAAAAATCTTCTTGATTCACCTTTTGTGTTGCCTACAAGCTCGAGTAGATGGAACTTCTTGAGAGTATGCAATAATTGTCTCAAATCATATTTCTCTTGGCAGATTGGGAGGGGATATAAGATCAGATTTTTGAGAGATAGTTTGGGTTAATGATTTTGCATTCAGAGATTATATGTATTTGAGGCCCTTGACCAACCTTCTGGAACCAAGGTTTGGGAAGGTAGCTAAGGATTTTTATGGAAGAGGTCCTAGGTTCATGGAGTTGGATCTCTCTTGAGAATGGCCCATCGATATGGTCAATGCCTACAAGGAGGCTCAAAACAAGATTGAAAACTAGCATTCTTGTGGGTTTCTTGGAGACATAGAGCTTTCACCTGGGATAAGCTTCAATTTTGGGGTGTTGGGATCCTTGGAGATGTGTTTTATGTAAGGTGAGTCTAGTGAGGATAATAATAATCTTTTTTTGCATTGTGATATTATTGCAGAGATTATGGAAAATATTTTTACAAAGGTTGGGGATTGGGTGGTTGATGTCTCATAAGCTTTCTAATCTTTTGGCCTATTGGATGTTTAAAATCTTTAGCTTTGGCAAATTTGGTTCATTTGAAATTTGACACCCATCAATATAGTTTGGAATAGTTGAAAAGGAATTAGAGAAAGTTTAGGAAAATGAAAGAGATTTTGCAAGACACGGGACCTTGTGGAGAAATCCTCTACATAACTTTGTTGTGTTCATAAAAAAGGATGATTAAGAGAGTGAGAGATGGCTTGTGTGAATGCTTGGCCAAATTTCAAGCTCAACTTTGGTGGGGATGCCATGGGGAATTTGGTTAGGGTTGGAGGTGGCGGCATCTTTGAGAACAATCTTGGTCAACCTTTAGTTTTTATTCTCAAGATTTTTGTTGGGTATCTAATCTTATTGCTAAAGCTCATGCTCTTTGGACGGATCTCAATATTGCCAGAGAACTCAATTGGGAGAAGATGTAGGTGGAAGGGTACTCAAAGATGATCTAGATATTTTAAAGGGCAACTCCTCTCACCATTAGAAATTAGATGTCAATTTTTGAGAGGCTCGCCGCCTTGCTTCTTTGTTCAAAGAGATGAAGTTCTTTCACATTAGAAGGGATAGCAACAAAATAGCTTATTGGGCAACCAATCAGTAGTGGATTAGAATGATAGGGATGAGAATTATGATGTGAAGTGGATGGAGAATCATAGATCTTCACTAAGCTAAATCTTGAAATTAATTAAAAAATATATAGAGGAACGTCCACCTAATTTTGGGACATATTAGTGAGTTTGTTGGTTTCGTCTTTCCTCTAGAACATGTTTGGTTGGAGTCTAATGTGGCGCCCTTGCTGAGTTGGCTCTATCCTTGTCTCTTGGATAGTAAAGGTTTCCTTTGTTGGCTTTGGGTGGTTGCTTGTTCTTGCTCCTCTTTCTTCACCATAGTTGTGTTTCTATTAAGATTTGGTCTGTCCAACTTTGCTGATTGGGCGGTCTGCCTTTTATAATGATTGAAGTTTTTACTTAAAAAAAGATGAATAAGTTAGCGGAGAAAAGGAAGATATAAATTATTATATAAATATAACTGTAGTCTTTGAAAAGCAAGGAGAAAGGACATGTACGATAAAATTATAAATTGGAAAACTTTGGACGGTCTTCAATTTTAAATCCACAACTGATTGCCAAGAAGCTTCGAGGAAGGAGCAGGGTTCGATCCGTGGTCCATTTATTTAGACAAGAAAATCTTTGTTTGGCGAGGAGAAGGACATTGAAGGGATAACCAGAGGAGCGGGCACTGTTTTTCGGTTCTCCCTGCCGTTGTTGCCCGATTTTTCGGTGGATATGCAGCTGAGCAAATGGAGCGATGGCGCAAGTTTCCCGTCGCCAAAAATCCGAAGAGAAGGTTCCGATATTTTGTCAATTTGGCGAAGCAGGCTGAATTCCAGAGAATGCAAGCGAAAATTAAGGTGCTCGGCTTTTCTATTCCCTTTATCTTACGATTTTGTTATATATGCCGTACTGTATTGAAGTAATCTGTCTATTATGAAGTTTTTTCTTCAATATAGGGTTTGCATTTTCTTCCAGTTCAGAAAGAAAAGAATAATTTGTTTAAAATAAATTACTCAGTTCAGAAAATAAGAATAAATGGTGTAAACGAAATTACGCAGTTCAGAAAATAAGAATAATTTGTGTAAACGAAATTACTCAGTTCAGAAATAGGAATAATTTGTGTAAACGAAATTATTCAGCTCTGAAAATAAGAATAATTTGTGTAAATGAAATTACTCAGTTCAGAAAAGGAATAGTTTGTGTAAACGAAATTACTCAGTTCAGAAAACAAGGATAATTTGTGTAAGCGAAATTACTCAGTTCAGAAAATAAAAATAATTTGTGTAAACGAAATTACTCAGTTCAGAAATATGAATAGTTTGTGTAAGTGAAATTACTCAGTTCAGAAATATGAATAGTTTGTGTAAACGAAATTATTCAGTTCAAAAAAAAATAAATTTGTGTACTCAGTTCAAAAATAAGAATATTTTGTGTAAACGAAATTACCCAGTTCAGAAATGAATAATTTGTGGACAAAATTAAAAAATTGTGATATTGCTATCAGGATTTAACTGTGTAGTTTTTTTAGTCAAACTCATTGACCCATGTTTCATGAGTAGCGGTTCACAGGAACCCATCTCTCATGAGAATGAATGGAACACTTAGCACTCATTAGATCTAGGTGATGCTCATAGAGGTGAAGCACTGAGACTTCCCGGGAGGTCACCCATCCCAGTACTACTCCAGCTCGAGCGCACTTAACTACAAAGTTTCCTCCATGGTTAACTCAGGTTGCAAGTAGAGTGGGTTTAACCATGGAGGAAACTCTGTAGTTAAGTACACTCAAGCTGGAGTAGTAAATGAGGTTGCAAGTAGAGTGGGTTTAACCATGGAGGAAACTCTATAGTTAAGTGCGCTCGAGCTGGAGTAGTACTGGGATGGGTGACCTCCCGGGAAGTCCCGATGCTTCACCTCTGTGAACATCATCTAGATCTAATGAGTGCTAAGTGTTCCATTCATTCTCATGAGAAATGGGTTCGTGTGAACCACTACTCTAAAAAAACTACACAGTTAAATCCTGATAGCAATATTACAATTTGATTGACTGTGGAAAATATCTCCTACTTAGAAATTAAAAAAGAGAAAGATGCCCTAGATTTGTAACCCAATCCAAGGTTTCAAGTAGTGATATCTCTCTAATTCATTTTAAAAGCAAGATTATGCATAAGTAAATTACCTTCTACTGGACCCCGAGAGTCGAACGCGTGACCAGTTTCCTAATTAGGGAAGACATAATGATTGATTACTTAACTTAAACTGGTTCCGGAGAATCGAACGTGTGACCAACGCCCTAATTAGGAAAGAGATTATGATAAATTACTTAACTTACTCCGCAAACCCCAAAAATATACCGGCCCGCGCCATTAAAATATTCTTCTCTTTGGGGAATCTTCGAACTTCTGTAGGTACGGAGCATATTTGCTGATGTAGCTTTCGTGTAAATAAATATTTGAGCAACCGGATCCGATTATAAATGGATGTCGTGAGTCAAATTTCTTGGCAGTCAAAACAACTGGTATGTCGGGCTCGTAGTTCTAGAGACAACTAGTGTCCAAAAAGGGAAAGTTTCCTTGATCCCTCGTTGAGAACCAAACAAAAAAAAGGGAAAGGTTTATGAAGTTTATGATTCTTTTAGCTTTGATGAATTAAAAATAAATAAAATTATATACATTTAAATATACCTGTGATCTGTTGATTGTTGTTGAAATTTTATTTATATTTTTAATAGTTAACAAATGATTTGATTATTTGTAAGATTATGTTATTTTTTAATTGTTGTAAAATATATATATATATATATAATAGTTATATTTATCAAGTTTATTTGAATATTATTTTGTTTTAAGTGTGTTTAATTATAGAGTTTTTTCACAATTCAAGTCAATGTTAGATAAGCAAGTTTGATTGTGAAGGAAATTCTATCGTTAAATGTACTTGCACTAAAGTAGTATAAGGATGAACGATCTCTTGAGTAAATTTTGGTGCTTCACTTTTAAAAGCTTAATTCTAAATTCAATGATTGTTAAGGGGAACATTTTTTATCATAAAAAATGGCTCCTCGTGAACAATATTCATGATATATGAGTTGATAAAGATTTACATGAAACTACACAAATTGAAACTACACAAATTGATAATGATTTACATGAAACTACATGAAACTATCACATTTTATTCATTTACTCATCTATATGTTTAAGATGAGATGAATGGTTGATCAATAATAAATGCTAGTGGTTTCTCAACATTAATCGATATTTGAGTCAGACAATACAACTCCTTTATATAAATTGAAGTATGTCTCATTGTTAATTTTGACAAAGAAAACTAATTCAATTACTTTAATTTGGTCGCTTCTGAGAATTCAAATTTACAATATCACTTTTCATCTTGGTGATGGTGTTATGTTTTTACCTTTTTGTGAAAGGTGCAAAGTGTACACTCTTTCCTTTGTCTAATGAAATTGATATTTAGTATTAGTAATATATTCAACGAATGTGGAAACATAGAAAAATAAAGGAAAATAGTTTTTGAAAAATATTTATGCACCATGTATTGATCAATTTGGATATATAAGGAAATTTTATGTGTTGTAAGATAAATCTATGTTTAAATTAGAACTAATCCCACATAAAAAAATATATCAAAAAATAAAATATGAAACACAAATTTACAAAAAAAGTTTGTGCACTAGATATTAGTGTTAATAATCTATGTTTTAATTTATTTAATTTATATCTTCTCTTTTAAAACAAAGTTGTCTTATGGAATACATGGGAAACAAATGTTAACTATAAGAGTCTATTGAAACATATATAATATTTCATGATTTTTTTCAAAAATTTTTTGGGAAAAATATTTATTATTTTTGTACAAGATTTAAAAAATAACTTCAAATTTTAAAATTTTATATAGTTTTTATTGCTACAAGTGATAGAAGATAAATTTTTTGTTAAAATATCGATTTCAAAAAAAATGTAGAACACACTATTGTGGGATCACATTGTCTTAAATACCTAATACCCAAATCACGTTAGAAACATTTAAAATATAACAAAGGATTTAAATAAGATAAAAAAGAAAAATATGAAAGAAATTGAATTAGATATTGTAGGCATCCAAATTTTTACTCGAAATATTTATTCGTTTACACATTATTGATGAACCTTGCCACCACTACTTTGATAATTTGAATCCTACATTATGAATATTGTCCTTTTGTCAAAATTTTGAATGGAGTTTAATAGTTGTGAATTCAAGTATTTTACAAAATATTTATTTGTTAACACATTATTGAAGAATCTTGGCACAACTACTTTGATCATGTGGATCCTCCACTATGAATATCGTCCTTTTGTCAAAATGTTGAATGAAGTTTATTAGTTATGAATTCAAGTATTCTACAATTTTTTTATTTGTTTGCATGTATTATTGAAGAACCTTGCTACAATATTTAATATTAATTAAGAAATAGAAAAAATGGCGCATGAGGAGTAGGCACGTGTGACATAGAGGTGGGGGGAGCAGGCTTCCAAGAAGTAGAGGACAAATGAATTGAGATATGGTGAGGTGAGTTGTAGACAATTGTCATGGATCACCAAGACGAGGAGATGAGGTTGAAAATGATTTACCTCTAAAGGATCCCTACGAGAAGGCTAATAAGGAATGGAATGATTAATGGTCCAATCAATTGGGTGCACACCTAAACTCAAATCCCTTGACAAGGGAAAACATGATTCCACTTGGAACAAATCAGTATATAGCGGATCAATGTAGGCAAGACCGTTTGGCTAAATCCACCCCTCCCAAATTTCCACTTTGTGGACCTAGGAGATTGGTGTCTAAAGGAAAGTAACTATAGAGGTGTGCAATCACATAACTCTCTCACATATATGTCCATTGGGTACAATTGATTTTGGCAAGAACAATGGAGCAAGGTAGAACCCACAACAAATTGGAGATCGGGCACATGTGTGATGATAAACATGAAGTAGGAAAGCAGACTAACAATCATTGGAAAGGAAAAAACCAATGGGGGTACCAATCAAAAGGTTGCATCCAAAACATGGGTATGTATCTTGATCCTAAGAAACCAATTAAATTTTTTTAAAGAATCTATTTGGGGAAAGGAAAAACAGAGCCATCAATAAATTGGTTAAATGATATTGGTATGTTCATCAAATGGGGAGGTGGTTGGTCAGTCTTTGACAAGATCAACACCTAGTGTGAAAAAAATTGGGGCAATAATATCATTGTAGGAATCTCTCGAATGGGTTTTTCTTATTAGAGTTCCTGACACCTAGAGACGGGTGGAAGTTATGAACCATGAGACACATCTGATATATGGGACAAGCATATTCATTAAAGAATGGGTACCTAATTTTGATCGATGGAAGCAAAAAATTAAGGCATGACCAGTGTGGATAAGGTTACATACAACCTCCCTACGGAATACTAGGACAAGGAGATTATGTCTAATATTGGAAAGAGTTTGGGTCCAATAATCCAAGTGGATAAGAACCTAGAATATAGGTGGTTTGGCGTTTATGTTAGGATTTGCCTAAATCTGATGTCCTACCCTCCGCTACTGCAAGAAAGTGAGACAAGATTAGAATGGGGTATTTGGAACCAAAAGGTGGAAAGGGAGGACCAACTCATCCTTTGTCCTAGATGTAGATCTGAGGGGCATGATCAACTAGAATGCTAGTTGGGTGCAAAGGAGAGTGTTGTAAACAAAGTTCCTACAAGGCAATACGACTGTGCGAAGAGATCAAGCAAACCTGAATAATGGGGAATAGAGTAGGGTGAGGGAGGAGTATTTTCCTGAATGGGGCAAACCAAACACATGGCTTAATGATAGTTAGTCCAGGAGATACCTCAAAGCAAGCTATGTGAGCTAAAATACCTTGGGCTAAGGCAGATAAGGATTCAAATAAGCATATGGAAATCCAACATCAAAGGGGAGCATCAAGAAGAGCAGGAGAAAGCAGAAGTGATGGGTATCCCCCAAAATGCGGAGGAAGTGGAAGTGGAGGTCAGGGAACATAATTCCACCAATATAGAAAAACAAGCGATCTAAGAGGAGGTGGTTTCATCATTAGAAGAGGAAAATCAAAGGGAATTGATTGTTGTTAAAGAAGTGTCCAAGTTCCAAAAGAAGTAGAAAGATCCTAGAGTCTATACAAAAATGAGGGACACGAGATGGAGCAGTCTGGAAAAGGAAATGAATCCCCAAATATCCAAGGTATAATAGGAGTGGATCCCATGTTAGAGGAGTTCGAAGATAAAGGAAAATGCAGTCTGGTAATGGATGAAGGCTTAGAAACAAATGAGGATTTAGATAGTGAAGAAAGATTTAAGGAGGTAGGAGAAGTTATCCTTACAAATAGAGGTCTTGAGAAGACTCAATCAAAGATTATAAAACCCAACATTAAAAACAAAGGGAAACGGGTCTCAAAATCAAATAAAGAAAAATTGGAAATGAGAACCAATGCCAAGGGACAAAGAAAACTTAAATGAGGGAATTGATTGTTGTTGAAGAAGTGCCCAAGTTCCAAAACAAGTGGAAAGATCCTATAGTCGATACAGAAATAGTCTATACAGAAATGAGGGACAAGAGATGGAACTGTCTGGAAAAGGAAATGAATCCTCAGATATCCAAGCCATAATAGGAGTGGATCCCATGTTAAAGGAGTTGGAAAACAAAGGAAAATGTAGTTTGGTAACTGATGAAGGCTTATAAACAAATGAGAATTCAGATAGTGAAGAAAGTTTCAAGGAGGTAGGTGAAGCTATCCTTATAAATAAAGGTCTTGAGCAGACTCGATCAAAGATTAGAAAACCCAACATTAAAAACAAAGGGAAAAGAGTCTCAAAATCAAATAAAGTAAAATTGGAAATGACAACCAATGCCAAGGGACAAAGAAAACTTAGATAAGAGAAAAAGATCATCCTTCTCATGGGGCAACGAGGGCTCTAATGTCGAATGTTAAGGTCATAAATGCCCTTGACAAATGGTGCATCATCAAACACTGAATCAATCGAAGTACAAACTTGACATAATGCTACTTTAGTAAACCAAGCGGAGCAAGGAAGAGAGTATGAATAGATTGAGATTCTGGAAACAATAGGTAGGCCATTGTGTATTGAAAGTGGATGCATCAGGTAACCTAGGGGTTTTATGGAATCTAGTCACAATGGCATGCACTCTTGTGGAAGAGGCACAAAATTGGATGTTAATGAAATGCAAATTCTCTAGAATAATGACTAGTTCATCTTAATCAATGTTTACGGGCCAACAACTACCATAGGTAAGCATTTTCTTTGGGATAGCCTCTCAAACGGATTGAGGAACCTCGATAAGGAAAAAGGGATAGTTGTTGGAGATTTTAATGCAAGATTGAATAATGTGAAAAAGGGAGGGGGGCTACAAATTACAACCCAAGTTCAAAGGGACTTCCAAGATTTTGTGGAAATAATGCTCTAAATGACATATATGCCAAAAATGGGATCATCACATGGACAAATAGGAGGCCAAGGTTCACATGCATAGATGAAAGGCTAGACCGATTACTTCTCTTTGGGGATTGGGATCAACATTAGGGTCGATAGGAGGCATTTACCCTTCCCCTCACTGGCTTAGATCATTTTCCTATTCAACTATCAATCAAAACTAAAGACCCATCATAATGGAGCCCTTTCAAGTTTGAAAACATGTGGTTGACAAATCGATAGATTCAAGATTGTATACATGAATGATGGAATGCAGTATGGGTTGAAAACCAATCTCAATAATTTGGAATTAACAAGAAGTTGCAGTACATGAAACAAAAACTAGGAGTTTGGAATAAAGACCATTTCAAGTACATTTTCAAGGAAAATGAAAGAATAGAGATGAAACTTGCAACATTGAATGAGATGGTGATTGCAAGAGGCATGAGTGTAGATGATTTCTAAGTAGAGAAAGCTTTGAAGAAGGAATTATTAGAAATCATGGCAAGAGAAGAATGCTTTTGGCGATGGAAGTCAAGGGAAATTTGGTTAAAAGATGAAGATCGAAACACAATTTCTCCACAAAACTGTGATTGCAAGAAGGAATAACAAGATAATTGTAGATTTAAAGAAATAATATGGCTCCATGACACAATCTATGTAAGAGGCTAATACGAAGGTAGTTCAATATTTTGAGGCTATAATGAATTAGACCATTCCAACATGATCAAAGAAAAAGAGAGAAAATCTTCGAGAATATCTTGCAATTAATTTCAAAAGAGGATAACACTAACCTATATAATCCAATCTCAATGGATGAAGTAAAAAAAGCTATCTTCCGAATTAATCAAGACAAAGCTCCTTGGTAGGATAGATTTACTACTATGTTTTTTTAGCACTTCTGGGATGTTGTGGGGACAAATGTTGATAAGTCTGTGAAGGATTCAAGAAGGAAAATGAGTATGTTGGGAGCAACTAACTATACATTTTTAGCACTGGTCCCAAAGAACAAAGAGTCCCATAGTATGATAGATTTTTGCCCCATCTCTCTGTGCAACACTTTGTACAAGATAGTCACGAATATTATAGCAAACATGCATAAAGGAGTGTTGTAGAAAGTTATCTTAGAGGAACAAAATGGCTTTTCTCTAGGTTGGTCCTATTGTCGAAGGAATAATCATTGCAAATGAGGCAATTCACACTGCTAGGAAGGCGAGCATGATTGTAAAATTGGACATCTAAAAGGCATATGACCTAGTGGATAGAGAGTTTCTTTTTGATGTTTTGAAGAAATTTGACTTCTCACGTGATTGGATTTCATGGGTCAGCAAATGCTTATTGAACATTAATTTTTTTGTTTTGGTTGATGAGCTGCTCATAATTTCTTTGCCTCATCCTGGGGGATTATGTAATGAGATCCCCCATATCCCTTCCTTTTCATTTTAATGGCGAAAGCCTTGGGCATAAACATCAATCAAATGAATGAGTTTGGAGATTAGAAATGAATTCCGGTCACCTTGAGTACTAGCTCAGTCACCCATCAACAATTCACTGATGATATGATGTTGTTTGGAGAAGCTAGAAGGAATGAAGCAAGAATGATGAGAAGTCTTCTGGACTACTATTGCAAGGCTTTAGGGCAGGACATTAATTGAGGTAAGTCAGATTTTTTTTCTTGAATACTCAATTGAGACTATAAGTGGATTTTGCAAGAATTTTGCACCTTAGGGTGGCCAATCTTCTTGGAAGGTTTCATGGAATGTCCTTGTTTTCATGTATCATTAAGAGTAGATAGAGGGATCATCTTATAAATAATTGCAAAAGTACAATGGATCTTTGGAAGGGGAAATGATTGACAATTTCAGGTAGACTCATGATGATTAAAACTATTCTTTCTTCCATCCCAACATACTCAATGTCTTGCCTGAGAATACCAAGAGAAGTGGAAGAGTTGTTGATCCAAACAATGTAGAGATTCTTTTGGAGTAGGATAGAGGAGAATTAGAAACACCCATTGATCTCATGGGAGAAAATTTGCACACCTGTAGAATTTGGGGGGACTAGAATTCGCTAATCGAACATCATGAATCTAGCTATGGGGCCAAAGCTTGTGTGACAACTATACTCAAAAGGGAATAAAAAATGGGTCAAAATATTAAGGAAGAAATACTTAGATGAGGATGAACCCACACGTATAGAGACCCTCTCAAGGGGATATGGAATTTGAAACTATATTTTGGAATGTAGAGACATAATCAGTAAGCATATCACATGGGAAAGAAGGAATAGGAGAAAGACTTCCTTCTAGGACGACTTGTGGGAAGGTGAGGTGGCTTTGCGAGCGAAGCATTCCCTTGAGGACATCATGTAGAAACCTTAAGAGTTTGGTGAAGCAATGTATGCCATTATGGAGAACAAATTTCAGATAATGGAACAAGGAGATGGAAATGGAAATATTTTGATGTGCTAAATGCTTGCAAGGAACAAATTGACAAATTGAAAGAACTTCTGGCGTCTAGAGTCTTCTATCCATTAGATGATTATGGTAGAATAAGAGGGTGTTGCTATTACTCAGGGGAATATAAGGTCAAACTGCATTATAAGATCACGAAAGCCACAATAAAGAAGCTGGACTAGTTGGAGGGCCTTCTTTGGGGTAAACCTGTCTTTCCTAAGGTTGAGTTTGATTGGTTAGCTATTCAGAATCATATTCTAACCTAGGATAGATTGGGAAGGATCAACATTCTTGGTCCTGGGAGATACGTCCTATGCAAGGCAAAAGATGAGGACACAAACCATTTGCTATTAAGTTGCTCCTTTGTAGAGGATTGATGGAAACACTTCACAACTAAATTGGATTAGCAAATCCCTCAACCTAGAGATCTCCTCAGTTGGTTTTCATGTGGCCAACAAAGATAAGCAAGGGTCTATTCAACAACATTTTGACAATTATACCATCAATGGTCATTTGGGGAATCTAGAAGGAGAAAAACAAGGGAATTTTCCAAGAAAAATGCATGAAACAAGTAGTAATTTAAAAAATCGAAGATTAGTTGGTGGAACGTACAAAGAATGATGTTGGGAAGAAAACTTGAAAAGCAATAGGTTTACAGTATGAGACAATTACCTCGTTAAGGCCTTTCCTGGCCTTATGCTTCCCCTCATTCATGGGTTGTAGGTGGTTGATCCCTTGCATAATCTGAGACATGATGTAGTGTGGCAGAGCCAAACACAAGGGTGGATTAAAATTAACTTCGATGGGATCGCCAAGGGGAACTCAGGCCTCTCTGGTGCCAAATGTGTGGCTAGGGATCATAGAGGCGCCATCTTGGCAGAGAAGGAAAAACACCTTGGCATCACCACCGATAATTATACAGATTTAAGGGCTGCATTGTTGGGTCTCAAATTGGGTGTGGAACGCCTCCATTTAGAAGGAGACTCTTTGATAATAATTAATTCCATTAGAAAAATGATATGCCTAATAAGAAACTTAGGTGTTGGTTACAACCTATACAAGGGGCTATTAAAAAATTCACATAGTTCAATTTTACACACACTGGGAGGGGAATGTAATGGTTGGTAGAATCTCCAAAGTTTCTTCTGACCGAGTGCAACAATGATGTCAGACCATGAACTTGTCTGATATTTGCATTCATTGTAATGATCAAGCTGTAAAGGAATGTGGGATGTTTGAAAGAAAGTCAAAGACATTGATTAATGCAAATGATCTTAGGATATTATGCCAAAGAATGAGAATATTAGGAGTGATCATGAGATGATCAGGGCGTATAACAAGCGGTGATACAGTTGGAGGCTTGGTTGGATTACACCTAAGGGGACATGAATCCAGACATTTCATTGGAACAAGATCTTTTGACACATTGGTCGTATATTGGCTACCACCACCTTTCTTTCTCAATGTTTGGTTGACTCTCAAGGTTTACAGAGACACTTTGCATGTACCTATGGTGTTATGTGAGATAGCCTTGATATTCTTGCATTTATTGAGGAATTATTGCAATCTTGTTTGTTGCTCTTTAAAATTGGGGCTTGACATTTGTCAAACACACATATGGAGGGATTGTGGTGGTGAGTGACTTATAGCTTGTGTTGCAAAGTTTCTTTGATTTCTTTGCCAAATGGATACACTAGTTGTTTTCTCAGCAAAAACATACATGTATCCTTTGTTGGAGAGGTGACAGATAAGAGTCTTAAAGGGATTATTGATTTCTTGCATGACTTGGTTGTGCACCCTGTCAAGATGGTCCTGGGAGATGAATTTCTCTTGTCCTTACGCAGGTATAAAGTGAGCTCTAATGTGTCAACCATGTTCCTAGTGATTTTGGTGAAGACAGGTCAAAGGAAACGAGACACAAGTATGTTGTGTGGACTTTTTTAAAGAAGGAATACCTAGGGAAATGGATAACGTTCTAGAGACTATTGAAAGGGCAAAAATAGTCCCAATGCCTTAAGATTTTTATGTAAATTTATAGTGAGGCAGTGTGGTGAGGTGATTCCTTATGGTTTTTCCTTGGCTTCGAAGAAATTGGTGGAAAGGAAACCAATTATTAGGTGGAATGTTGTTTTTTTGAATAAATTGTTTGGCATGATACTTAACAAGGGGGATGGGTGGATTAAAAACTAAATGTATAGTGAAGGTTTAGACAACAACAAAATGGGAGTCTAGCGAGAAAGGGGTCATTAGGGAAGCTAAGTGGCCATCAGAGGAGGAGGTATCTCAAGGTGTGCAAGATAGTGTTCCTCTGGTGAGTTGTGTGGGGGCTCCAACAATAAGGTAGAAGGGTGTTGGTACTCGACTAACATTTTGGTTTTTTCTCATACTATTAAGTAGTTTGCATATAGACCAATATAGTTGGTCATATAGTGGATGTCATAGTTTATCGTGTTTATGTATGTCTCTTGTCTGTTTCTGAGAGGTCAAGTATAGATTGTTGGCCCCAATTTTGTATGCTACTAGAGTGCCCTACAAATTATTTATCTACCCCCCCAAAAAGATAAATAACCTTGCCACCACTACTTTGATCATGTGAATCCTCCACTATAACTATTGCCCTTTTGTCAAATTTATTTAATGAAGTCTATTAGTTATGTGTCGAACACCAAAATGTCATGTAAAATCCACTTCTATTTTTTTTAGAATATTACATTACCTTTTAAAAAAATTGTATGGTTATCATGAACATTGGTGAAAAAAAGATAAAAACTTGACAACAATTTCTAAAATATGCTCTACTTCTATCTTATGAGGTTTGTTGTATCTCATTGGTTTTATAGATCAAGACATGAATAAATAAACATTGAATCTTGTGAATGAAAGAACTACTCATTTGATGTTCATAAATCAAATTCATATTAACTTTTATAGTATTATTAGTAATATTTTATTATTTTATTTGCATGTATTAGAAATCTTATTTTTTGTATTATTGTTCCTACAATAAAGACCTCGTATCTAAGGATCTTTGTACACAATCCATTTTTTCCTTTACGCTTATCATTGTAACTATAAAATATATTAAGATTCAATGACTTAGATAAGATAAGATAAGATAAGATAAATTTATTAATGTCCAACAGAAGACCAACAAGGGTCTATGGGACATGAATCATATAGCAAAAGTAGCAAGAAACCAACGGACCACCAAATAGTGGTCGGGGGAACATGCTAAAAGAACAAGGAACCAAACAAGAAGAAGCAGAGAACAAAGATCCAAGAACCACCAGGGCAAGGACTAGGGGTCCTTCTTGAGCAGAAAGAAATCCAACACAGAAGGATAGTAACCTGGAAGAATATGAGTATGGACCCGTCGTCGTGATCTACTGGTGGTCTATCGCTGATGGGTAGAATAATTATTAAGCTAAAACACAATAATTCATGTACAGTCGAAAGATATAATTGTTAATATGAACCTTATAAATATTTGGAAAAAATTGTCATGTACAAATATTTTTGGGAATTAATAACCAATTTGAAAACCCCTTACCCTTATAATCTTTTTATAGACTACCTGGAGATTTAACAAGGATCCCATCACCTTTCCCTTTTTTAATCATTGCTAAGAACTATAGACCAAATTAAATCAATCTGTGGAACATATAAGAGGTCTATATCTAAGAACTTGGTTAGACTTGTGCACAATAACTTTTGAATCACAAAAAATATTATTGTTTACTCATGAGAGTACATTGTAATTAACAAGCATTAAGAACGCCACTACAATTAAATTTATTTGTATGGAATGCCACTACAAATCTAATTTTTAGAATAAAAACTCAAAACATAAAATATAATACCATAACAATAGAATCCAAGCTTTTTATTCTCCAAGAAACTTGAGATTCAATCAACTATTACAACTATTTTTTAAACTTGCGAGAAATTGAGGATTTAGCTTAGCAATCTAGAGCCTAGCTCTTTATCAGGCATAACCCCCATAACCTCTAAAGCGATGTGCAATAGATCCCCATCCAAATTGTGGGCAAATTAGGAGTTGAACACATAACCTAGGCTACCTTAAGGAGTAGCCAAGACTAGATGAGCTAACCCTATGGATCTAAGTTATAGCAGAATTTACTATACTATCTGTATAGAAGAAACAGGTGAGCAATGCTAGGATGTAGATCACTCAATGAATTCTACGGGGCATTCTATACATTAGAATACAAACCCACCCTTGAATGAATCTGATTACCATAACCATAAAGATTAAGGGTGCTAATGCATGCTCTATCTGAAGGGACAATCAGTATTCCTAAAGAGAGAGGGAATGATAATATGAAAGGGAGTCTCATCTATGAAAGTAAGTGCAAGAAAAAGGGAAGAAACAATGTACCTTAAGGAGATTTGACCTTTGAACTTGAATTTGACTGTTGCCAGAATGTCGAAATTAGTTATAACTTCGAATTTGGGATTTGAGACCCGTAACTGTTTTCTCTGTAAATTTCAGCCAAAAAGTGTAGGGACAAGTCCAGAAGTCGACTTGTTTTCACTAGTGCCAGAATTGATGAAGATTTACAAGATCTTGTGTTTGCACCTGTACTTCTCCAATCCAAGACCACAACTCCGCAACATGTTCCTACACACAGAGAAAAGGGGGAAGAAGGTTGAAGGAAGGGGTTTGCCTCAGTCGAACCCCGATATAGGAATGAACCTTGAAATGAAATGAAATAAAGGAAAAACGTGTTGTCATGTTGCAGAGGCTAGATGGAAACAATTAAATTTATCATACCATATAGATGCAATTACCTCTTAGAATGTGATCAAGTATGTTGATGCAATAGATTTTGACTAAAAAACCCAAGAGGAAATCATGTAAGGAAAAACATCATGTAGTAGATGTAATTTGCCACAATGTTTGATTGGGGAAGAGAGAGAAGAGTGGATGAATGAGAATCTCCTTCCTTCGCCTCTAATTGGGGAAAGAAGCTAGATCTATGGAAGAGAACACCGTGATTGCATGAGAAGAATGGAGACTTGATTGCTTGATGGCTCTTGATGGCTTCCTTGCACTTGAATGCTTGATTGCCTGAATGTTCAATGATGGATTGCTCTTCTTGAATATGGATAGCTTGCATATGATTGTTGGATAATGATAATGGGTTCTACAATGAGGGGAGAGGATGTCCTTTTATATTCAATTCGGGGCTCAAATTGAATCTAGGTAGACCACAAATCTAACCCTCAGAGGGAAACCCTATGATCGGCCCCTGGGCCAGATCTAGGCTAAAAAATTCAAGGACAAGTTGGTTCTTGACAAGGACAAGTCGACCAGTTAATTTGTCCTAGGTTGAACTAGCTTAAAACCACAAGAGATGTCGAGAAAGGTGAGTGGGGAAGAAAATGAAAGTTGCCACAGGGTCAGGACAGATCGCAAAATTTGAAAATAAATGGATGGGTGCTAGGTGAGGAAATGAATTATGTGATTAGATGGAAAAGGGGAAATCATGCCTAGAAGAGAGAGCCAACCTTGAGTTAAAGCAAGATTGAAGGAGGAGGACTCATATTTGAATTAAGTATGCATTAAAGTGCAATATGAGATCCTACCATAGAAAATACACTAAACTAGGCACAAAATGAGCACAAAATGAGCACAAGTTAAGTGCTTACTTTTTAGGATGATATATTTAGCCCTGCCTTTAGCGGTCCAGTATGAGACAAGCTCATGCTCATGGTAAAGGAAGAGATAGAAGAAAATAAGAATGATGAAAAAGAGATGATTGTGGGCGAATTGCAAAGAGATAAGACTACACTAAGTTCAAGGATGTAAGCCCTCAAACCAAGGATCTCAACTCTACATTTATGCACAAGGGTAGGAAAACAAGGAAAAACAAAGAACAAAGACAAAAGACACAACACACAAAGTGTGTTAGTACTAAAAACAAAACTCCAGATCAACTAGTGAAAGAGACCTTGATAAAAAATGTCTTATCCACTAATATCATATCTAGAAAGCTATTGCAAGAGCATAAATGATCATATAGAAAGGGCAAGGGCATTTCCAAAGATGATACCAACTTCATGATCTAATCCATTGGCATAACCATGATAACATAGATATAGAGAGAGACCATGGATTCAAAAGGCTAGTAAGTTGTGTTATGCCAGGTGATCCATGGGAAGAGAGAAGGAGATGGAGACATATAGAAAGGATAACAAGTTGAGTTATGCCAGTTCCACTTATCTCAAAGAGAGAGAAAGGAGAATTGATAGTCTAGCAAGCTATGTTATGCTAGTCAACTCTACCCTAAAAAATTTGAGCACGATGACGACTTTAAAATGTTTTGCACATAGGGGCGGCTTTGAAAAAGTCTTGCACATAGTGATGACTTAAGAATTTTTTGCGCATAGGGGTGTCTTAAAAATGTTTTGCTCATAGGGGTAGCTTAGGGATCAGTCTTATGGAAAACATTGTCTCCATGTGGATCCATAAAAGCAATCAACCCTAAAGAAATCATTGCCCCCTTAAGGACCAAATAAACAAAAAGCTGCATATGTAGTACAATCGAGGCTGTATGTATGCCCCCTCCTTATGATGGCAACATAGGTGACATCATAAGGAAAGAGAACAAGGATACTTCAACGAACAAGAAGTTATACTTAAAACAACAATGTATACTATAAACTCAGCCAAGAGGGATAACTCTTGTGAGCTAGGAAAATAGATAATCGTGAAAGGATATTCCGCTTGTGGGAAGAGACCCTTGAAAGGAAGAGATCTTTGTTGCAAGACATCTACCTTCAAGAGGAGTTCTTGAACAAAGATAACATCTGTTAGAGTAATAAAATGTTTTCTTATTAATTGAATCATATTGACTTAATTATTAAGTCACTTATTACCTCTTTCTACTTAAGCTAAACTTTAGGCATATAATAATTAATTGCTTTATTAATTATTATTATGCAACCTAGGGTTTTTCCTTTTTAGGTTTTCTGATCTCCTTTTATAAGGGTTGATCTCATAACACTTTGTAACCTTTTTTGATATTTCATTATTGATTTGCAACTTTTATTTTTGCACATCAAGGATTTATCCTCGTGCATCCATACGTTCAGGTCTCTATAGCTGTTTGCTTCTCTCTCTCTTTCTGTGACAGGTGTTTGCGTGCAAGTGTTCTTGGGAGTTGTGGGTTGTTTTTCATCAACTCCAATATGGTATTAGAGCTTAGGTGCTAGGAAGGAGAAATGCAATTTTTTTTATTTTGTTTTGTTTTCTCAAAAGTAAAATTGCAATAGAGAAAATTAAAAAAGAGCAATTACAAGATTCATCCTTAAATAGGAGAATCAGAAACCCTAAGTGAATCTTTAGAGAGGAATAAAAGATAAAAATAATTTATTACTCTAACAACATCTTCAATACAAAGAGGGGAAGAGAACAATAATGTACCCTTTTAGGCCCCTATTGCTGGGTGAAAAGGGATTCTTGATGAAGGATGAGATGCTTTGGAACACAAAGTAAGAGAATTTACTTATGATGAACATGTTTTTACAAATAAAGAAGAGGTTTTGATCAAGGATACACACCTCTTGTATAAGAGAGAATCCCAAATCAAAACAAACATTTCTTAATAAGAAAAGAATATCACATGATAAACAAATGTCAATATACTAGGGAAAGTAGATTTTTAGAAAAAAGAGAGAAAAACAAACATGAAACCTTTGCCCCCAAGTGTGAAGGCAAGATGAGACATGCGATTCATTCCTAATGATAGTCACTTCATAATGGATATACAATTCCAAGCAAAATAAGCTACAAAGTAAAGAAAATTCCTAATGTAAAACAAATACATTTATGCTATATGCTAGAAAAGACTTCACGTTATGAAGTTAGCAAGTGATGGAAGATTATTTTGTGATAGACACTCCCTTTGAGGCATGAAAAAGATTGTTAAGCAAAGATGTAAGTAACTTACATGCAACAAAGTATCTCATACCAAAAAAGATGTACCATCATGAAATAATACAAATCCATGAGGAGATGACGAAAAGAAAGGATGCCACATTATTTCAACTTAGTGGTCAACCCAATTATACAAGATATGCACTTCCAAGCAAGGAAGAAGTTGCAAGGAGGATAATATCATATTAAAGAGAAAGATCCTGAACAACAAGTCCATACATGGGAGGACATCATAGTACAAATGAGACGAACAACAAAGAGATAATGGATCCTTTGAAAGAAGGAAGAAGTGTTAGATACATATTCCTTGCCCCCTAGTTAAGAGAACAAGGAGAAATACCTATTATGATGCTCTGAATGCACACTACGCAAAGAACTTTACATAATGGAGAGCAACATAATAGAAAAAGGATATGCTAAGGTATCTCTTTGGCAACAAGGAAATGTAAAAGATTTGACGTTACTGAAGAAGCAATCTATCAACCAAATCTTGGACAAATTGCCTAAACTCAACACAATCGTATAGAGAATGTTTGTTACTATGATGAAAGAAGCATGGAAACTCGCCTTTAATAGGTCTTTAGTTTTTTGAAAAGTTCCTATGCGGGAATCATTTTCTAAAGTTATACTTGATACTCCAATAGATTCTTTTGGCCAAAGCTAAACGATCATCAAAATGTGATGTATCATTAGAGTGTGTTGGCAAAAGAACATCAAGGGGAGGTTTTGGGTGAGATGAAGATGCTAAAGGGTTAGAATGAGTTATGAAAGGTATACCACCTTTGTGAGATGGTTTAGGAGGATCAATAGGAACTTTAATGTCTTGTTCATTGACAACAAGTCCTAAACTTGTATCCTTAGGTGTAGAGGGAGAAGGTGATTCATCTTGAGATTTATGAGAGTGTGTTGTATAAGAAGGAAGATGAGGAGGAATGCTATCTTTAAGAGATGCTCCATTTCTATATTCTCATTATCTAGAAGAAGGATTATCTAAATTTTGTTGTCTCCTCAATAGTCTTGGAGAAAAATCATCTAGGAAATGTCTAGCATCCAGGTTATGAATAATGTCTTGATAAATATGAAAGGTTCTAGGGTCATCAAAGGAACTAGCTGCTTTGAGACTATCCACTAAAGTAGGTTGAATAAGAGGAGATCTAGGCCTCGCTACAATGGGATCACTAGGAGCTAGATCTCTATCATGAAGATTAGTAAGAACTATAGGAGTATGATGAGGATCCACCAAGACCCTTATGTCATCTATATGTTTCATGCATTTAGTTAAAATTTGAAGACGAAATGCACTGTAAAAAATATTGATAAAGGTCTTGAAATATGCCTTGTAAGGAAGAAAAATGTTTGTTAACCTCGTAATGCTATATGTAAGGATACCATGAAGGAATACAAGAAAAGTGAAATGCAAGAAACCATGATTCACTTCATGCATTTAATAAAGAGATGTAAGAAGAAATGTCACAACATAAGTTATCACACATGAATCCAACTTAGAAAGTTCCATGATTAATGATATTTAGCAAGAACAAAGTGAGATCTGACACCTAAATTAGAGAGGGAAAGTAATAAGTCTGGTTCACCAAAATGTATAGAAGAAAATGGTGAGCAATGCTAGGATGTTGATCACTCACCAAATTCTATGGGGCGCTCTATACATTAGAATACAAACCCACCTTTGAAGTAATTTGATTAGCACAACCACAAAGATGAAGGGTGCTAATGCACGATCTATGCCAATTGGGACTCGGTACTTCTAAAGAGAGAGAGGGAATGATAATATGAAAGGGAATCTAATTTATGAAAGTAAGTGCAAGAAAAAGGGAAGAATGAATGTACCTTAAGGAGATTTGACCTTCGAACTTGAATTTGATTGTCGCCGAAATGTCGGAATCAACGTTAACTCTAGATCTAGGAAACTGAGTCATGTAATTGTCCGCTCTATAAATTTTAGCCAAAAAGTGCAGAGACAACTTGAGAAGTTGACTTGTACCCAGGGACAAGTCAAGAAGTCGACTTGTTCCTAGTAGTGTCAAAATAATGAAAATTTTTAGGATCTTGTGTTTGCACTTGTACTTCTCCAATCTAAGACCACAACTCTGAAACCTGTTCCTACACAGGAAAAAAAAGGGGGAAGAAAGTTGAAGAAAGGAGTTTACCTCAATCAAACCGGTGTATAGGAATCAACCACGATATAAAATGAAATAAAGGAAAAGCATGTTGTCATGTAGTACAGACTAGATCTAAACAATGAAATATATCATACCATATAGATGCAATTACCTCTTAGAATGTGATCATGTATGTTGATGCATTAGCTTTTGACTAAGTACAAAAACCCAAAAGGAAATCATGTAAGGCAAAACCTCATGTAGTAGATGTTGTAATTCACCACAATGTTTGATTGGTGAAGACATAGAAGAATGAATGAATGAGAATATCCTTCCTTGATAGAAAACTCCTTTGCTTGGCCTCCAATGATGGAAAGAAGCTAGATCTATGGAAGAGAACACCTTGAATGCATGAGAAGAATGAAGACTTGATTTCTTAATGGCTCTTGATGGCTTCCTTGCACTTGAATGCTTGATTGCTTGAATGCTTAATGCTGGATTGCTCTTCTTGAACATGGATAGCTTGCATATGATTTTTGGATAATAATAATGGGTGCCAAAATGAGGGGAGAGGATGTCCTTTTATACTCATTTGGGGCTCAAATTGAATCTAGGTTGACCACAAATCTAACCCTTGGAGGGAAACCCTGGCATTGGGCCCTAGGCCAGATCTAGGGTAAAAAAACTTAGGGACAAGTTGGTTCTTGACTTGTACCCCAAGGACAAGTTGAGAAGTCGACTTCTACTCCAGGGACAAGTTGACTAGTTGACTTGTCTTGGGTAGAACCAAATTAGGATGGATTGCATCCGTGAGCTTGTTTGTGCCATGCAATTGTGAGTAATGGCCTTTCTTGTGTAACTTTAATGCTTGAAGGCTACTTAGTTATTTTGAATAAGAGTTAGAGACTATAATAAATGTTTTCTCTACAAGTTGTCATCAATGTGGATAAGTAAAAAATATAACATAAATAAAATGATGGAAATTGTGATTTTCAAATGACAAGTAAAAAATATTACAATTATAAACCTTTCCCTTGAATGTTTCATTTTTCAAAACATAATGTCATTTATACATAGTAGATCAAATAAAGAAATTAACTATATTTAATAGTCTAAAATCAAGTAAGTCCACATTGTTATGAATGTTCGAACATTACGATATAACTTTGTAAATAAATGATCCCTTAGTCATTAATCCACATAATTGTCCTCTTTCAAGTTTTCTCCATTGAAATTTTAGAAGGAAAGCTTTACTAAATGCTAAATAATATTCTTGAGACTCTATAATATGGTGTTTTAAAGACATTGAATTCGTTATATAAGATACTATATAGTTGGATATGAACCAATGCTCTCTCCACCTCATCTTAAACATATTCATCACACAAACTAGGATGGATTGCATCTGTGAGCTTGTTTGTGCCATGCAATTTCTCACTCACTCTTACCATTACCACGAGGAATCAATAAAGGAATCCAGGAATCCATGGGCCTCTTCTTGTAGGCAACCTCAAATATTAAAGTACCAAAGTTAAATACATGTGTACTAGGAGTGACCTTTCTTGTGTGAGTAACTTTAATGCTTGAAGGCTATTTAGTTATTTCGAATAAGAGTTAGAGACAATAATTTTTATTTTCTCTACAAGTTGTCATCAATGTGGAGAAAAGGCTAGCTTCTCCAAGAAGCTTCTATTGAAAAATCAATCACGATTAGATTTTTAGAAGAACACTCATTCTCGCTTTCTGTGGTTTGTAGAAGTCTTGTAGGCGTGTCAAAAAGAAGATATAAGATGGAAGAAAATGGTTGATACTATTTTGTTTGGATTTTATATGGTAGGAAATTGTCATATTTTTTTTGGTGAGATAATGTGAAATGATTGGTTTTGACTCTTATACACACTTTTATTCAAGTTTAGGTAGATATTGATTGTAAGATTTTGATTTTGGTTTTTTTAAAATTATGTCAAGTTTTGAACAAATTTACATCAAAGCTTCAACTTGACAAAAATAATGTCATTTCAATGACATGAAGATAATGCAAAAGTTGACATTTGAAGACACAATTTTTATTATAATTGCATTTATCTTTGAAAAAATATTTTAGATCATATTCCATAAAGTGATGGATCATAGAATATGATCCAAAATGTCCATTCAAAATATAAATATAGGTATAATTCAAAAGTCTTCAAGAATATTAACATGGACTGTGAAAACTTAATATCTTTTACAATATTTATTACTAAAATTAAATTTTAGTGCATCATAGTCAATAAATAAATGCTTACATTTAATTTGACCTTTTGCCAGAAAATAAATAAAATTAATGAAAGTAGTTTCACAAAGAGACCTTGACTAATAAGATATGAAAAATGAATTCATATTACTATCTGTAAAATTTTTAATAATAAAAAGTAATTTCAAAATTGTAGAGTACATCAGAGTACGCAAGAGAGAAAGAAGTAATAAATTGTGATATTGCTACCAAGATCCAAATGTGTAGTTTTCAAGTCAAATTCATTGACCCATGTTTTATGACGAGTGGTTCACGAGAACCCATTTCATAGCTCTCATGAGAATGAATGGAATACTCAACACCTCTCATGAGAATGAATGAAACACTCAACACTTATTGCATCTAGGTGATGCTCACAGGGGCGAAGCATTAGGACTTCTCAGGAGGTCACCCATCCTAGTATTGTTCCAGCTCAAATGTGATTAACGACGAAGTTTCCTTCAAGGTTAAGCCCACTTAGCTTGCTACCCATTTGCAAAAAATTAAGCAAGTGTTGTGCCTTACGAACCATTCGTAATGGAGTCATTTTAACTCATCAATTGATAAGTAGGGGGTATTTTTTACAGCAAGTCAAATTGTGATTTTGCTATCGGAATTCTAATGTGTAGTTTTTTAGTCAAACTCATTGAGCGTGCTTGACGTCTTTGAGCATCACCTAGATGCAATGAGTCTTGAGTGTTCCGTTCATTCCTACGATAAATGAATTCTTGTAAACCACTACTCATAAAACATAGGTCAATGAGTTTGACTAAAAAACTACAGCATTGAATTCTAATAACAATATCACAATAATAAATTGTTAAAAAAGTCTTTAAAAAATTGTTTAAATATTCAACAAAGTTCTAGCAGTCTCTAAAAAGATATTTTCCGTTAGCCGTCTCTAAAAAGATATTGCCGTTAAAGAGGGCTCGTTCAACAAATTTTATTAGTAAAATATTGATTAATGGGACCCAAAGTGCAATGAATGGCAATCGTATCGAATTCAAATACTATTTTCAATAAAAAAATCAGTTTTTTCGATGATTGCACAAAAGCTCTCCCAAATTTGACGGCCTGTATTGGCCGCCATGGATGTTTTTTTTAGGCTCGTTAATTTGAAGTCCACCTCCAAATTTTCTAGATTAAACTTTCGGAATTTGTAGGTGTGGTTGAAGTTTTTAGAAACTTTCGGAATTTATAGGTGTTTTTCTTCGTTTTTGCTTAATTCACTTAAATAAATTAAAAAAATAAATAAAAAGCATTTGATTAAGTTTAATTCAAATTAATACACATTTGACTGGATGTACGGTCGAAAAATTGGAGAAAACCCTTACGCGGCCATTAATATAGCTCCTGACCGGCGTACAGTACGAAATAAATACCCAGGAACCCACGTCTGAAACGGTCCAATACCATACACGAGAATATTTTTAGGGCGGCCTGAAATATAGAACCCCAAAATTACTTAATTTCCAAAACTTACAACGGTTTTTCCATAAAAATCAGTCAAATATGGAGTGCATTTCCCGTTCAAGTCGGATTCCGCTAAGAATTGTGGAGTTCCCACCAATCCCGTTTTCGTGTTTTGCACTTAAAATCGGCTGAAAAAGAGGAAATGGTATCAGGCGGGAAATACTTCCTTTCCTCCAAATATAATCCGTGGTTTCTGCGAGGGTTTCAAAATCCCCCAAGAGTGTTACATAAAGATAACTTAAATATACACAGAAAGCTCATTGTGAGCGTCGATTCATCCGGTTTTAACATAGCCGGCTGTTCAAAGAGAGCAATAGGGTTGGGATAGCGGTCATCTCAGGTTTTTTATCGTTTAACTGGGAAATAGAGACAATGGAGGGCTATTTGAATCAGTTTGAAGTGAAATCGAAAAACTCTTCAGAAGAAGCGCTTGCCAGATGGCGGAAACTTTGCAATGTGGTGAAAAATAGAAAGAGGAGGTTCAGAAATACTGCCAATTTGGTCATGAGAGCCCAAGCGAAAGACATTCTAAAGCAGAACAAGGCAAGTGTTTTTCTTCTCACCGCTAATCCAATTGTTAAATTGAAAGGTAATTTGAATTTTGGACATTCTCAGCGAATCTTTACAGTAATGGATGATAAAGGAAATCTTGATTAAGTTAGGGTTAAAAATTTGACAAATCAGAAATTCTGAGCAACATTGTGGTGAAAATTTGGAATCCACACTGGGCGGGAGGGGCAAATTTAATGGCTATATGGCTGTATTTATGTATATATGCCCTAAATAAAACTTCATGATATGAAAAGGGAAATTTTAAGCAGACCATCAAAATTTTTGGATGTCTATCATATGGAAGTCGATATTATGAAGAGGTGAAATTGCATTGCAATTTAGTTATACAGCATGATTTCCGTCACCTGTCCGTTGCACCTGCTTTCTCTGTCATATCTGGGACGATTTCTGCCCCTGCCAAAATGTTTAGCTGAACATGTTCATGTGTGTTACAATCTTTTTATTTTTCACCATATTGCAAAGTTTCCGCCATAATATGTAATTTCCCTTACTACCTTGCGCTAGAATTTATACAGGAAAATCTTGGTGGCTGTTTTTATTTTGGATGGTAATGTGCTGACAATGCCCCGGTGGTTGTTTTTGTTTTGCTCAAAATATGTTGAAAATGGTAATGTACTGACAATGCTCTGTGGTATGTACTAAGGGACAGCCCCTTGTTACACTTTTAATTGAATGCAATTTTTTTTTGATATTTTTTTAACCTACATCCCTACCTCTACTACCAACAAATAAAATAACCTTATGATAAGAACATGACACTTTACAACCCTTGTTAATTTTGGTCATTAACGGCTTACTATTTTTAAAATTTTTTTTATTTTAAAGATACATGAAAAGTCCTCTTTCCCTAAATTACTTCTTCTCAACTGAGTTAAAAATGCATCGTGATGATTTCTTGTCAGATTTGAGCTTGAATGTGAGTCTAATGAATCAATTGAGTTTTCTTCCATGGAAAAGAAGATCCAGGATGATTCAGAGCTCTCAAATAAGAGTGATGAAACAATGATGGGTTCTGAAAGGCTCTGTGAAGATAGCAGAGATGATTCTTGTGGGGCTAAAGAAGACTACAGTATAGGGCGGCCTGAAATATAGAACCCCAGAATTACTTAATTTCCAAAACTTACAACGGTTTTTCCATAAAAATCAGTCAAATATGGAGAGCATTTCCCGTTCAAGTCGGATTCCGCTAAGGATTGTGGAATTCCCACCAATCCTGTTTTTGAGTTTTGCACTTAAAATCGGCTGAAAAAGAGGAAATGGTATCAGGTGGGAACTTCCTTCTTTCCTCCAAATATAATCCGTGGTTTCTGCGAGGGTTTCAAAATCCCCAAGAGCGTTACATTAAGGTAACTTAAATATACACAGAAAGCTCATTGTGAGCGTTGATTCAGCCGATTTTAACATAGCCGGCTGTTCAGAGAGAGCAGCAGGGTTGGGACAACGAGCATCTCAGGTTTTTTTTTTGTTTTAACTGGGAAATAGAGAGAATGGAGGGCTATTTGAATCAGTTTGAAGTGAGATCGAAAAATTCTTCAGAAGAAGCGCTTGCCAGATGGCGGAAACTTTGCAATGTGGTGAAAAATAGAAAGAGGAGATTCAGAAATACTGCCAATTTGGTCATGAGAGCCCAAGCCAAAGACATTCTAAAGCAGAACAAGGCAACTGTTTTTCTTCTCACCGGTAATCCGATTGTTAAATTGAAAGGTTATTTGAATTTTGGACATTCTCAGCGAATCTGTACAGTAATGGATGAGAAAGTAAATCTTGATTAACTTAGGGTCAAAAATTTGACAAATCAGAAATTCTGAGCAACCTTGTGGTGAAAATTTGGAATCCACACTGGGCGGGAGGGGCAAAATTTAATGGCTATATGGCTGTATTTATGTATATATGCCCTAAATAAAACTGCATGATATGAAAAGGGAAATTTTAGGCAGACCATCAAAATTTTAGGATGTCTATCATATGGAAGTTGATGTTATGAAGAGGTGGAATTGCATTGCAATTTAGTTTTACAGCATGAGTTCCGTCACCTGTCCGTTGCACCTGCTATCTCTGCCATATCTGGGACGATTTCTGCCCGTCAAAATGGTAAGCTGAACATGTTCATGTGTGTTACATTCTTTTTATTTTTCATGACATTGCAAAGTTCCGCCGTAATATGGATTGACCCTTTCTACCTTGCCCTAGAATTTTGCCCTAAAATCACAATTACACTAAAATTAGGGCTAGGGTTTATTGCATGCAGGGTTTCTTTGGTTATGTAATTCCACGCAATACAATTAGGATTCATATAATGTCAGAATTAGATTTCTTAGGATAACTTATAAATTAAAATCAATTCAATAGATGTTGGAATTAACTTAAGGATGACTGAACCATAGAGTTGACAAGATAAGTTGACTTGATGAGGCGTCTTAAAAAGCTTGTACCCTAGGTCCAAGGGCAAATGCATTGTTCCCCTTGGCCTCATGTAGTCCTTCCTATACATATGAGGTGGGCTACCTAGTACAGGGTCCTATTGCCATTCTTCTTCATCTTGCCATTTCTAACTTGCTTCTAATGATTGAACACCAATTCACCATGGTAGGGAATGTGAGGAGTATTCACAATAAGGTGCCCCGAAATCCTATCCTTCCTAAGCCTAAAGGCAGTCCACTTTGTCCTCTTTTAGCCCCATGGTGATTCCTTGGTCATAACCATGAAGTAGTGTGCTTAGAAGGCGGTCTCATCGCCGTTCTCCCAATCATGATTACCTCACTTTCCTTACCATGATTAATTACAACAGTTATAAATAACATTTTATGTCTACTTTTACATTAAATCTTTACACCAATAATATACGTATCATTACTAAACAATATGTTTATGAAATTCATATTAAGTTATTAATTTATATATATTTATTTATTTATATATAGAACTATTTATATATATAATTATTGGTTATGATTTTAATCCAATATACAAAATCCAACAACAATAATCATTAAAGTACTTCATGCATTTGTACTAAATGTTATGCATACCAAAATATTAATCGTGCCCTTCTCATGGCAATTTCCCTTCTGCAGCGATGGTAGTGGCTCTCCTTGATTATAACGACCTTCCAAATGTTTCTCATTTTGGTAACTCTGCATGTAATCGCTACCTTGCTTTGATCCTATCTTAGTTATTTGTCCATGACTATAGACTAGGATGAATCACCACACAACTCTATAGTGAGTTCGACAATCATTGATTTCCTCCTTGTGCTTGATAATTTAATCTTTATAATGTTTCCTTTTATGATATGTTAGACAACAGTGACCATCAAATAGGGATTTGATAACGTTACTCTTAGATAGTTTTGAATCATCCATTAGTCATGTCAAATGTATATGAGAGTCTTAGACATGCTTGATTGAGGGTAGCATATATTACATATTTTGAACTTTTGTGTATTAGTATTTTTGAAGGGTGATTATTCCAGATCATAGAATATTTATTCTTAGGCATATATTACATGCCAATCGTATATGAGAGTCTTAGACATGCTTGATTGAGGGTAGCATATATTACATATTTTGAACTTTTGTGTATTAGTATTTTTGAAGGGTGATTGTTCCAGATCATAGAATATTTATTCTTTGTTATGCTTGTTAATAAATGGTAAAGGTTTATACAAACTTTAACTAAAACTTATTATATTGTATATTTTCTGGGCGTTTCATGGTAGGGACATGACATAATAGTTAGAATATTTGTTTAAGCTTATTCGGTTTTTGATTGTCAAGGCTAAATAAGAAGGATAAACTTTCTTAGTATCCTCTGCAAACTTCATTACTATATATGTCGTACTTGAAATTCTTTATTGACATAGAATACATTAGGAACTTCACTCTATTTATTGTAGGGTTTAAACTCACGAATTCAACAAAATCTATTGAAGGGGAAATTAGGAGTCAATGAACCCTTTGCATTAGTGGAAAATATGGAAGGGGATATTATGAAGGGCTGAAATTGCAGTGCAATATAGTTTTATAGCATGAATTTCATCACCTGTCTTTTGCACTTGCTATCTTTGTCATATCTGGGACGATTTTTGCCCTTGCCAAAATTGTAAGATTAGCATGTTCATGTGGTACATTCTCACCCACTACTATAATAGTAACACTATTTGTCTCGGCTTATTCGGTTTCTAATTACATGTAAGGCTAAATGAGAAGGAATATGTTTTCTTGCTATCCTCTCCAAACTTATATATATATATATATATATATATATATATATATATATATATATATATATATATATATATATATATAACTTTGCAATTCTTTACTGATATATATTATACAATAGGAACTCCACTTTCCATTTATTGAAGGGTTTAAACCCATGAATTCAACAATACCCATTGAAGGGGAAATTTGAAGGAGTCAACAAGCCCTTAGCACCAATTAAACAGATCAGAACTCCACTATTTATTGATCACGGGCCTAAATTCACAAATTTGAAAAAGATAGTATGGTAGCACAATAGGAAATCTAGTTACTATTGATCTTAGGTCTAAACTAACAAACACTCACCAACCAAATAAAAACGTGAATGCAAATGACTATTATAACAATATCATTCAATACCAAGAAACCAACTTAAACATTGTCTCTTTAATAATGAAAAGTAGATTTTAGCTGATGAAAAAATAGACAATTAATCCAAAAACAACAATAAATGTTACAAATTGTGAAAATTTAATACGAGTAAGAAGACAACTCTTTAACATTTCTAACTTTAAATAAAATATAAAGTTACTATTTACTATTTCATTATAATTAGAAGTCTAAAAGAAAGTTCAATATATCAACAATAAATAATTATAAGTGTAAAATAAAATAATCATTTATGCACTTAACAAAAATTTTAGTATTCTATTTATAGATTGTATCCAGAGGGGAGCCTCATTAGCAGGACACCCGAGGAATATCATAAGATATTATCAAATATTACATTCCAAAGAAGGTGGATGTGGAATAAATAGGTTTTTAGATCATAATTTATCTATTGAAGGCATGGAGTGTGCTATGTTTTCAATCGCTTCTAATAAAATTCTTAGGGTGGATAGGTTTTCATTTCAGTTTTATCAAACAATGTGGCTGCACAATAAGGAAGATCTTTATCTCTTATATTTGGAAGCTTTGAATTGGGATTCAGTAGAGCATAATCTTAATAAAGATCTAACTAAGCTTCTTTCAAAGGGCAAGAATGCATATTCTATTTTCGGATGACATCCTATTACCTTGTGTAACACCTATAGAATTATCATTAAAGTCTTGGCTATAAGGGTAAAATTGGTGGTAAAAGGGATAGTTAGACCTCAGTAGTTAGGGTTCCTTGGTGGAAGATTTATTTTTGATAATTTAATGTTGGCCTGAGCAACTACTGAATGTGCTCCATAATTGGTACAAAATGCATTGTTGTTTAAGCTAGATTTTATAAAGTTGATGTTAAAATGTAGTGTAGCTTTACCATAAAATGCTACAATTGTTGGGATTTGGTCCAAAAATGTGTAAGCATTTTCAAATGTTATTTATTGATGTTAATGTTTGGTTGTTTATTAATAATTCCTTGTTTGATTCATTCCTTATACAATCGTTTATTAGGCAAGGTTGTCCTTTATCATCATTTGTTTGTCTTCTTGCTATTGATGTACTTGATTACTTGTTGCAAAAACACAATCAAATAAATTTGATTTAAGGCATTTCTATCCTTGATTGAAGACAATGTTGTACTTCTAATTTACATATTGTTGATGAAAATATGCTCTTCATTTAAAATTTTGAATAAGAAATCATTGATGTTTTGGAGGTGAACCAATATTGTTCTATTTCGAGTTTGAAGTTAACACATAATAAAATTGAATTTCTTTTGATTCAAGCCGATTTGGTTCTTTAATGGATTTGTAAGGAATGTAAACAAATTAAACATGGGTAGATTACTCAATACCTAGGTATGGGGATCAGGTGTTACTATCTCTGATATGTGGAGTTGGTTCATAACCAAGTTGCAAAAAAACTTTGTATTTGGAGAAACAAGTATCTATCACTAGTGGGGAAAATTTAGGTTGTGAATCAAATATTTGTGGCGTAACATGCATACTACTCTTCATATTGGATGCCGTCTAAGAAAGAATATGAAGACTTAATTAAAATTATGGCCCAACCTAGGGTTTTAACCTTGGTGACCACAACAACAATACTACCACTTAACTAACACAATAAGAAGAACCTTGAGTAGAAATGATTTCATACACCAATCCTAGTGGTGGACATAATGCAAATCTTTCTTTTAAACCCTTAGTAGTTTTGGTATTAGATGCACATTCATTTATCTTGATAATAATCATCAGAGTGGAATTTATGTGGGAAAAGCCTTTTTGTGAGAAAATACCTTACTCTCCAAAAGCACAATTCTTCATATCGTTAGTATTTTGAAAATAGTTATAGTACAATCACAAAACTAAGTTAATTTAGGCATCTTCAACAACAAGAAGATTTTTGGTGTGATTTTGGTAGCGTAACAATATTTGTTATACATTCAAACCTTTGCTACTTCACAAAATGATCAAGTGCCAAATAAATAATACAAGACAAGGGAAGTTGGACACCTTGGATATCCACATTGTAAGAATCCAACAATGGCATAATTGTCTTGAGTCTCCTTGATATGCACAACGATTGCATGCATGCAATAGCCTTGCATGAGTATACTATCATAATTGGGAACTATGTGATTTGCATTTACCATTTCCAACACTTTACTCATTCAGAGGGCCCCTCAACGTGTAATGTGCTTGCATGCATGTAGATACCTTGCATGCATTGGTGCCACCATCAAATGGGGTCCACTTGTCATAAATCAGTCATATGTGACTCTTCCATTTGTCATAGCTTGTCATAACAACTTTCATCATCAATTACAGACTTAACTCTTGCAACTTATGACAAATAGCCATTAATTTCGCTTGTAGTAGGGTGCACCAAATGGGACACTTCCACAATTATGGCTTACATGTGATACAGTCATCTCCATATACGATGCCAATTCAATTGATACGTCCGACAAAATAAAATTATAGTGGTAGGCATATAAACTTAGATAAATGAATAACTAAACAAATAACAAAATTCTAAGACTTGCAAAGGTTGTGACACCTTAATCCCAATAATGAAGAACAATGTAAAATTCTTGTTCATGATTATATCGATCTTGTAGGCATCAATGACAAATGGCAAGGTGTGAGGTTGTTAAATAAAATTTATTTGCCTCTTCCCTTTACAGAGTATTTTGAAGGCTTGGCAACAAGTTTGCAATTCTTAAATTGGGAAAGGATTCTTTGCAATATCGTTTCAATTTTGTGTCTTCTTCTATTTGGTGGAATAAACTTGTTCTATATCATGGTCAACCTCAAGTTGTCTCTTTCCCAAAACAAGCACATTTTTTATTCAAGAAACGGTGGTACAATTTGATGATAATTTGGATTTCAATACCCTTGATTTGGCCTTTTGACAAAGCTCCAAAAGTTTATTTAATTAAGACGATAGACTCAAGGTGTTTGTGGTTTTTGTTAATCTTGGCTCCTCGTAATTTACTTATGAAACCATCCTCTCCTTAATAATGTAATTTCTTTAGAGATTGGTTGTAGCTTGCCAAGCATCATTTTTTTTGCTTCCCTTTAAATTTGTAATGAAAATGTACTTTAGAATAGGTTTCTAAATCCAAGACTTAACATAAAATAGGGTTCTTGGTTTCGAAAAAGTAAGTGGAAGAACTTGAGTACTCAAATATGGAGATCTAAAGCTGAGCCAAATGCTTAGGCTTGGAAAATTTTGCATTACAAGCTTCTTATGGGGATAGATTGAAATGTTTGAAGATTCCACTCTCTAAATGCCCTTTATTAGTGTAGTGAAAACCTAAAACATATTTTATAGGATTAAAAAATATGGAATGTTATCTTGGGTCATTTTTTTGTAATTTCTGATGATGTGTTGGGATGGAAAGAAATTGTTTTGTGTAAAGGTCTTCATAAAAATGTGGTTGTAGCTACTACAAGACTCACTATTTTGCTTAATATATGTAAAAGTAGATATTTGTCAGTGTTTTCAAATGATATAATTTATCAAGAAGTAGAATGCTAATGTTTTGTTTGACAATTTTGTTTATATTCTCCGTTGAAAGAGAGTTCCAAAGATTATGCAAAATGAAGTGTATTCTTGCAGAAGAAGAACTTGGATGATTGCTGATGAAAATTTGACCTTTATGTAAATTTGTAATTGTAATTTTTTAAAATTTATTTAAGAAAGCTAATTGTATTGTATTCTCAACTATTATTTCTTTATCCTTAAATTATTCAATATGTTTTAAGTGTTGAATTCTCCTCTTCCACACAGATCAGATCTTTATGCTTATATAGAAATATTTTTATATTCAATAAAATAATATAAAATTATAAAATTAAAGTAACCAGTAAATCATCAACAGTCCAGTCACAAAGGTGAAAGAAAGGACAAAGGTGAAAGAAAGGACAAAGGTGCCAAAGAAAGGACAATGACTAAACAGCACAATATTCTACTGTAACTCGAAAAGGAGAAAATTAACTATTTATGCACTTAACAAAATTATTGAAGTTAAATTATTTTGCACTCAGCACAATTATTGCTATGCAGGAAGTGGGTTGATTCTTTGCACAGTGAACAAGAGTAATTCCACAAGTTTTATCCGAAAGCATTTATCATTGGACCCCACCACGTAGATAGAAGTGCAAATGTGACTACATCTAATTTACGGAAACTTTATTCAATAAAAAAAACGTTTTTCATTGTGCGAGTAGTCTGCTGCACAGACCATAACTTTTCGGTATGCTGTACAGACCATAGCTTTTATGTCTATATGAAAACGACCATTCGTGCTACTGGGCGAAATTTGGCAGTCTAATCTACCTAATGTGAAAAAATTTCATGTTCATTTATTCGACACCCACCTCGAAAATTATGCATTAGAGGACGAAAATTATAATTTCCTTTGAAATTTACGTGCTTGAAATTTTCCCTTTGACAGGTTTTAAGGTAAAGAAATTGCATGAAACGTTCAAAAGGCTTTTAAATTTAGCCACCGAAAGGCCAACTTCATGCGCGAGATGTCATTGGTCTGCCTGAATTATGGACCCAGAAAACCTAACTGTAACGGCCATTTACATTGTCAAATATTACCGGCTTTTCCCACTCCAGTGTGCTGCTGCTCCGGAAAAGGGACTTACCACGACACTTCTTCTAATGTTTTGCGTTCAAATTGAATTGAAAAATGGAAATAAAATCAAGCGGGGAACTCAAATCAAAATCAAACTTGATCTTCAAAAATGGTCGGAGGATCGTGGGGCGTCTTGCGAAGTCTCTCAGAAAGTTTTCCATTAATCTATCTTCAATATGCACAGAAAGTTCACTGTGAGCCTCGATTCAGTCAATATTAACTTACCCGCCTCGTCAAAGAGAGCGGCAGGGTAGCGATAGCGAGCACTTTATTGTCTGCTTAACAGGCAAAATGGAGAGGATGGAGGATTATTTGAATCAATTTGAAGTGAAATCGAAAAATTCTTCAGAAGAAGCGCTTGCCAGATGGCGAAAACTTTGCAATGTAGTGAAAAACAAAAAGAGGAGATTCAGAAATACTGCCAATTTGCCCATGAGAGCCCAAGCCAAAGATGTTTTTAAGCAGAATAAGGTAGGCGTTTTTTGTTCTTCTCACCGCTAATCCAAATCCTTAAATGGAAGGTTATATGAATCTTAGTTATATGACAAAGGGAATCTTGAGCAGCCTAGAGGTGAAAATTTGGCAAATCAGTAATTCTGATCAACGTTGTGTTGGAAGTTTGGCAAGTTTGAAATTCTGACCAGCCTTTTCGTGAGAATTTGGCAATCCACGATGGGCGGAAGAGGCTAAAGTTGATGGCCATAAGGCCGTGTTTATTTATTTTTGCCCTAAAATAACAATCAATTTTTTTGCAAGACTGTATACGATGAAAGGGGAGATGTGGGCAAAGTATCGAAATGATTTGATCTTTTAATTTTATGGAATCTTTTGTATGGAGTGGCATGGGTGTCTGTACAAATATAAGAAAAAACGTGTATTTGTAAATTTTATATAATTTTATAGATAGAATTATACAAATTACCGAAATCTTGCATAATGATAAAATACAAAACACTATGGATAATTGATAACAAATTATTAAATGAGTCATGACACGTGATCTCTTTAAATTTCAAAATAGGAAAATAGTCGATACTCAAAGTCATATTTAAGAATTGAGTGAACAAAACCATCATATAGCTTTCATTGGGAGCATTCAAATCAGCAATTTATCTTAGAACTTGGAGCCAGAAGCATATGAGTTTCTGCAGTTTTGTTGTGTTATCCTTTGTTTTCAATTTTTATGATCATTGCTTTTCTACCTATGATGTTATACCTGGACCACTACTGTTCTCTAATTATGTTTTTATTATGGTAATTAGTTTCCCACGACAACGAAGATCCTGGGAGGTACCCAAGAGGTATCTGGACCAGTACCGTTGGCAGAATTGTACTGGTATGGGGACCTCCAGACAGCACTGTGTATTTCAGCCCTTAGGCTTAGAGTAACAGATTATTAGCTTAGAAAGTCTGCTAGCGAACTGGCTTTCCTGAAGCAGTCGAAGAATGAAGTGAAACGGAAGCACTTTTGAGAGGTCTACAATATTTTCACAAATTGAATTTAATCTCCACTTCTTTCCGGAACCTTTGGTCATACACTTGATAATGTTGGGACAGTTTCCTTTTATCCATGATCACTTGAATCGTAACTCTTAAATTAATATCTTTTTAAACTCACCTTGCTTAGTCTTCCACATAATCCACGTTACTGGAACTGTTTGCCATATTCATCTACTAAGATATAATTAGACATCATTTTTAATATCTAAAGAATGCATACCCCTGTCGTTCCCAGATCAGGCTGCTCAATTGAGATGTAATTTGATGCAGACTTCTTGTAGACGCTAGTCTGCCAAGTCACGAACAAACCTGTTCATACTTAACCGTGTTAGAATTCCGAGTTGTCAACATAACTTGAAGAACATTATAATTTACATGCGTAGATCACTATATAGTTTCTGTTATGTATTAAAGTACCGTTAGGAAATCAAAAGCTTGGCAGAATAGTTGATTATCGACCTCTTAGTGATGCCTTTGATGAAAATGGGCGGGGCCCAGCTCATATGTAGGGGTTCCCAAGGGGGCACCTGACTAAAGGTGGGATCAGTGACTGCCTGAATCATAATGGCTTGGGTAATAAGGAGTTAATGGAAGGTCAAGCCAATCGAAGTGGATAGGGATCTAATTGGCACATATATTGGTTATGAATTCTGTTATTCTTCAACTGCCATAGAAAGAATCTTCTTAAGGGTTTAACATTTTTAAGAAAGATATTACTACCACCACATACCCAGGATCACCAACAGGATTTCGTTAATATATGCAGTATTGTACATACCTTTTAAGGGCAGATTCATAATTTTTGTTGCAGATATATGTGGTTTCCAGTTGAGTGACAAACTTGTTATTTTCCTACATCATTTGTGTATCATGCATGCATTTATTTGGTTTGTAGAATAAGGGTAATTGGGTTTAATTTATTTTTTATATAGCTCCCTGTGTTGCATTTGCAATCTTAATAACCAATTACCATTATACTTGATGTTTTTGAATTGTTTTTTGTTGTAACAGGAGAAACTCAGGGTGGCCCTTTTGGTTTCAAAGGCTGCATTCCACTTTATTGATGGTATGATTAGTTCATCTGGAGAATCTTGTGTTAGTCGTGTAGCATATTTTGGAATTCCTTAAAATTATACTTGATTAACATGGGTGTTATGCAGCTGGCCTTTTGAGTCCTTATTCGTACAATGTGCCAGATGATGTCAAATCAGCTGGATTTGGTATTGATGCTGATGAGTTAGCTTCCGTAGTAGACAGCCATGATATAAAAAAGCTGAGATTCCATGATGGAGTTGAAGGAATTGCTGATAAACTCTCTACATCACCTACAAATGGTATAGCTGCAAATGAAGATAACTTGAAACAAAGGCATGAAATTTTTGGATTCAACAAATTTGATGAAAAACCACCTCGGGGATTTTGGATTTTTGTTTGGGAGGCATTTCAAGATTTGACGCTCATGATTCTTGCAGTTTGTGCAATAGTGTCCTTTGGTGTTGGAATTGCTACTGAGGGTTGGCCCAAGGGAGCCTATGATGGTATAGGCATTGCTCTGAGCATTTGTATAGTTGTATTTGTTACAGCAATCAGTGATTACAGGCAGTCATTGCAGTTCAGGGACTTAGATAAGGAGAAAAAGAAAATATTTGTACAGGTTACAAGAAATGGCTATAGACAAAAGGTCTCCATATATGACCTCGTTGTTGGTGATGTAGTGCACTTATCAATTGGGGATCTAGTTCCAGCTGATGGGCTTTTCATTTCAGGATACTCTCTATTAATAAATGAATCAAGCTTGACAGGGGAGAGTGAGCCAGTAAGTGTGAATAAAGATAGTCCTTTTGTTTTGTCAGGAACAAAGGTCCAGGATGGATCTGGTAACATTTTAATCACTACTGTTGGCATGAGAACAGGATGGGGTAAACTAATGGCAACCTTGACTGAAGGAGGTGAAGATGAAACTCCGTTGCAAGTTAAACTTAATGGTGTTGCAACAATTATTGGGAAGATTGGATTAGCATTTGCAACAGTTACGTTCATTGTATTAACTTTAAGACTGGTCATAGAGAAGTCAATCAATCACCTATCATGGTCTGGAGCTGATGCGGTATCTATAGTGAACTTCTTTGCAATTGCAGTGACAATCATTGTGGTTGCAGTTCCAGAGGGTTTGCCATTGGCTGTGACTTTGAGCCTTGCTTTTGCTATGAAGAAGATGATGAATGAAAGAGCACTTGTGCGCCATCTTTCAGCATGTGAGACAATGGGATCTGCAACATGTATTTGTAGTGATAAGACTGGGACACTAACAACAAACTGTATGGCTGTTGTTAAAATTTGGATATGCAAAAATGCCAGTAAGATTGAAAATGCTAAGGAAGCTGAGAATTTAAGATCCAAAGTCCCTGCAAGTGCGCTGAAATTGCTCCTCCAGTCCATATTCCAGAATACAGGTGGTGAGGTAGTGGTGACCAAGGAGGGAAAACGTGAAATATTAGGTACTCCCACAGAGTCTGCTTTGCTAGAGCTTGGACTGTCAATGAATGGGGATTTCGTTGCAGAGCGCAGAGAATCTAAAATAGTAAAAGTTCAACCTTTCAATTCTGCGAAGAAAATAATGACTGTTGTGGTAGAACTTCCTGATGGAAAGCATCGAGCCTATTGTAAAGGTGCCTCAGAAATCGTCTTGAAAATGTGTAAAAATGTTGTAAATGCGAATGGTGAGGTTGATACAATGGATGAATCATTATCTCATCATCTTATGAATGTTATAGATGGTTTTGCTTGTGAAGCCCTTCGAACTCTGTGCCTTGCCTATATTGATTTGGAAGAGAGTTTTGCTCCAGAGAAGGAGATTCCAACAGACGGTTACACTTGTGTTGCTATTGTTGGCATCAAGGATCCAGTTCGTCCTGGTGTTAAGGAAGCTGTTCAAGTCTGTAAAAATGCTGGTATTACGGTCCGGATGGTTACTGGGGACAATATTAACACTGCAAAAGCAATTGCAGCAGAGTGTGGTATTTTAACAGAGGACGGTGTGGCAATTGAAGGTCCTGATTTTCGTGTAAAGAATAGTGAAGAGATGAAATATCTTATACCAAAAATTCAGGTACATTTTTATGATCAGAGAACCTATGTGATTGTTTCATATCAGTTTTTAGATAACTGAAAGAAAGAGAACATAAATAAATTAATAAATTGGAAATTTCTCTTTATTTTTCATTAATAAAATGCTCAAATTTCTTTTTAGTTTTCGTTAATAAGCTGCTAATAAATAAAGTTATCTTTTTATTTGAAAATGCTGACTTTAAGAGTGCAGGTCATGGCGAGATCTTCTCCAATGGACAAGCACACTCTCGTGAAATACTTGCGTACAGATCTTGGAGAAGTAGTTGCTGTGACTGGTGATGGAACCAATGATGCACCAGCTTTGCATGAAGCTGACATTGGGCTTGCAATGGGGATTGCAGGGACTGAGGTGTGAAATTCTATCCTTGCACTGAATGTGATGAAACTTTAGTGTAACTGTGAAATATTGTTTCATAGACTGGTTTTATTTGCTTTATTATTTCATGATTGTTGGTTGATCATGTTGTTACTATAAATATCATATTTTATTATTACTGTATCTTTTTATTTTTTTTATGTTACTCTATTTAAGTTGCATAGTTGCACTGACCTAAGATATATGAAACTGAAATTAGTATTCCTTGTGTGTTGTCATAGACATTGACCGATGGCTACTTTGGCATTGCCATGTTAAAATAGAGTGCAATTATCGAACATGTGCAAGTTGGAATAATAATTAAATGACCAATGTAGATGCCGAACCCTAGCTGCCGTTGCAAATCAAACTTGCACTTCCAACCAGAAAATCTAGATTCTCATACTGATGGTATACATCCCTAAATGCAACATAAACAGCTGATGTGAATTGTATATGTCAAACATATCCACTGTGGTTGCTGACTTACTACTGATTCCTAATAAAAAGTGATACTATCGTTCACCAATGTGAGTATAAAGTCCTTAAACTCTGAAATTAACCAAATATGTAAGTAGAATTGGATATTGAGTTGCTGGATGAATTATGACAGCAATGGTAATCATGGAAACGCCAACATCGAAGCCTCAGGTCTAATTTTTTATTTATGATAGCCAATGTAATGAGCAATAGTGTATGCATCAGTAGCAACAAACCCCCATTCAATACCCCTATAAGGTCTGCAAATGATCTGAAAATGCCTTTCAATCAGCTAATAAGCAAATAAACTAAGTTGCAGGGTCCGCACCCTGGAGGCTCGGACCGGGTCCGGGTGCGCACCGGATCCGGATCCGCGTGCGGGTCCGAGCTGGATCCGGACAGGGTCCGTAATTGGCCCTGTGGGTCCGGCAGGGTCCATGGTGTCACGGACCCTGCCGGACCCACAGGGCCAATTACGGACCCTGTCCGGACCCAGCTCGGACCCGGGCGGATCTGGGAGGACCCGGGCGGACCACGCAAGGACCCAGCTCGGACCCGGGCGGACCATGCAAGGACCCAGCTCGGACCCGGACGGACCCGCAGCGCTATGGGTCTTTGGTGGGGTCAAAACTTAAAAAATAACATTTTTTAATCTTACACTCGCAGCCGCTGAAGACCCCGTTGATACTGATTATTTTAATAATCCATTTGATGATTGATGAACAATGAATATTAAACTATATTTCTGATTTCATGTTTCAAACTTTAGTCTTTATTGAACTATAGTATGCTACCTACATTTTCGTTTTATGGCAATGTGAATGGATGATCAAGTATTTAATTTGTTTATGAGTATGACATATGTTTATGAGCATTGATCAATGAATGAAGCTAGATTCATAGTATGAAGCATTGAAATGATTTAGAAATTCTGAAATTATGTATATTTCTCTTATTTTCTTGTATATATATATATATAGACACACGTATCCCCCACGAACCCAAAATAGGGGAAAAAAAAAATCCACGAATCCACGAACCGGGTTCTCGTACCCGAATCCGTCCCCGAACCCGAATCGGTAACTTAGCAAATAAAGTATATATTTTTCAATTGCTTGCAAATGTTGATTCAATCCATATTTCAATTGACTGCTGAATTATGACTGATTTCTTATACATTGATTTTATCATTCAATACCCCTATATATTTTTCAATACCCCTATAAGGTCTGCAAATGATCTGAAAATGCCTTTCAATCAGCTAATAAGCAAATAAAGTATATATTTTTCAATTGCTTGCAAATGTTGATTCAATCCATATTTCAATTGACTGCTGAATTATGACTGATTTCTTATACATTGATTTTATCATTCACCAATGTTCATGCAAAATCCTTAAAACACTGAAATTAACCAAATATGTAAGTAGAAATGGATAATAGTTGGTGGATAAATTATGACAGTAACAGTAAACTTGGAAACACCAACATATAAACCCTAGATCTAATTTTTTATTTATAACGGCCAATCTAACCAGCAATAAATGTATGCTACAGTAGCAACAACTCTCGAAAATTACCTCGATTAGGTATGCAAATAATCTGAAAATGCCTTTCAATCAGCCAATCAGAAAATACGGTATATGTTTTATATTTTGCTTGCAAATATAGATCAATCCAAACCTCCACAAGCTGAAATATTCCAAATATCACTGTACTGGATTTCTAGCAAGCTGAGAATGACCTCATTTTATAACTCTAAGTGTAGTCCTGGAATAGAATCACATCAAATGGAGATAAATGTTTTCATCCCCAAATCCAATTCTTGAAAACCAAAAGTTTTTTCATCCTCTGGATCTCCAACACCAAGGTTTTTTTTTTCTTTGAATGCTTTAATAGCCAAAATAGAAGGAATAATGAAATGACAAAATCGGATGATTTGCTTCGTGTTTCGACCTTTCTTTTATAGTTAACTTTTTCAGGACCTCCTTTTTTTAACTTTTATTGCAATTTACTTTTCCCTTCAAATTTGCTTTTATTACGTCCAAACTTTGCTTTTCTGAATACATTATAAATACCACTTTTGAAACATTACATAGGGACCTAAACAGTATTTAAGCCACTTCAAAATATTATTCATTTAGATTCTTTAGTTGTAGAAAAGGGATGTGACAAGTCACATTTGTTGGCTTGTTTTGCATTCATTTTCGAAAGAAATAGGACAAGATGACTTCTTTATGCATTTAACATATTTTGCCTAAAGACTCTATTTGTTCTATTATATAGCCAATTTCATCACATGGCTGTCTTACAATACTAAATTGCATTGAAACCCAAAGACTTAATCAATCTGATGAGTGGTTGGTAAAGTACATGACAATGGGGAAAGAGCGAAACATGGTGTATTTGTTGTCAACTAGGGACACCATTTTCTTGAGCTAAGGATTTGAGTTGGGGATAAATAGATTTAATGGAAATCTCACAAGGAGTGTCAGATTTTCAAACTATTAGGCCAAACGTCCACTAAAGCACATTGAAATTCCATCTCTTGGACTTTGTAGGAACATTTTTTAAACAGACCCACTTTGCATGATTTACTATGAGAAATCTTAGAAGTACTTTTTTTTCCATGGCTAATAGAGATCCAGCACACAATGATGGAAAAAACATACTAGAGTTTTGAAATGACATACAAATTTGACATTAGTAATGGAGGAAGTGATGGTGATACTACAATGGAAGCAAGTGAATTGGGATGTGAAGGAGATACCATTTTAAATCATACTTGTTTGAAATGGGAGCAAGTGAATTGGGATGTGAAGGAGATACTGTTTTAAATCATACTTGTTTGAAATTGATAATGAAGACTTATATCCACTTATACATATTCACAAAAGTAGTGATGAAGGGTACTTCCCTTATAAACCTAAATTCACAAAAAAAAAAGGACAAATAAATCGAAAATGTAAAGAAGAAACACTTGCTTTCTATTATCCCAATGAAATGAAATTACAACATTCAGAAAATAACATGTAACAGCCACATGGACATTTTCATTCCAATAATTTGCGAGCTAAAGCCAGTCTCTGCACTACTGGAACTGTCCTTTGAGACCCTTGTTTGCCCTCTTTATCTAGAATGTTTAATCACCCTAAAATATTCTAGAAAGTCTAAGCTCCCATTTGGGCGCCACAAGTCCCACTGTCTATTTGCCCACACAAGACTATATTTTGAAATTTTTGGATTTTGGTTACAACTTCTCAAGGTAAGACCTTTTGTTCTGACCGTTGGATCTTTAATTATAATATATTGTTGGAAAGCTCTTGGGAATACTGCACACTACAGATTGCATCAAAGGGTATATTATGGTTTTCAACCACTTTTTGGGTCCATACGGAGCCTCTGAGTGCCTCAAATTTGACTACGAATATTTTTAGAATATTTTGAAAACTGAATTTTAATATCTCACAAATGACAATTGATGTTGAAGTGTTTTCTCACTGTTGGTTTTGTTTCACCATTCCAAATGTCATTTTAAGTTTTTGTGCAAAATTGGTAACTTACTAAAATAATAACTCTACCAAAAATAGTAACCCTGCCAAAATAGCCCTTATTGAAAAACCAAACAATATTTTTAGACAATGCAAGATTGCTCAAAAGTAGATAGAAGTTAATTCAACATCAAGGCTGTTACCTCTAGTGGATCATATAACCAAGACCAATTTGTGGGAAATGGAGGATGGCATAAGTGAAGCAACAAAAGTAGGGGAGATGCAAACAAGCTGACCAACACAGCCATTCAAAGAAATAAGGCCTAGTGCTAAACTCTCAATGAAGCAAGTCCAAGAAGAGATGGTCACACAAGTATAACACTATTTTGTCATATGTAGTAGATCCTATGAAAGCTATGAATTATCTTGGGTCAACTCATTTTGAGGTTTGGCATTAGTTATTCTTGGTTCTAATCAAATATGTAATGTGACCTCTTTGACTCTTCGACATGACATGTCATTTGTGTATTTCAACATTAAAGATACTGATGAAGTTAAACTTTCATTTGAAAGTTCAATGTCATAATATTTTCAATTTTAATGTAACAAATTTATAAATTCTTAAATTACACTTAAAAATGGCATCTCCAAATACCCCCGTCTCTATTTCTCAAAAATAGACATAATGGTATTGGTAGTCTCCCATACCAGTAACTATATCGGTCTCATAGCAACCTAGGAAATTATGGACACTTGAAGGAAGGAGATCTCAAGATTAATCCCCAAGGACAACTTCCTTTCCGTAAGCATCAATGCAATGGAAGACAATGAGGTGACGTCAAATGCTCAGTGAAGATGTCCGTATCCTACTCCTTAGTAGGCCTAGATGAGCTACCAAATGGAGTGCATGTAGATCTCAATATGCTTTATCCACTGTTGCTTCATTGAGTGTGTGAAATGTGTAGAGCACTGTAGTTGTCACACGAAAGAGTAATGGGATGATTTTCAAGCCAAATAAACTTTTGGCCAGCAAGAACTATTCTCAGTACTTAGTTTTTATAGATAATAACACAATAGTTGTTTGCTTCTCGGAAGGCCATGAAATTGGACTAGAAAACCAAGGCAGTGAACAAATCTGGTAGTATACTTCCAATCATCAATATCATCGCGGCCCAATTTGAGTTAGTGAAGCTCACAATTCGGGAACCTCTTGATGTGTAGTGAATGCAAATATGTGAAGTGCTTTGGATACCCTTTTTTTATGCTTCTCTAGAATTTTTGAAGTCCATTGGTGAGATGGTACGCAGGCTTGAAGTTTCCATTATATTTAAACTGACGGCTTTTTATCCATTAACCAAAGACAATCTACTGGAGATGCTCTAGAATATGTTTTTTATTCCCAGCTCGTTTGTTAACACAGATTTAATAACATGTATTATAGTTTTACATTTCTGTATTGCCTTCTTGTAAATGCAGGTTGCAAAGGAGAGCGCAGACGTCATCATTTTAGATGATAATTTTGCAACAATTGTTAACGTGGCAAAATGGGGCCGATCAGTATATATAAACATTCAAAAGTTTGTGCAGTTCCAACTCACTGTTAACGTGGTTGCACTAATTCTGAACTTTGTTTCAGCATGCATTACAGGTGTGAATTTTGATTATTTACTTACATACCAGAGCATTAAGGTGACTCTCAATAAGTTTGAATGATTATTTGGGATCTTAACTAATTTTTATTTGTTCGGGAAACTGAATGGTACTCTGTTTTCTTGTGTCGACAAAGTTAGTTTTCGTTGTTTAATTTTTCAGAACATGATTAATTTTTTGTTTGCTTTATATTTCACACCGCTCGCAGGCAGTGCTCCTCTCACTGCAGTTCAGTTACTGTGGGTTAATCTCATCATGGACACTCTCGGTGCTTTAGCATTGGCAACTGAACCTCCGAACGATGAGCTGATGAAGAGAATGCCAGTAGGAAGAACTGGAAGTTTTATCACTAGAGAAATGTTGAGAAATGTAATTGGCCAAAGCATCTATCAACTTATCGTAATGGCAGTTTTGGAGATTGAAGGAAAACGACTTTTTGGATTGCACGGTTCTGATGCAACATCAGTTCTGAACACGCTAATCTTTAACGCATTTGTCTTCTGTCAGGTATTATCTTGATATGCTTTTTTCAAGGTTATGCTAGTGCTTAGTGACATTTTACCTGATATTCCGAGCATTTGTTGCGGCAAATGAATATAGGGCACATGATTTAATAATGAAAAAGATAATTTATTGAACATAGATATTCAAGGTTTAGCTCTATTGACAAATTGTCTACAGTCGAGGAAAATTTCTTAGCACTTGTCCTGGATTGGACTGGTGCGTACCCTTCAGAGCTATAAGGGATCTTTCTTCATGTCTCACATAATGGATGAAACAATCCTTCAACAACCAGTCTATTTAACTAAATGTAAATAGATCAAAACTATATCAAATCTTTATTTTAAATTGAACATAATTTAGATGCCAGTATAAAGAATAAAATGAAAACAATCTCATTTTATTTTTAAGTGCTCTGACAATGTTGAATTGAGTGATGAAGGATTAGGTTGAATTTATAGATGTCTTAATGGTGAAGATTTGACTTTGGTTGAATGGAGGTTTTTTTTTTTTGTTGGAGGTTCAAGAATCTTTTTGGCTAAGAGTCAAGTACTGGGGTATCCATTCCGCCATAATCCGTCCGGGTATGATCCTGGGCTCATCTCTTATTGTGTCAGAACCTTTGCACTCAGCGAGACTTGATTCCTGGCGGACTCATTCATAACCAAACAACTTCACCAGCAGACCAAAGTCCCATTGACCATGAATAGAGAATTTTAATAAACTAGAAGAGATAATTTTTTTTAACATGACTTCTTAATGGACTTTGAAATAGTCAGGGTAATAATTTTTATCTATCTATTTTAGATAATTACTTTGTTTTGTTCGATTTGGTTTTAAACAGGTGTTCAATGAAATAAACTCGAGAGAAATAGAGAAGATAAATGTGTTGAAGGGCGCATTTACCAACTGGATTTTCATCGGAGTAATATCATCCACTGTTGTATTCCAAGTAATAATGGTACAATATCTATGTAATTTTTCAAGCACAGTTCCACTCGGTTGGAAGTTATGGTTGATAAGTGTGCTGCTAGGGTTCTTGAGCATGCCCATTGCGGTTGTCATAAAATGCATTCCAGTGACTTCGAAGCAACCAGCAGAATACAAGGAATACAAAAGGCTTCCAAGTGGTCCTTGACAATTAAACTAACTGATCTAGGACTTTGGCAAGTTTCCCTGAAAATTGTAAATTCGTTTGAAAGGTCAAAAGCATTCCGAAATTTTAATAAAATGGTGATTTTATTTTTATAACAATTGAGAATTCCAGGCCACGTTACGCAGGTCTCTCTGAGCAAGAAAATCTGCACCAGACTAGATTTGAACCACATTCGTTAGGTTCTGGTAACTACGTTTTTATGTTCTTTGATGATGTGCTTGGATTATTAGAATGATCACGTCTAGACAATCTTTTGTGTTTTAAGAGAAATACAATTTTTTTTTGTTAGCTATTGCGTATATAATTGTATACCCTCTTTTTTTTTTCAAACTAGTAAAACATTCAATTTTTATAGATTCCCATATAATAATGTAGTGTATATATCTGTGTACTTATCAATTCATATTTAAAAAGTGCAGGAAATTTCATTGTTTTGTTTACTAGGAAGACACCTCTTCTAATAAATTTGGGGTGCGCCATGTTAGGATATTTATTGATTGAGGATTAAGATTTTTTTTAATTATATATAGTTTACAATTGATTCAAATACAATCCATTTAGCATTGTTTGCTTCAGGTCTTATTGTTCTTATTTTGTTTGTTTCATATCTCATAATTCTTGATTTGTTTGTTTATTTCGTTGTATAAGAGTTTCGGTCTTGAAAACTCATTTTTTTAGTATAAAAAATATATTAGTACATTTTTTCATTTATGTTTAAAATGTACAATGAAATTGTATTGTATTGTTTACTGAGAAGAAAGATCCAAAGGTGTGCTTTTTGGTAGAATACTTGAGTTTAGAATTAAGATATTCTAGACCACAAAAATGCTTCAAATAAGATTCCTATACACTCTTTTTAGTTTTTAGTTTTATTTTTAATTCAAAATTTTAAATTCTTGATTAAAAATGTCTATTCATGATGAAAACATGCAATGGAATCACATTGCCTTGTCTATTGGGAAAACATCTCATTTAAAATGAGGGAATAATTTTCACTATAATATATGCTTCAAATTAAAATATATTTGAGAAAACATCTTATTTGTATTAAATTAGGAGTATATATATATCTCACTATGATATTTGTGGGTTCTAGACCAAGGCATTTTAAATTGTGAAAATAATATATATATATATATATATATATATATATATATATATATATATATATATATATATATATATATATATATATATATATATATATATATATAAAATTGAATCTCTTTTTTATTAGATAAATAGGGAAAGGGCGCTTATCCCTTACAAAACAAGACAACATAAACGAAATAGCAACCAACAAAAGCAGTATGGGGCACCTAACAGAGACTAACAAGAACATAAAAAAGAATACCAGTCCATAATATCTAATCTATAGAAGAATAACCAAGTTTTCAAAGTACTAACCACATCTAACACAATTCTAACTAGAGTATTGCATGACACTTAAAACATTTAAGTATATGCTAGTAGCACTATAAGTCTTAAAGTAGATACCATGTACATGTAAGTATATGCTAGTAGTATTATAAGTCTTAAAGTAGATAACATGCTTTGTCCAAAATCAATAAATAAGTATCATCCCCAAACAAAGAAAAATCATCATTTAGAATTGTAAAGAGCCTCAATTAGGCTTGAATCTCTTTCTTGCTCCCAAAGCTTTAGTCGTCCAAGTGTCGAGCTTCCCTTTTTGCAAGGGACCACATGCAACTCTAGCACTACAACCCATCTTCTTGAGTTGTCTCTTGATCTTCAACTTGCCAATAGTGATGCACATGACCACTCTGTTCATAATGTCATCAGTTATCCAGATGAGAGAATTGAGAGCATTGTCAATTGCAAGACATTTCTCACTCATCCTTTTTTCCAATTGGTTGAGTCTCTCATTGATCCCCACTAGGGGGTCTTCTCAAGTAGTGTCATCTTCCTTCAAAACCAACATATCCTTGTTCTCTTGTTCAATATCTAGAGAAGCCATAACATCATCATTGTTAGTGTTCTCATTATCTTGGTTTTCAACATAAATCTCTTGGTCCTTTGAAATATTGGGGGAGGTTGTGTCTTGGTCCTCTTGATCTTCTTCCCCCTCATATCAACTATATCTATTATCATCTTCATTATTAGTATTATCTTTAGATAGGGTATCCTCCTCACAATCTTTTTCCCCTTTGAGGAAGGCTCAACCAATTTTTTTCCTAGTTTATTAGACCTACTTCCCCACATAGAAGTCCTCTCCTCGATATTAACATTTTTAGCCCTTTTTTCAATGTTTTTTCCATTGTCTTCTAGAATGGTAATTGTAACCCACTTACTACTAGGGGATTTGTTGGGTTTCTTTTTAGAGGGGTCAAGGAGGTCAAGAGGGGTTTTACATTTCTCAAGGGTGATTACCAATAGTTCATTAAAAGGCTGAGAGGGGGGATTATTAGACTTCTTTTCGTTGATATGACTAGCATGTTGATTGGTCATGGCCTCACCCATGGTAAGCTACCTAAGAGCCACAACAAGAGCTTGTTGAGGTGAAGAGGGAGGGTGCACTTGGTGTTAGGGGGCTTAGGGTTACCGTGGAGGTCCATGTCCAAGGCATGTTTATAAAGAGTCGTAATGAGCCCTTGATGGAGCAGAGGAGAAGCTCCACCTTCAATGCTTTGTCACATGGAAGATAATAGAAAGAAGAGAATATTAATTTTCTCTTGGTGTCTAACATGATTCAACAAAGCAAAGTGGTAACCATGCACAAACATGAATCTACCCTCTAAAGTAAAATAGTGCATGATATGAAGGATGACAAGGACATACATGGGAGGAAGATCTAACTTTTCATAGCCATTTTGGAACCTTTTCAACTACTTGTCATTCTTCAAGAATTTGTTAATGAAGCTTTGGTGATTGCCTGTGCTTTTCTTTGTAACTTTCATCCCCGAATTCTCTAAACTCGTGGCCTCCACTATTGTTTGTGGGGAAACAATAAACTCCAAACTTCCAATATTGACCCTATCACCATCCCAAGAGTTGGTAAACTTTGAGAAAAGGGTATCATCATACTCCTGCATTTCCATATAGAAAGGGGCTAAGACAACAACAACAACAAACAAGTCCCAAAGTTCAACATTCTTCTTCAAAGCATCATAGTTTATCGACTCTAAACATTTTTGGAGGCTCTCCATAACTATAACCATTCTTCTATTGCTCTAAATACTCATGTCCCTGCACCACACATTTGGTGAAAATAACAAAAGGAAGCCTCAAAATAGTAATCTCTTAGGCTAAAAAAGATATAAGTAGGAAGGAAAGGATTGTCAAATCATTATTGGAGGCAATAATTACTTTACTCGGGAAAGTAAATATCATAGTAATGTGAAGATATGGCATATTAGAAATACACGCCAAATTTATAATCATCGATCTTGTTTTCATTTTTCACACATGATTACCTCATATAAAAATACCAATAAATGGCAAAGGAGGCCCCTTATAAGAATCATCATAATCTATCATAAGAAGGATAAAGCCAATAGTTATATCATTGTAAATGAGAGTACAAGCCCATCTTTGATAATAATTCCACCTTTCTTTTCCATTAATTGCTTTATGAATTCACTTGAACCACATAATCTTCCAAATCCGCCCCAGCATGTGCACATAATCTTCTAGATCCACTTCAATATACACATGAGAAGTTCAATACTCCACCTCATCAAGATCCTTTTGGTAAATAGTTTTGAAAGGTTTCAAAATATGCTGATCCAACTTCATTTGAAATAATTTTATTTTTATTTGTTGGGATAGTATTTCCTCCAATAGCTCCAAATTTGAATCTCGAGTCTCTCATTAGCAATTAAGTCAGCGAACTGATTCCCTTCCTGGCATATATGATGAACTTTGAATTGTGTAAATCCTTTAAGAATTCTTAGGCACTCCCTCATTAGAGATCTAATCTCCCATAGACCTATAATTTATTCCTTTAAGATATCAACTATTATCTTAGGATGTCCTTCGACTACAACCCTACTAAAACCCAACTCCTTAGCAAGCTTTATACTCGTCCAAGCAGTAATGGCCCCAAGAAAATTGTTAGATTTGATTCCTAGATTCATAGTAGTACATTAAATAAGCCTTCCTTTATGATCTCCTAGAACACCATCAACACTAGCTTGTCTTGGGTTACCCTTAGAGTAGCCATCAAAATTACACTTTATCCATCTTTGATCAGGGGGTCTCAATAGAGTATTCATTTTCCTAAGTTTTTTAACCCAATTGTTGTTGGTTAGGTTTTGAGTAAGATCCCATATTTGTTTTATCCTCATTTCTTATAGAGTAGGCATAACTTTGTAGGCCCCAAAGGAAGCATCATTAATATTCTTTATTATTTGATGTTTAATGGTCATAAAGAGCTCCTTGGTTTGGAAATCTCTCTAAATATTTTGTTGTTACACTCCTTCCAAAGACCCCAAGTGGCCATAGGAGGGATTTGTCTTAGTTTTCTTATAACAACATGTTTGAAGGGGCAAAGTTTTCATGAATTAATGAACTGAGGAAGGGAAGTTGGAAAGACCTAATCCACAAAGGTTAGGGACATAATTAAAGACCAAACCTCCAATGCTAATGGGGAAATGAAAGAATAAATGGTCAATACTTTCACAATCCTGGTAACATAGAGAGCATCTATTGATAAATTGAAAGCCTTTTTCATTCAGGTTATCTAAAGTGAGAATTTTATTATGAGTATAAATCCACCAAAAGAAATTGATCTTAGGAATGAGTTTAGGAATCCAAACCTCCTTCCAGCCAAATTGAGAAGGGAAGTACGAAACCGATTCTAGCAATGAGTAAGCCGATCTAACTAAAAATTCACCTAATGGGGAGGCCTCCACACCCAATCATACTATATATCTTGATCAAGCAAGGAGCAATCACCTAAGATAGAAATGATATCCACGATTCTATTGTCCCAATTAGATTTCCATTTGGTACAAGCCAGTCTATTAGTAGAGAGCCTATCTTTGATATTAATCTATGATGGAGTTCCTCTATTCCAAATAATATAATTTTGGTCTTTTTCTCCCAACACTCTTATACAACAATTCTTGACGTCTTCAGTATTTCTTATTGAAGAGAGAGATGTATCCCCCTCCAAACATCATTCCAATAGAGGCTATTATTTCCATTGCTAACAATTTTACTCACTCATTTTCTTAACAATTCCCTGCATTTCATTACGTTGTTCCAAATGAAAAAACATTAGGAAGTCCCTCAAAATAAATGAAAGCATGAGGTATATCCCCATTTTGATATTTCACCCTCAAAAAGGCCACCCACTCCTTTGACCCCTAAAGAATTTTCCATCCCATCTTAGAGAGGACCTTATTAAAAAAATTAAGTCTTCTAATAGCAAGACTACCTTTATTCTTTGGAAAGAATACATTGTCCCAACTAACAAGAGATAGTTTTCCTTTTCCGTTACCCTAGTCCAAAGGAAATTCCTTTGAAGTTTCTCAAATTGATCAGCTACTGAAGCAAGAATTTGGAAAAGAGAAAGATAATAAAAATGAATGTTGTGGAGATAAGCCTTCAAGAGTTGAACTTTACTTTCTTGATTAAGAATTTCACCCTTCCATCCAACAAGTTTTTTATGAAACCTTTCAATTATACCATTCCAAAAGGTATTGCTTGAAGATTTGAAGATTAGAGGGAGACCTAGAGAGGATGCTAGGAGATTGTCTATTTGGAAACCTATAATATCCATACCTTTTGGGATAATTTATCTTTGGTGTTAAAAACAAAAATCTTACTCTTGTTGTAGTTTATAAATTGACCTGAAGTCACACTATAATCATTGAGAACTTTTTTCTAGTGCTTATCTTAAATGATGGAAGCAACCCCAAAGAAAATAGTATCATCTACAATTTATTGATGGGTTTTAGTAGGCAAAGATGAAGCAAACTTAACCCCCTTTATGAGACCAAGATCACACTTCTTGCGATTTCTTCCTAGGTCTTTGGCCACAAGCATGAACAAATAAGGAGACCAGGGGTCATCTTGTCCTAGGCCTCTACTACAGGAGAATTATCCTTTAGGGGAGCTGTAGTGCCCACCCCTTTACTGCCATTTATATTTATGATGCCAACCCATTTAGACCACTTTTTATGAATATTAGATATTTGGTTACATTTAATGACTCAGTGCTATGATACTTTAAATCATTTGATTTATATCATGTTAGTTAGATAATAATGATTAATTACATATGATGATGTTACTTATGTGATGATTTTTACTAAGCCCATACTTGCATGTGTATGGTTGGCATGTATGTTTTATATTTCTATTTGATGTGTCTGCTGTGGTTGAGGGATGGAGTCATAGTTACTTTCTTGCAAGATCCACATGATTGACTGATTCCCACCATTGTCTGTTATATATTTATACATGTATGTACATGCTCATCCTTTATGCGGGATTTTAGATACCGGGCATCGACTTTCCTGAATTGTCAAGATGAATGCGCCCTATCACATTATCTCAATGGTAAGAGAGGGGAGATAGCATCCAGGTCTAAATCCCAACCTAAGACAATTATTGTCCTCAATAGTGGACAAGTATCTTATCTGCTACCCTCTGAATTTGTCAAGGTGACACCATTTGCGAAGCTTTTCTTTGAGCTTGATTATTACCTTATGGGTTTGGTCAATTTTTCCTTTGTATTTGTTTGTCAGGTGTCTTGATGTGAATTTTGTGTTATTAATACATTACAGATTTAATTAAGATTAATTATGAGATTAAAATAATTATATCTTATTAATATGAAAATATTAAATATATAGATATTTAATTAATGAAAATTAATTAAATATCATTGATTATTTAAAAGACTTAATTAAAAGTCTAATTATAAAAATAAAGGTTTAATTAATTATGAAATCTAAATTTTAATTTAATGTTCAAATAATATAGTTTGATATTAATTATCAAATTGCTTATTAAGTGGTGCTAAAAATATTAATTATAATTAAAATATAATCATGCTATTATATGCACACCAGTTAAGAGAAATTGATTTATCAGTTCTAAACTAGAAGGTTGAATTAAGAGACTTAACTGAATGATTAGTTGTAATTCTTTTTAATAAATTAATGAACTGATATTTAATTATCAATTTGCATATTAGTAATATGCTAAAAACCTTGATTATTAATTAAATATTATTATGCAATTAAATTTGCACATTTAGAAAATAAAATTAAAATATAAATTTAAGATTAAAAGTTGAGTGATTTGCATGAATTGGAACTAGTAATTAAATAAATAATGCTTTTAAATAAATGATTGATATTAACGAGGTTAGAGTTGAGTTCCGATTTCTGTGTTTTTGAGTTAGCTATTTTTATTATTTTTAACAAGTTGAGTTCTTATTCCTGATAGTGAGTTGGATGTTTTCAACCCTAGTTGTTGGGTTTTCTATATCAGAGGCCCTTTTGGTCATTTTTGAGACACATAGGTTTTCAGGAGGTTTTACAATTTTGGCTCTGGATTGGAATTCAAGGATTTTTGTAAAGCTTGGGATCTTGGAAGTTTTTGGATTTTCATTTTGGTCTTTACATGTGTTTTAGATTCAGCTTATGGGATTAAGGTAGGGGTTGAAAACCTTTGCAAATTTTCCTAGAAAAAAGAATTAGTGCATGTTTTAACCCTTTGGTTCCAATGGTTCTCGAGCGGGGCATTATAGTTTATGTAGCTATTATTAGTTGATCTATTATTTTTTCACAACCCTCCTCTCAACATTAGTGTAGTAAGTCGTTTCATTACCCTAACTTCCTTTCAAGTGGTATTAGATCCTGTAATGACTTGTAATCACCTTTGGTTTCAGTTGTGGATAGTTAGTTTTTTTTAAACTAATCTAGATTTGTGTAGGATCTTTTACGAAAGATACTTTGTGATCTTGTTGTACATATTTTCAAAAGACAAGTTCATCACAGAGAATAGAGGTGGATAGATTTTCCAGCAATGATTTTGAGATGTGGAAAATGGAGACTGATGATTAATTGATAGATTGATATATATGTGTGATGCTATTAATGAGAATGTATTCAAATTTATAGATCCTACTATAGTTTCTTAGTATGATGTTCTGGACCATAAAGACAAGGGTCTAATTACATTATGCTTTGTATACTTTGAGTTTATCATTTTCCATGAAGAGTCGTCTACAAAGAAAGTATGAAAGAAACTTAACAAGTTGTATGAAAATAAATATTTAATGAACAAGATTTACTTGAAGAATAGATTTTTTGGTAGCTCAATTGGAATATGTTGGTGTCAAGATAGATGAGGAGAGAAAATCCAAATCTTTCTTTTCTCCTTGCTTAATTTGTGGGATTATCTTATTATGTCTATCAACAATACTTCTACTATTTTGATGACTAAAGATGTAGCGGGTTTGTTTAGTTTTAAAGAGATGAGGAGGAAGGCATCCATAAATTCCAAGGAGGCCCTAAGTGTTCAAGGAAGACCTAAGGAAAAAGGAAAGAAGAATGAGAAGTGTAATAAACTAAAGTCCAATGGGAGTTTGAAATCTCCTAGAAAGTTTAAGCTTATTTGTTACTATTGTTGTAAGGAGTGAAAAAAATTAAAATAAGAAGACAAACAAGAAATTTAATTTTGATTTTGAGTCTAAGGAGGAATATGGTGATGCATTCACTGTAGTTTTAGCCACTCATGTAGGTAATAATGCATGGCTAGTTGAATTAGGTGCATCTTTTCATATAGCCTTTAACAATAATTGGTTTTCTAAATATGAAAATTTAATGGAGGTAAGGTGTATTTGGGTGATGATTTTCATTTAAATATTGTTTTCCATAGTAAAGTTAGAAGTAAACTTCTTGATGGTAGAATAAAAATGATTAATGGTGTGTTGCATATCTCTTGGCTAGCACAAAATTTGAAATCTTTGATAAAACTAATAATTGCAAGTGTCCAAAATGTCTTTTGTGATGTAGCATGCAAAATGATCAAAGACATACTATGGAAATTGTTAGAGGTGCTAGATTTAGTAGACTGAATAAGCTATATACATAAACTATTGAGTGTAATAGTACTTTTGTGAAAAGTATATGAATACTTTATTGAAGAGGTGAGAGCTTCACCTTCATTAGATGGTCATGGCCTTTGGGTACCTAAGAATTATCTTTCTAGTAAACCAAATTTACCCACAAATAAAACTATCTTATGACGCTAGAGACGTGTTCAAAGCTCTACAAGGCATTTACAACCACTTGAAAGGTATTCACATGATGATTGGAGATATATTTTTTATTTGAATACTACATTGATGAAGCTAGATTTGTGGAAGAGTAACTAGGTATGAATAATGTAGAATCTTGTAAATTTCATATTGATGAAGAAATATTATCTTTAAAAAAGAATTACACATGATATCTTGTACCATTTCCTTAAGGATGACAACTCATTGCATGCTAATGGGTGTTTAAGAAGAAGATTGATTCATGTGGAGGTATTAAGAAGTATAAAGAAAATTTGGTTTTTATAGGATACTCTCAATTTGATGGTGTTAATTATGATGAGATAATTTTTCTTGTTGAAAAAATGACATTTGTTATATTTTTACTTTCTATTTCTACTAATTATTTAGAGGTTGAGAAAATTGATGTGAAATTTATTTTCCTTCATGGAGATTTGGACAAGGATATTTATGACACATATAGAGCATTATGTGGTTAATGGTAAAAGTAATTTGGATTGTAAATTGAAGAAATATTTATATGGGTTCAAGTAGAGTCCAAAGATGTGACACGAAAAAATTAGTGTATATGTGTTCAGTTTAGGATTCAAGCATTCTAAATTAGATGACTATGTTTTCTTACAAATATAATAATGATTATTTCCTATACATTGCATTATATGTTGAGGATATGTTATTCATTGGTAAAGGGAAAGGTATTATTTTAGAGATAAAGTCTCAACTTTCTATAAAATTTAAAATCAAAGATCTTGGTGCAATTAAACACATTCTTGTGATGGAAATTATAAGAGATGGAGTGGAAAGAAATATATGACAAGGCTACTATAATCATTTCAATCTCATTTTAAAAAGGTTAAAAAATCAAGATTTTAGACTATAATGTGTTTATTTTACTATTGGAATGAATTTATATGCTTCAAATTCTTCTACATCCCTATTAGAGAAGGAATAAATAAGTAGAGTTCCTTAGAAAAGTGCAATCAAAATTTTGATGTATGTTATGGTCCACACTAGACTACATATTTCCAAAACAGTGGAAGTTCTTCCCATATTTATGTCTAATCCTATTAGAGTTCATTGAGATGTAGTTAAAATAATCTTTATATAATTGAAGGTTACATTATAGTATTCTTTGTGTTATCATGGTAATTTTATAGGAGACGAGGTTTCCATTGAAACTCATGCTTATATGGATTTAGATTGGGAATGTGATATTGATTACAAAAGATCCATTTTCACTTGTTTGTTTACTTTATTTAATAGTAAAATCAATTGAATGAGTAAGAAATAGGTTGTGGTTTTTTTATCCACTATTGAAGTTGATTATATGGAAGCTACACATGCTTATAAATAAGCCATTTGGATTAAGATATTATTTTTAGATATTGTAATTAAACAAGGTTAGTGAAAGTTTATTGTGATAGTCAAAGTATGATCTACCTAGTTAGGAACCCAAAATTTCATTCCAAGACCAAACACATTGATAAGCATGTTAATAATTTTTGGTGCAAGATCATGTCTAGATTTGAAGATATTGTCTAGATTTGAAGATATTAAAGTTTTCATTTTTTTGGCAGTTTCATGCAAAAAAATTAAAGTCAATTTTGAAGGCCTTAGAGGCTCTAAATAGGCCTAAAAATTTTCATAGCTAGCATAGTAGGTTGTAACTTGATATATAAATTTACAATCTTTACGACACTTGAAACAATTTTTTAATCAACTACTTGGATCAAAAGTTTGTTACTATAACTGATAGTAATGTTGAATATTGATTATTTGATGTAGATAATGATGAAGACTGGCCAAGATCAAAAGAATACATGATAGTAGAAAGGTAAGATCAATTATTTTCTTGTCATTGATGTCAAACAATTAATTTCTAGTTTATATTATGTTGCCATATCTTTCAGTAATGATATAAGTTGGATGAGTTAAGAAGAAGAAGAAATGAGATGTTGAAAAGTTGAAGAACTTAATTGGGCAACTGATACACATTGGACAATGATTAGATTATGTTGATATAATTGTTTTCTACCTAACATATGATTATTTTAAGTCGGTAAAGCATGGTAATGAAGATTTGTCAATTTGGTAAGTTAAGTTGTTTTAGCTACTGAGCATGAAATATCACTCGATAAGGTAAAGGTAAAAGGAAAGGTCACTTGGTAAAGAGAAAAGAACTCAAGGCATTGAACAACAAAGAAAGGTTTAGGCGCCAAGAAAAGTTAACCAAAATTCAAATGAAGAACATTGAACAAGGAACATATATTAAATAAGGATTGAATTGACATTTAATGCTTAGCTATGATGAGCTAGATGATCATGATGACAAGGAGAGTTAGTTACAAGAGATCTACAATTATAAAAATTCAAGATGAAGATTTATGACAAGATCTAAGCAGATAAAGAGATGGAACAAGTTCCTAGAAAAGTTCAAGTTCCTAGGTGAAAAGAAAATATGTTACTGAGATCCAGATTCGAGGTATAATGAATTGGAAGGTTAAGATTGATCAAAGGAAAATGTGATAGAGGAGATTAAGAGGCAAAATTTGTCTATATAAAGGATGATCTTGTATGGACAAATGGTTGGAAAACTGAATAGTGGAAGGGTCACCGACTATTGTAGTGAAGAAGGAACAGAGAGATTTCGAGTGGAAAAGAAGGATTTGATGAAGTGTTGATGCTTGTGGATAATGAAGAATTGAAGTGAAGATAAAAGAGTGCACAAGGATTCAATTGAGAAAAGATAGTTGCAAATCTATAGGTCAATTTATTTACTGTTTCTTATTAACATTTGTAACAAAGAAATCTCTTAACAGAGTGGACTTAACAGTCTAATTGTAAAATCCTTGAAAGAGGTAACATTCTAAAGAGTGTTTGAAGCCCTCTAACAAGGCCACTCTTAACAGGGTGAATATCCTAATAGATCCGAGGTAAATCCCTTGACCGGGTCACACTTAATAGTGTGTATTGTAATCTTTAACCATATTATCTCTTAAGCGAGCGTACTTCATAAGAGTATTTTCTTAGTGGGTGACGATTCCCACAATGGTTTTTCTCAAAGATGGGTTTCCACGTTAAATATTGGTGTTACATGTGGTGAATGATTTACTGATTTTTATAGTTTATTTATTATTGTTGGTAAATAGTGAACTGTGTTTAACCGAGCTTCTACCGAGTTAATCAGAGAAAAGTTGTTAAGGTATTTGGAATCAGGGATTACTGATTCACCCCCCCCTCTTCGTAATCCAACAAAGTTATATTCTTTGAAAGTTGGGTATCATAAAACAAACTAATGCCATCTCATTACTATATGACATAGTCCTTGGAAACCACATTTTTCATGCCTCCCCATTTTCATATTTAATCACACCTCTCATTTCCATCTATAATGCCACCCAACTATCTAGCTCCTTCACCTCTAGAGTCAAAAACATTTTTTTATTTAAATCATTTTGATCGTCAATCAGTCCTAGGTGTAATATAAAACAAATATAATCTATACATAGATTCTCAATCCTATATTTTCACACTAAAAAATTCAAGATCGTGATCTTGTACTTATTCCAAGAATTCAATGAAAGCCAATTTGTATGGCTAATCCAAATTAGTTCCATGTGACATGTTCAATGTTTAAATATCCTAATATCTAATCCACGCAACCACTCAAAAATAAAAATTTTCTAGTTATCCAAACACACTATCAATAATGTCACAAACTATAGAAAAATATATCCAAGTGATCTATAATAACCCATACTATTCATCCTTACTGTAAAAATATAAACTCCATTTAAGTATCAATTAAAAATCATCATTATTGGAATATATTGGTCTCAATCCTTGTATTATGTTATAAATATATTGTCCCATGCATAACCAATCATCATATGTTATGTCACTCTCCTTGAATTCATACCCATCATTAGATTTTTCATATTATCCCCTTTACTAACATCATTTCTTTATCTCCATGTATCCCAAACTTCCTACCTCTAACAATCTCTCTCCTTCCTTCTACCTAGTCAAACCCCTCTCATCTATTTTTAACCCTTGAGAATTTATGCTCCTTTTTAGAGATCATTTGAGTCTTTTCAACTTTCCTAATCTTGAGAGGGGTCAACACTAACCTATCTCCTAACCCCCATTTATTAAAATTACTTGGTAAAATTTCCACCAATTCTATATCATTAAATGTTTATACTTATCATATTTTAAATATCATCACTCCTAGTTTCAATGATATCTCAAAGAGATGAAGATGTATACACTTAAAATTATCATGCTTCCATCGATATTTATCATTATTCCTACATCACATCTTCACTAATTAATTATTTAATTAAATATATCATATTTACTATAAGAATTAATTGATAAAATGTTAATTAATTAATTAAGATAGATAGCCCTTTATCATATCCCTCATCAATGACATTCTTATTGACAAGTGAAAGTGTAGAATATCATTAAAAATACATATTTAAAAGAAGGAACAAGGAGGGACACAAGAGATGGTGAAAATACACACACTACATGAAGGTATGAGAACCCATTAATTGGGTGATACTATCAAAAGAAGTCAACATAGTCACCCCTTGTCCATTAAAGTTCTTAGGAACCTCCAAGCCAAGGAAAAGAGTACATAAAAAAATATATTCCTCATTCTTTGACCATTCCCTTCTATCCTACACACCATAAAGAGAGCTTATAGAAAGGTCATAAGAAATGATAAAAGAATAAGAGGGTAGATAATCAATGTCTTATTTTGGAGAATAAATGTGGAGAAGGGTGCAGGGAGAGGGAGATGAATAGTATGGAAGAAAGAAAGGATAATTTAAGGAGAAGTGGGTAGGTTATTCACATAATGGATTTGTCAAGAAGGCTTTAGTAACTCTCAAAAAATAATAGTGCCAACTTATGGATAGAGAAAAACCATAAAAACACAATTAGTAGGAGTAAAAAAATATTAGAGGAGGAGATGAAAACAAAGCTTGGAATGATAGTTGGAAATCTTTGAGTGGAAAGAATGGAAATGTTAGATAACATCCTCTTACTTGGGAAAGAAATTTGAGCTATATACTTGTAGATTAAGAAACAAAAACCTAAGAAAAAGTAAGTAATAAAAAGTATGGAAGCATCCCAATTTTTTTCTAGTGATGGCTATGGGTGATTGGGGAGTGAGTTGTAAAGGTTAAGTCATTGTTAGTAATGGATTTTTTAGAGAGCACATTGTATATATCTTGGAGGAGAGGAGGTGAAAACAAAGCTTGGAATGATAGTTGCAAAGGTTTTAGTGGAAAGAATAGAAATGTTAGATAAAATCATCTTACATTGGAAATAAATGTGAGTTCTATAATTGGAGATTAAGATACGTAAACCTAACAAAAAGTAAGTAATAAAAATAATGGAAGCATCCCAAATTTTTTCAATGATGGTTATAGGTGATTGGGGAGTGAATTTTAAAGGTTAATTCCATTAGAATGATTTTAGAACAATATGGGGGGGAGGGGGGGAGGGGGTTGAATCAGTTGTTCTCAGGTCCACATGTACCAATTGAACTTTCCAATACTTCAATAACTTAGATCTATTCAGTAATTCAACTCAATTTCTATAGCATATATCAGAAACATATAATATGCAGTCCATTGTCCAAAAGTAATTAACTTGTAGAATATAAAGATTTCAACAACATTCACATCAAAATCATTCACACAAGTATAACACTAGGATTTATAGTGGAAACCCAATTTGGAAAAAACCACTTTGTAACATGCTACTGATTTTTACTCTTCTGAAGTGAGCTTTGTGAAAAGCCAACCCTATTAAAGGTTTACATACACATTGTTAGGTGTGACCCTGTTAAAGGATTTAAAACACTCTATCAAAAGTGGTCTAGTTAGAGGACTTAAGAACATTTCATTAGAATGTCACCTTGATTAAAGGATTTATACAATGACTGTTAGGTCAACCTTGATTAAAGGATTTAGACTAATATAATGGTTAGAAAGTAACAATAGGTTTTGATCTGAAAAACATACAACTCACTTTGCAAATATAGATCCAATTCGCACATATATGTTGATTTAATGACTGACCTTCATTTCCATCTCCATCTTTGATCTGCTCAAAATTTGCTTCAAGAAGTCACAACTATGTTTAGCTCCTTCACAATTTCATCTTCATCCTTCTGCTTAGACTTATCAGTCAATAACATCAGCCTCTTCTTCTATCTCTATAACCTCACAATTAGGTTATCCTTATACCTCTTTGATTAGGTAGATCAATCTTTTGCCGCTTAATCTCCTCCATAGATCTTAGGTTTAGGTCAGATTCATTGAATCCTTCCATCATTATGTTCTTCATCTTTTCCTTCTAGATACATCTCCAAACTTCTCTTTGAATCCACAAGAAATGTCTTATCATGCATTAAATGCTCCATACAATTCATTAATAATGTCACCGTGTTTTACATATCCCAAGAATTCAATTATGTTGGCTGGGATCCTCAATTCTTTCTCCAAATGTAAATTACTGACACTCGGTCAATACTATGTTCATCTCCTCGGTCATCACTGTGTATCTCAGTCATCACTACAAACTATCTTCCTCGACAAACATTGTCTTTGCACGATAATTTCCTGTCGCTCAGCAATTACTGATGTTTGGTCAATATTAGATTTACTCGGCATATACTGGCACTCGGTCGACACTAACATCACTTGACTTAAACTAGATTTCTTCACTTTTTCTCAGTTAAGCCTACGTTTCCAGTCTTTCTTGTTTACTAGATAAACAACACATTACCTTGTCAATGTGCCAACTAATCAAGTACCCATTGAAGTATCACATAAATCAACCTTTCCTTAGGTCCTCTTGTTATCTCCTCTTTTCAAATCCTCTTCATCAATCAAAAGATATGGTACTATCCTAGATAGCAATTGTCTTACCAATTAAGGTTTGACATCAATGACAATATAACAATTGTTTCAATTGTAGTTTTCAACAAATTCAACATTAGTGATGGATGTTTTAGAGAATACAACCCTCAAAATAAAGTCAAATAAGGGAAATGAGAGACAACATAGTGTGCCTATATAAACATATCTTCAAAGATATTCTTAGCTCTAAACATATTTGACTTTTACATAGTATCAAGATACTTATGAAACTATTTATGTGATGATTTTATATATTTATTGGGATAGATACATAATGAATCTTCCTCATATGTCAAATATTTAGTATATACTTGGCATATAAAAACCCACACATTAGAGTTGATGTGCACAAAATTATATTATTGTTTTAACTAGTGTTAGAAGGAATGTAAAAAAAGTATTTTAATCCTCAAAAAAAAGTTTTATATAGGTTCTCTCTAAAATCTATACACCTATAAAAAGTAAGGAGGATAATTCAAATAATGATTCTGGCCAAAATAAATTTACATCTATGTACATCATAATAATTATTATATATGTAGTGTCATAAAATGTAAGCCCTTACAATTTCACCCTTCTTTTTGGGCCCTTACTTTAGTTTTCCTTCTTTTGGGTCATTTTAAGCCTATTTTAGCCTTATCTTATCCAAATTGTCATAATATGCTCATGAGATGACCCGATCCCATGTCCCAGGCCTTTCCTCTTTGCAACCACCCTTCTTTGGTTCCTTTATTGCTATACTATTTTGCTTAGATCCCTAGTCCTAGTAGACTACATGCACAATAATGTAGTCCTCCAAAAGGGGCCCAAATTAGAAAATTTTGGATTGTCACCACTTTTTATCTAGTCTTGATATATGGATATAAAGTTAATGGAAGTTGATCTAAACATGAAAAAACCTTGAGAACCCTATATAAATCCATCATTGTTAGGAGAATGGTGTGTCAAACTTGCATTTACATAGGGCTACTATTTATAGTAAGTTCACCTTTGAGAATGAATTGATTAGTAATTTTCCCCAAATCTATGGATTGGTTAGATAAGCATGTTGATAAATTTTTGTTGCAAGATCGTGTATAGACTTGAAGAGGTATTAAAGTTTTTCTTTTGTCAATTTCATTTAAAATATTTGAGGCGGATTTTGAAGGCCTTAGAGGCTTTGAATGGGCCTAAAATTGGTCGTAACTGGCACAATAGCTTATATCTTAATAGATCACTTCATGATCTTTTTGGTTCTTGAAATGGTTTGTTAATCAAACATCTAAATAAATAGTTATGGCCTTCTAAATTTTAGCCTCCCAAATGGGAAACATTAAAGTATGTTGGATGCATAAATTAGTTGTAAATGGGAGTTACACATGATGGTATATATTTTGACACATCATAAGACATCTTATATTGGAGATAAGTTGGACATTTTTTGGGTGGTTTTAGCTCATGATTTTGTAAAATTATTTCATGGTTTCATGTATTGTATCTCTTATATATTAGATGTGTGTAATGGAGATTGCATGTAATATTTGTATAGCTATTGAGTTACCTCCAGATCTATGGTTAGTGATAATACTATGAGATGTTTTATTTGCAAGTATATTGTATTATATTGTTGGGTAACTTTTGGAGTGTTAGGTTTTTATTTTGAAAGGGTTTTCCCCACATAAATCATAATGTTGTGGTGTTTATTCTATTCATTTTTTATTTTGTTAAGTATTTGTAACTGTTGTAAATATATATAAAAAATTGCATAACCCTCCTCTCAAGGTTAGTGTAGGAAACTTTTTTCTTCTACGATAAATTACTTTCATGTGGTATCAAAGCACGATCATATTTAGTTTTAATTGTGGGTTGTTGGTGTTTTTAAACTAATGTAGATTTAAGTGGAGATTTTACAAAAGAAACTTTGTGCTCTTGTTGTAGGAATTTAGATTACAAGTCCATCAATGAGAACAAAGGTGGAGACATCTTTTAGAAATAACTTTTAGATGTGGAAGTTGAATATGGAGGATCAATTGATATATTGATATTGGTGTGGTTCTATTAATGAGAATGTTTTCATAGGTATAGATCCTACTGTAGTTGCTTTAGTATGATGTTATGGATCATAAAGAGAAGGGTATGATTAAATCATCCTTGATGGACTCTATTTTAATCAATGCCCATGATAAGCCCTTTAAAAAGAAGCTACGGAAGAAACTTAGTGAGTTGTATCAATTGAAATATTTAGTGGACACAATTTTTGGTGGAAGAAATTATATTCATTAAGAATGGAAGAGGGTGGATGAATTATAGAAAACCTCAAAGCATTCAATGTTTTGGTAGCTCAAATGGAATTTGTTGGTGTCATGAAAAATGAGGAGGAGAACTGTCACATATTGCTTTGTTCTTTTCTTGATTTATGTGATTCTTTTGTTATGGTTATCAATTGTACTTCTATTATTTTTAAGACTAAAGATGTGGTGGATTTGCTTCTTTCTTAATAGATGTGGATGAATGTATTCATAAATTCCAAGGAAGCTCTAAGTAATCCTAGAATACCTAAGGAAAAATGTAAAAAGAATAAGAAGAGTAATAAATCCAAGTAGAATTGGAGATCCAAATCTCTTAGAATGTCCTAAGATATTTGCTAGAATTGTCATAAGGAGTTAAAACAAGAAAAGAAGAAAAAAAAAATTGATTATGATTCTTAGTCTAAGGAGGTAGATGGTGATTCATTCATTGTATCTTTATCCAATTATTTAGGTAATGATGCATGGTTAATTGTCTTAGGTGCCTCTTTTCATAAAACCTCTAACAAAGAGTAGTTTTTGACTATGAAAAAAATAATGGAGGTAGGGAGTACTTGGATGTTGATTCTCACTTATATATTATTGGTCCTAGGAAAGTTAAAATTATGTTTTATGATAGTAAAACAAAAAAGGATTAGTGGTGTGTTACATATCCATGGACTAACACAAAATTTCCAATTTGTGAGAAATTTAATAGATGTGAATGAGTACATAATTTTGTCTCATGTAGGATATAAAATGATAAAAAGTGACATGGTGATTGTTAGAGGTGTTACATTTGGCGCACTCTATAAGGTGGACATATACACTGTCGAGATTAATAGTACATTTTTGAAAAGTAAATATATGAATACTTCATTGGAAGAGGTGAGGGTTTCACCTTTAGTAAATGATCACAACTTTTGGGTACCTAAGTGTGCTCTTTCTATTGAATCAGAGTTACCTACAAATAAAAATATATATGTTAGATAACCAAAGACTTAGTAACATGTAAGAAAAGGGTATAAGGACCCTAAAAATAAAAACCTTGTTAAAGGTTTGAATGATTGTAATCTTGAATTTGGTTTATGTGAGCATTACATTTATAGAAAAAAAAATCATGTTCAATTTTACTCAAGTTGTTGTAAATTTTACACATATTACTTAAATTTACGTAGGGACCACATAAGAACATACCCACTTTTGATGGTGTTGCCACATTATCACTTTTTCACCTTAAAGTGGGACTTCCACCTTTGGCACAGTTATCACTTTTCCACCTTTGAAGGGTGATCTACATTTAGTGGATGTGTTGCAAAATTGCATTTCTACCTTGTAGGTGATGCACATTTATTGGAAATGTGAAACTTTCACTTTTTTGCCTTTGGAGGGTGAACAACCTTTAGTAGACATGTCACACTATCACTTTTCCACATTAGGTATGAGATAAGTTATCACTTTATATATCATGTCATAAGATTAAGATACTTATCATAATCTTATGCCTTCCTATGTCTCACATTGGCCTATTTAATCAAGGGGTCTTGACTATTTAATATTATTTTAGTTAATTCAATCTATTCTATTTTATTAATGGCGAGAATAAAATTTATTTGTATCATATTGATTCTCTTTTGTTATTGTGATTTCTATTAGTCCTTTAGATCTTGGATAGATATCTCTATAGACAAATCTTACACCTACTTTATCTCTTATTGATAAAATTCCTTTAGAAGCATGGTCATGCCATACGCTTTAATTGAGACATATTATATGTTTTGGTTTTGATTCATATGCACCTATGCCAAAAGAGAAGTAAATGAAGTTGGAAAATAAGGCAATATAATGTATCTTCATTAGATACAACTATGGTGTGAAAAGATACAAGATTTGGGACCTTGTTATATAGAAGTGTTAGGAAAATGGTGTCCCAACCTTATTATTACACAAGGTTAATATTTATAGTAATTTTACATTTGAGCATGGATGGGATTGGAATTTTCCCCAAATATCTGAATGGGCTAGATAAGTACGCCAGTAAATGTTTGTTACAAAATCATGTCTAGATTTGCAAATATTAAATTTTTATTTTTAATAAGTTGTGAATGAAATATTTGAAGGTATTATATATTTAAAATGGCAAAAAAATGTTGGAAACTAGTGTAGTAGGTCATATCTTGATAGATCATGTCACAAGATTTTCAATGCTTCAAATATCTCATCAATTGGATTCCTAGCTCAAAAGTTATGGCCTTGAGAATTTGGGTCTCCTGAAATATGAAATATGAGATATGAAATATGAAATGTGAAAGTGTTTTGGACACATAAATGAGTTGTAAAAGGAAGGAACACATGTTATTGTGTGTTTTGACACATCATTGGGTATCTTGGATTAGAGATAAGATGGGTTCCAATTTTTGGGCGATTTTAGCCCATGGTCTTGTAATTCCATTTGAGAGTTTCATGTGTTGTGTCTCTTATATTTTAGGTGTGTGAGATGGAGGTTGTGTGTTAGAGTCTTAGAGCTATTTAGTTACCTCCAAATATTTTTTTGGTGATACTCCTATGAGATGCTTTCTTTGCAATAATACTATAATAAATTGTTGATTTTTAAATAATATATCAAGTAGCTTTTGGAGTATGGGGTTTTTCTATCGAATGAGGTTTTCCCTATGTGAATAAATGGTTGCAATACACGTGCTATTATTTATTTATGTTAAGTTTCTATAACTATTGTAAAAATAAAATAATTTTTTTACATAACCCTCCTCTCAAGGTTAGTGTAGGAATTTGTTTCTCTATCTTAACTTCCTTACAAGAAGGTGGCACATAATAGAAGTGTTATTTTTATAGAAACTACCATTCCTTATGTTATATTCTAGCTAGAACAAACTAAAAAGGAAATTTGATTCAGCTTCCTTCTATGCCTGAGAAGGTTTAATCGAGACCCCTAGATAGACAAGAAGTTGAGGAGAGATCACCCAGCTTTGAATCTTCAAAAGCTAAGGAAGAACCTCAAACTCAACTTGTTCAAAGGTCTACATGGCATAGAAAACCACCTGAAATATATTCATGTATGATGATTGAAGATGCATTTTTCCTTTGAATACTACGTAGATGGACCTAGATTTGTGGAAGAGGTGTTAGGTATGAATGATGAAAAATCCTTTATAATTTTTTTGGATGATGAAATGCAAACTTTGAAATAGAATTATACATGAGATCTTGTACCCATTTTTTGAAAGACAAAAATTCGTTAGTTGTAAACATGTGTTTAAGAAGAAGATTGGTTCAGATGGAGGTATTAAGATGTATTTAGCAAAAAATGGCTGTGAAAGTCCACTCTCAAGTTAAGGGTGTTGATTATAATGAACTATTTTCTGTTGTTGTAAAAATAAAAATATATTATAATTATTTTTCTGTTATTGCTACCTATGATTTCAAGATTGAGAAAATGGATGTGAAAAATATTTTAATTCATGGTTATTTGGAGGAGGATATTTAGATGACACAACTAGATAAATACATAGTAAATGGTGAAAGTAATTTGGTTTGTAAATTGAAGAATATGGGAAAATATAGTATATATGTGTTGAGTTTGGGTTTGGAGAGATTTAAATTAGATCACTATGTTTATTATAAATTTGATTGTGATCATTTTCTATATGTTCATTGCATTATATATTGAATACATGTTACTTATTGGAAAAGGGAAAGGTATGATTTTTAGAGATAAAAAATCAACTTGTTGTAGAACTTGAAATGAAAGATCTTGATGTATCTAAACACATTATTGAGATGGAAATAAAAAGAGGTAGATTGAATAGAAAGCTATGACTAGGATAGTGTAGGAATGTGAATTTCATTTTTTAGAGGTTTAACATGCAATATTTTAGACTATTATGTGTTCCTTTTATAGTTGGAACAAAGTTATGTACTTCAAATTTTCCTACATCCCCATTAGAATTGAAGAAATGAGTAGAGTATCTTAACTGAGTGTAGTTGGGAGTTTGAAGTGTGTTATCATCTACACTAGACCAAATATTGCCCAAATAGTTTTTTCCAAATTTATGTCTCATCCTACTAGAGTTTATTGGGATACAACTAAAAGAGTATTTAGATATTTGAATGGTGCATTGGTGTATTATTTGTGTTATCATGGTAATTTCATATGAGATTATATTTATGTTGATATTCATGCTTATGTGGATTTATATTAGGTATGTGATATTTATAGAAGAAGATCCACTAGTGCTTGTTTTTTTAATTGAATGGGTGGTGCAATCAGTTAGATGAGTAAGAAATAGGTTGTGGTTTCTTGGTCCACTATTGAAGTTGAGTATATGGAAGTTACAATTGCATGTAAAGACCATTTGTCTTATGAGACTATGTTCAAATATTGAAATAAAACAATGTGTAGTGAAATTTTATTTTGATTGAGTATGATATGCCTAGCTAAGTACCCAACATTTCATGTCAGAACCAAACACATTGATATTTAGTATCATTTTATTAGAGATATGGTCGATGATGGTAGGGAGATGTCAATTAAGGTAGATACTTTGATTAATGTTGTATATTATTTAACTAAGTCTATGAACATAGAGAAGTTCAAATGGTTTTCAAATTCTATAGGCATCATGGTCCCTAGCAATCAAATTATGGTGTAGATAGTCTCTTTTATCTTGCAAGGTGTTTGAAAAGTGGGAGAATGTTAGGAAAATCGTATCTCAACCTTGCATTTTCATAAGGTTTATATTAATAGTAAGTTAATATTTAAGCACAAATTGGTCTAAATTGATTTGCAAAGCTACAAATTTGCTAGATAAGTTTGTCGACAAATTTTCATTGCAAGATCATGTCTATATTTGAAGATATTAAAGTTTCCATTTTTCACAATTTCATTTAAAAATTCAAAGTTAATTTTGAAGGCCTTAGAGGCTCCAAGAGGGCCTAAAAGTGGTTGTAATCAACATAGTAGTTTGTAACTTGATAGAGCACTTCATGAGCTTTATGAAACTTTAAATAGTTCATCAATTAGATGCCTAAATAAAAGGTTATGGCTTGTAGAAGATGAGTCTTCTAAAATTTGAAATATAAAAATGTGTTGGACACATAAATGATCTTTAAAGGGAGTTACACATAGTGGTGTGTGTTTTGACACATCATATCTGGCACTAGAGATAAATTGGGTGCTACTTTTTGGGTGATTTACTCATGATTTTATAATATTTTTTGATAGTTTCAATATTTTATCTCCTATATATTAAGTATGTGAGGTCGAGGTTGTATATAAGAGCCTTATCATTGTTCAATTACCTTTATGTTTTTGGTTGGTTTTACTCATGTGAGAAGCTTTCTCTTCAAGTATATTGTATTCTATTGTTGATTCCTAAAAAATATATTGGGCATATTTTGGAGTGTGGGGTTTTTCTCTTGAAACGGTTTTCCCTACGTAAATTAAGGTTTTGTCATATGCATTGATGGGTCTATAATTTTTCCTTATTTTATGATGTTTCTATTGTCTGTTTCAAACATTTCTAAAACACTTGTTATACCTTTTCAGTATTTGAACTTGTGAATATGTTATAAGTATAGTCAAACCATCAAAACCCATGAGTAGATAATAGTTGATATAATTTTCCAAATATCATACATATATTGCAGTATTTCATATAGTTGTTTGAATGTGTTCTCAAACATTTGGATTAGTTGAATGATTAAATGCTTGAAGATATGTGTATGCTACTAACTTGTTATGGAAAGAGGAATGACTAAAGAATGGATCAGCGAGCATTGATGAAAAGCGAGGAAGACTCAATCACGATGATGGAAAGTAAGTATGGTAATGTGGGGCATGCCTGATAATTTGAAGGAAGAACTGTTCCAAGAAATATAGGAAGACACTTACACTATATCTTCTCTATGATATATGTTTTGTTAAGCAGTTATGTAACCTTTATGTTATTCATTTATGGACTGTTGCACTCTCCTTTCTTTATGGCACAAATTAGTTAGAAGTTATCTTTTGTGTTCAAATAAGCATTGATCCTCTATATAAAGGGAGATGGTGGTTAGATATAAATTTGGTTAGATGGTTGTATTATTGATATAATCTGAAGAAAATCACTTTTCCAATTATGTGTTTTATCTCATGATAATGTAATCAATTCTATGGAAATACAATGAAGAAGTGATTTTGAGTTCCATTTTGTGTTGGTAGCTACTAGAAGCCAACCAAGGGGGCCCACTTGGAAGGTGGATTAGAGTAGAGTAGATTAAGTTGTTTGAGCATTTACAGTAATTCACGTAGAGTTCATTGTTCTTTCCTATAGCACTATACACTGTGTATGTTCCTGCAACACTTGCAGTAATAATCATTGTGGATGCTTTGAGTTGATAGAATAGATTAGGATTGAAGTTATATTTTTCAACACCATTTTCATTAGCAGATATGTTTGTTTACTTTCCTACAACAATAGTGCAAGTTTCTTTCATATATTTTCCTTCCCGTAGCTTAAGCAAAATGATTCCATGAGAGACTTAGTGCACGAACCATGTTGTCCCATTTCAAGTATACATCCCCGAGTTGACAATTTAAATGCAGTTCATAATAGGGAAATTGATACTTAGTTTGAATGTACTATTCCTAAGAGAAGCCATGGCATGATTATTATTACCTATTATGGGGCTGTTCATTTTTGGTGTCATTTTTGAGGCTGGTGGTAAGCTAAGAACCTTATTGAGTCATTTTAGATAGTTTCCTATTTTCTAGATAGTAGTTTGTACTTCTAAACTTGCTTCACAAGTTTGTCAAATTACCTGTATGCATCAAAGGGGAAGAAGACAAGATGTCTATGATAGATTCCTTCCAAGAGAACCTAGTAATCTGAATGTAGAATCTAAAGAAGTTGAATTACCTTTTGTTAATGCAAGTCTTGAGTTTCCTTCAACATCCTCATCAGTAGAAGACCCCTTTGATCCATCTGATCTTTGACCTTTTGCTAAAATTTTGGCCAATTTTCTTGATAATTCCACCGCAAGTATACCTGTTGCTAATAATCCTTTGGTTATTGTCACTTCCCTACCACAACTTCACTCCCAAGTAATTGCAATGATGGCACAACCTACATTTTTTTTCCCTCTTCCTAGTATTATAAAAAATGTCAATCTCAAGAACATACCCACTGTTGCACTTCCAAAGTTCTATGGTCTAATCACCGAAGACCCTGACACCTTTCTATTTGAGTTTGGCATTTTTTGTCGAAGATTTGATTATAACACTGATATTCAAAAACTCAATTTATTTCCAGCAACATTAAAAGAGTCAACTTTAAGATGGTTCATGGGATTAGGGGCTAATTCAACAACCACTTGGGATGAGATGCAGGCTTTGCTTCTGCAGAAATATAAAGAGTATTGTAAAGGGGGTGATTTAAGGAGGGATGACATTTTTCGTATGTCACAAAAGGAATATGAAACTCTGGAAGATTATATTTCATGCTTCCTATATAATCTGCAGAAGAATCCTTAGCATGCGTTGCAGGAGGATTCACAAAAAATCATTTTCTTGAGGGGAGTAAATGATAGTTGTCTTGAAGCACTAGATCTTATGGCTAGAGGAGACATTTCTCAATCTTCCTGGGATGATCTTAAGAAAATATGTCTTAACTATTCAAGATCAGCAGTGAAGAAAGGCAGAGGGTTTCAACCCACACTTAATAAAGGGAATGGCTCTAGTATGTCTAAAATGGAAATTTCTAATATGTTGTCATATTTAAAACAAGATATTATCAATGATGTTGCTACACATTTGGACACAATGCAGGCCAAGAAGAAGCATGAAGATGTTGAGGAAAATCTAGCTGAATATTGTCCTCATTGTCGGCAGAAAAAGAAGGACTGTCGATGCAAGCTAATGGAGAATTTGGAGACCCAACACCTTCCTACTGAGTTCAAGAAAATAGGAGAAGATGGGCAAGTGTTCTTTGTTTCTCAACGTCGGCCATGGGACCCCAGAAAGGTTATGCCCCAAGATCTTTTGCAATCTTTTAATCCTTATAATAACTAATGGAAGAACGAGAATTTTCAATACCCTCCTTAGTATTCCCAACCTTCTTGGAATAATGCTTGAGCTAATAGTCAATAGAATGAGTGGTTTAATTCATAGCAAACCTAATGACCATAGCCTCAAAACCAATGGAACCCACCATAAGGGAATTGGAAACCATATAACCAGTGGAAAGGACCCCAATAATGGTCTAATCATAATTCTGGCTATCAATCGTTACCACCTCCAGTGTCTCAACCTGCACTCATGCCACCTCCTGCAACTACAAGTCCTCCTCCAAGGCCAACATAATTAGTTTCTCAGCCACAACCTAATCCTAACAACAAGCAACAACAACAACAACTTGTGTATGCTATAGATGCCCAATAGTACCTTGCCTACGCATTAGAAATATTTGATATTCACTTAAGATCTGGCACTACTTTACCCACACTAGAACCTCATGTTATTACAGACGTTCAAGACCTTCCTGCGACATCAACACCTCTTCCATAAACTACTTTTCTGAATAATGTCACACCAACTAATACATCAAGCTTTTCATAGAAAAGTTAATCCTCCTTTTCCTCATAGGCTTAGAGTTGATATATATGTACCCCATGATGAAACACCATTTGATATTCTTGATCAATTGAAAAATATGCATATTCAAATTCCACTTTTTCAAGCTATCAAAGATGTTCATGTCTATGGGAAAGCTTTTAAAGAAGCCTGCCTCAAGAAGCCAAGACATAAGAAAAATGATCCTCAAACAATACATGTTATTGGTCAACTTGCAAATATTATGTTGGGAAATATAGTCATTCTAAAGTAATTTGACCCTAGAAGTCCAGTTGTTGATATTATAATTAATGGTCAGTCTGTGAAAAATGATTTAATAGATTTGGGTGCTTCTATTAATGTTATGACTAAGGATACCATGCATATACTGAGTATAGAAGGATTGAGAACCACTCCAATAGTGTTGTAGCTTGCAAATAGTTACATTGTCACCCCAGATAGCATAATAGAAGATATTGTAGTTACATTGGATTCTTGGGAATATCCCGCAGACTTCATGACATTATCACCTAAGGTAATTCTTGTTGGTTACCCAGTCATCCTTGGATGACCTTAGTTAGCCACAAATGATGCCAATAGAAGTTTTCATTAAGGTAATATGAGCATTGCAGATGGCCAAACAATTAAGAAGTTAGCTTTATATCCTCCAGCCCAACCTCAACTAGATTTAAGTAGTCATGTTTGGCTTGATTTAGGAGATGAGGTGGAAGAGCTTAACTCTATTGCTATCAACTTATAATGTTACACAAAAAATATTTCCTGCAACTTCAAGAAGATGATGATGTGATTCAAAGCATTCTTACCAATGACTGTGTTATAGTAAAAGATATCTCTGAAAGTTCTATTTTACAGTTATCTACTTGTGAGGACTATGTTCTTCCTGTTGAACCTGATATTATCCATCAATTACTACCATGTGACATATCCAAACCTCTTATACCCAAAATATCAATGCTTGAACTAACAATTAAGGTGGAGCCCTCACTTGGTCACAATCTGCATGTCAACAATAAATTGTCATCGCCACAATTATCCCTGTTGACTCAACTCCTTTGTAAACACGAGAAAGCATTTTCTTGGGATTATGGAGATATGAAAAGATTGAATCCAAATCTTTGTACACATAGAATCTATATCAATGAAGGAACTTTACCACTCCACCAACCTCAGAGAAGAATTAATCTAGCCTTCAGAGAAATTCTAAAGATTGAGTTGTAGAAACTATTGAATGTTGGTTTTATTTATCCAATCTCAGACAGAAAATGGGTATCTCCTTTGGCAATTATCCCTAAAAAGGGAGGAAAATGGAGAATATGTGTGGACTAAACAGAATTGAACAAAGCTACAAAGAAAGATAATTTTTCCTTGCCATTCATTGCTCAAGTTCTGGATAAGTTAACTGGTAAAAAGTACTTTTCTTTTCTTGATGGATATTGTGGATATAATCAGATCATCATTGCTCCAGAGGATCAAGAAAAGACCACATTTACATGTCCTTGGGGAACATATGCCTATTATGTGTTACCTTTTGGTTTATGTAATGCTCCAGCTACATTTCAAAGGGATGTTATCAACATCTTTGTTGATATCTCACATGATTGCATGGAAATCTACATGGATGATTTCACCACATTTGGTGTTACTTTTGACGAATCTTTGGGGAACTTAGAAAAAGTTTTGATCAGATGTAAAGAGCATAATCTATCCTTGAATAGTGAAAAATGTTTTATGATGATGCAAGAAGGAGTTGTGCTAGGAAAATTCATCTCAGAAGCTGGAATACAAGTGGACCCTGCAAAAATTAAGGTAATTCTTACATTGCCTACACCTACAAAAAAAATGTTAGATCCTTTTTAGAATATGCTAGTTATTATAGGTGTTTCATTAAAAATTCTAGTCAAATAGGCAGTCCATTATATACATTTCTTACAAAAGAGTCTATGTTCACATGGACACCAGCCTATGATGAATCTTTCCTGCAGCTCAAGTCCCTTCTTACTACAATACCAGTACTTAGAGGACTTGATTGGTCTTTACCTTTCCATATTCATATTGATGCTTTTGATTATGCAATAGGAGCAGTCTTAGGTCAGAAAGATAATGACCTTTAACATTCCATTTACTATATCAAAAAAATTTTACATGGACCAGAGCTCAATTATATAGTCACTGAAAAATAATTGATGGTTGTTGTCTATGCATTGAATAAATTATGTCATTATGTTACAGGATACCCAATCTTTTTTCATATTGACCATGCAACCATAAAATATCTTATGAACAAACCTTTCATCTCAGGCATGTTAGTAAGATGGATTTTGTTGTTACGGGAATTTTATCTAACTATCATTGACAAGCCAAGTAGAGCTAATGTTGGGCCGATTATTTATCAAGGCTCCAGAATGATGACACTGACACTTCTTTGATTAATGATACATTACCTAACGAGAATTTTTTTTATATTGCTGTCAAAATCCCATTGTTGATATAGCTAATTACCTTGCACCTGACAAGATGCCTACACATGTTTCTCCCAAGGAAAGAAAACTGCTCGTTGAGAAAAGTTTTCAATTTTCCTAGATTGATAACATATTTTTTTATACTGGTCCAGACCAAGTCAAGTGAAGATGTGTACGTGAGGATGAGACTTATGAAATCCTTCATGCTTTTCATGATGAGCCCTACAGTGGACACTTTTTAGCTAAAAGGACAACTATTAAAATATTGACAACTAGTTATTACTGGCCTACACTTCATAAGGATGCAACAAAATATACCAAGAAATGTGATAAATATCAACGGATGGGTCATCCTACAAAGTCAGATGAAATGCCTCTAAATCCACAAGTGGTGGTCACCCCATTTGATAAATGGGGCATGGATTTTATTGGTCCTATTGACCCACCATCTAATAGTGAATCTTATGTTCTAGTTTGCACTAACTATGTCACCAAATAGGTTGAATTCAAAGAAATAAAGCATGCACGTGACAACAAAGTGGATGAATTCCTATATGAGGAAATATGTACCCACTATGGTGTTCCTAGAGAGCTAGTTAAAGATCAAGGGGCACAATTCACATCAACCCTGATCACAACACTTATGAATGACTACAATATCAGACACAAAAAAGTCCAACCCCTACCATCCTTGAGAAAATGGTTAGGTATAAGTTACAAATAGAGAAATTAAATCTATTCTTATCAAAATAGTTGAACTACATCATCGAGATTGGAGAAGCCACCTTCCAGAAGTAGTTTGGGCTTACAAAACAACATGGAAGACAACAACAAGATTCACCCATTTTAAAATGCTCTATGGAAAAATTGCAATGTTTCCCATTGAATTTGAACATAAAATCTTGTGCACTATCCTGAAGCTCAACATTGATCTTCCTGCAGTACAGCGAGACCGTCTTCTCCACCTCAACTCTTTGGATGAGATAAGAAAATCTTCCTTGAAGAGAACATAGATAATTCAAAAATAGAGAAAGAAGCGGCATGACTCACACATAAAGAATAAACGCTTCTCAATAGGTGATTGGGTATTTCTATTTGATTCACAATTTCAAGAAATACCTGGCAAGTTACAAACACGGTGGCTAGGACACTATGAAATTGATCATGTCTTCGACAATGGAGTAATACAATTATCCACCATTGATCGTGTTCGCTTCAAGCTACTGGTAAATGGTCATAGACTTCATATATACCATCTGCCATAGACAAAAGATCATTTCCTGGAGAAATTACATGATAATACTTTAGAATCACAAAAGGTAGTACTTCCTGCAGCAGAAGGTTCCAACCTTCTTCCTACAACTTTACCCTAAATTCTGTTGGGTATGGTCATAATAAAAACTTCATTTTCAATGAAGTTTCTTTCTCCATTCATTTTCTACATTCTTCTTTCCATTCCACTCCATTTCTCTACCTTCCATCCACCCATTATACACATCATAACATTTCTATTTTATTTTCTTTTAATAAGCACCACGTTAGCTGATGCAGTCATCTTCAGCACCAGTTCTTTTGATGAAGTTTTCAATTCTCATCACCCCCTCGCACATGTCGAATCATAATAGTAGGTGTTAGAATTACTTTAGAATAATTGGGAGGGTGGTTGAATCAATTATCCTCAAGTCCAAATGTACCAATTCATCTTTTAAACACTTCAAACAACTTAGATCTACTAAAAAATCCACTTGTTATCTATAACATATAACTAGTAACATAAACTTGTAGTCCATTGTCCAAAAGTAATCAACTTGCAAAATATACAACACTTAAAAGTACAACACATCAAATAACATTCACACAAGTATGACACCAGGATTTAATGTGGAAACCTAATTTGGGAAAAACTTCCAGTAACATGCTACCAATTCTTCACTCTTCTGAAGTGAGCTGCGTGAGGAGCTAACCCTATTAAAGGTTCTAATACACATTGTTAGGTGTGACCTTGCTAAAGGATTTAATCACCCTATCAGGAGCGGCCTTGTTAGAAGACTTAAGAACATCCTGTTAGAATGTCACCTTGATTAAAGGATTTATAAATGATGATTAGGTCAACCTTGTTTAAAGGATTTTAACTCATACAATGGTTAGAAAGTAACAGTAGGTTCTGATCTGATACAAACAACTCACTTTTCAAATATAGATCCAATGTAGCTCATTTGTTGATCCACTAAGTGGCCTTCATTATCATCTCCATCTCTAATCTTCTCGGAAACTCTTCAAGCAATCACCACTTCACAACTCTTTACAACTCTTCTCAGCCTTCTACTCAAGTTTTCCAATCAACATAATCATCCTTTCACATAACCCACAATTAGGTTATCTGTATACCTCCTTAATTAGGTAGCTTAATCTTTTATCTCTTAATCATTATTGTAGATCTTAGGTTTAGGTCAGATTCATCGAATCCTTCCAACATTTTTTTCTCCCTCTAACCTTCTAGATACTTCTCAAAAATTCTCTTTGAATCCATGCATAAAAATGGTTTACCATGCATTAAATACTCCAGGTCATTGATCCTTATCTTCAACACACTTTACATATTCTAAGGATTCAACTGTGTCGGCTGGGAATCTCAATCCCTTTACAAACTGTAGAATATTGGCACTCGGTCATCACTATGTTCTTCTTCTCAGTCTTCACTAGATAACTTGGTCATCGCTAAACTGTCTTCTTAGCAATCACTTTCTTCACTCAGTCCATTTCTGATACTCGATTATTATTGATGCTTGATTGACACTATATTTTCTTAGCTTATACTGGCACTCGGTCAACTCTAGCATCACTTGGTTTATACTTAAGTTCCTTAATCTTCTGTTCTTTTGCTCAGTCAAGCGTATACTTTCATACTTTCTTTCCCCATATCTTCTTTTCTTCAAATCAACTATATTCTTCACTTAGTATTATAGATAAACAACACATTACTTTGCCAATGTGGCAACTAATCAAGTGCCCATTGTAGTTTCTCATAACTCAACCTTTTCACTAGGTCTTCTTGTTATCTCCTCTTTTCAAATCCTCTTCATCAATCAAATGATATGGAACTCTACTAGATAGAAACTATCTCACCAAATAAGGTTTGACATCAATGATAATATAACAATTGTTTCAATTTTAGTTTCCAACAATAGGTACAACAATTCAATCTTTTCCACTTTTACTTCGTACATTTAGACTATTATATTCAATAATGTATTTATTTATAATATGGCATTACTCAAGTTTCCTACCTCATGCTCAGTATGACAAGTGTGGACACTTTTCTTAATTAAGTAGGGGCCAGGGAAGTGTATTAATTTTCCAGGTCACTATTTTCATACTCATAATTCCTTAAGATATTGTCTTGTCATTTCAAATCTATACTTATTTTTATTTTATTAAGTCCTTTATGTTTCACACAAGTGTCGTACCCCAATTTATGAATTATCTCCGATCTTTGACTTGATGTAACCCTAAAATGACATTATCAAGTTATGCAAAAATTAATTTAATTTAAAACTATAATTCCCTTTCCTTAAGCGCCATTATTATCATTTAAAAAAATCTAACATAGAAATTACAAGGGAATTCATAGTTAAAGGTGTAGTTAGAAGATGAATTTCAGGGTATTATAGAGGTGCTTAGGGAATTGGGGAATTTCAGAAGGAGCGGAGAAAAATTGTAATTGAAAAATTGTAGAAAGAATATGGAGAAAGCATTTGGAACAATGGACATGTAGTTAATGCGCCACGAACCAGTGGTTCACACCATTTTTCTTACAGATGTAGAAGATATCAAGAGATTTCATGCTTGTGTGTGGCTCAGATATTTCCTAAAATTGATAGAATTTAATGAGGAGGTAACTACCCAATTCATGAATACCTTTGAAGAAGGAGAAGCAAATGTGTGGGCCTGACAGTTTTGGAAACAAAGGAACAAATAGAAGAATTAATTGGGTTGCCCGCTATTGGTGAGCATTATCCAAATGAGCATGATGCTAGGTCAGCTCGGCCCTAGTTTACCCTACCTGTAGAACCTCCATTAGAGGTGAACAAGTAAGGTTGCAAGCGTGTGTCCCTTCATACCCCATTTGATGAATTAGCAATGCACATTATAAGGTACCTCACTTGTGAAGGAAGGTTTTCTCATTTACATGCACGCCATTTTAAATTGCTTAGTTATGTCAGGCATAATTCTCCAGTCAGTGCTCCAAATTTTCACTACAATATGTTGAGCATTGGTGCAAAAGAAACCCAGAAAGGAAAAACCAACTCTGTCACTCACCATCCTCTTATTAAATTTCTTATTGAGAGGTCACCTAGGGATGTATCTCCCTTAACCTGGGATGAATTTTTATAAATCAAGACTTTGCATCGTAAAAATGATCCTAGTGAACAACCTGTCTATGTGAGTGATATTCCCTCTGAACCAACTATCAAAACAACCAGCCAAGGAGCAGAGCCTAAAGTCCTTTAACTAAGATAGAGACACTATATGTATGTAATAGACTTCTAACAGGGTCAAAATCCTTAACCAAATACTTTTGATTAGTGGATCAGTTGTGGGTACCATCCCCATCGGGGTTTTGCCCTTGGCTAGGGTTTCCTAGAGAACAAACATGGTGTTATGAGTTCATTCATTTTATTGTTATGCTTGTTATTTAGTTTACTTAGTTTAGTTTCTTATGCAAGCTTCAAGTTAATTTCTTATATACAAAATTGGGCAAAAGTAAAAGTTTGTGAAATACTGATTCACCCCCCCTCTCAGTATTTCCTATTTCTAACAATTGGTATTGTTAGAATAACTAAGAGGGGGTGAATCAGTTATCCAGTGTCCCAAAACAAAATGTATAATCCAAAACAAATTCTTCAACTTCTGCTACTCGGTAAACATAAAATACTTTCTTTGTCTGTGTTTTTACCGATTGTCAGTCTAAAACTTATAGTAGTTATCGATCAAATCTAACATGTAATATGAAAAGTATGATAACAAGAAAATATCACAATCAACACATAACAAAAGAGATTTAATGTGGAAACCCTACGAAGGGAAAAACCACCTGGGACCGGCAACCCAAAAACATTCACTCTTTTGAAGTGAGGTTGGTGAAAACCCAACCCTATTAAAGTTTTACAAACACACTGTTAGGTGTGACCTTGTTAGAGGATTTTAGACCAGAAGTTATCGTCCAACTTGCAGTCATTCTAGGGTTGATAGGATAACAATGTTCACTCTATGAATGAAACATCAAAAGACTTTCTTAGTCCACTTGGTTAAGAGATTTGACTATGTACAATTTTTAAATATGTAACAGTAGATGATCTTCCTTGAAACAACTTCAATTACAGTTTATAGATCAATGTTTAGCTCAGTCAAATCTTTTTGATCAATATATCACTTCAGATTCAATATTATATCAACTTACTGTCCATTGATAATTACTCTCTGTAGCTTGGTAATTGTTCTGCAGCTCGGTTCTTATTAACCAGTATGATCAAAATGCATGAAAAATCCTTCACGCAATAAATATGCAGTATCTTCTTCTTCTGACGTCTTTCAACAATGAAACCAATTTCTCTTATATAGACGAGTAAATCATTTTCTTTTCCTCCATCAGATTTTACCGCTTAATCTTATTCATTGATTTTTCTGCTTTAACCTTCTTCGGCTGATGTGTTAGTAACACATTTCAATTTTCTCCATTAGATCCTTCTTGAATTATGTTAGTCGTCGATCTTCATAACAAACCTTATCTGTTACCTCGATTTCATACACTTTATAGCTCATCACTTTATCAGCTAAACTGATCATTTAATTCCTTTTTGTTTTGCTCGGTTAACAAAGAAATGCATTGGTGAACACAAGCTCGGTTAACACTATGCTCGGTATACACTACACTCTGTCAGTGTATACTAGAATGCTTTATTTACCGACAACACTGCTTTGTGTCTTTCAGCTCTATTCTTCATCATAGATCAATGCAACATAATAAAGTCGATATCATCAAGTCATAGACTCATCAACAAGTTACTCAGTGTATTCCTTATCCTCATATGACATATAGATCTTCCTCATGTAGATATTTTTGTTCTTCATCTCTTTCACCTTTCTTCAGATGTGTCGGTATAATAACTTACAAGATACGTACTGTCAAGTTAGTTGACATCAATGATAACATAATACTAATTTAATCATCTTGCATATCTAATCAGCAACTCCTGAGTGATCTTCAATCATAGATTCTTCATTTAGTGTTCTAAATCAATTGTAGTTCATCAATCTCTCCCTTTGGCATTGATGGCAACTCAAGTAATGTGAAGTGTACCATACACATACCAAACATGTATTCTACAACTCTATGATCAAATGTTGTGTTGTGTAAGCTCTCCCTAGCTTAATATGTTTAATCACTATGTTACTAAACAACATTATAACATACACCTTTGTCATTCTCTCCCTTAGATAGTTCTCATTGGTGCATATCTCTCCCTTTTCTTTTCATATTATTTATCTCTCCCTTTGACAACAATGCCAAAGAAAAAAATAAATAATCAGCTCTGTAGTAGCTAAGTAACTCTCTTTTGTCCAATACATCCTTTGTATCTCTATGTACTGATATCCCAATCTGTTTCAGTTCTTCAAACTTAATCACAACCTTGAACATTATCCAAAGTGTGAACTATGCTACATCAACATGTGTGATCTTTTGATAAGTGTAAGCTGATGCAACATCTAGATCACATTAGTGACCGATAGACAGGGGACGATCCACAAGTCTAGTCCTCAAGTATTCAAATGTGTCCTTCGATAGAGGCTTTGTAAAGATATCTGCAAGTTGTTCTTTAGATGTAACAAATTCTAACTTCACTTGCTTCTCTTACACTTGTTCTCTTAAGTAATGATACTTAATTGATATATGCTTTGTCTTAGAGTGCATCACTGGATTCTTTGAAATATTAATGGCACTTGTGTTGTCACAGTATATAATCACCGAGTTAGTGATTACCTCATTCATTCCTTCCAACACTTGCTTGATATATGCAATGTTTGAGAAATTAGTAGCAGTAGCAACATACTCTGCTTTAGCTATAGACTGAGAAATACAAGCCTACTTTTTACTTGTCTAGGTTACAAGTCTTTCACCAAAGAAGAATGCTCCTCCGATGGTGCTTTTTTTGTCATCCACATTTCCAGCCTAATCAGCATCGATAGAGACCATCAGTTCAAATTTACCTTCCTTAGGATACCATAAACCATAATCCTCTATCTTTTTTAGGTATCTTAAGATCCTTTTAGTAGCAATCATGTGTGATTCTCTTGGATTAGCAGAAAATCTAGCAACAATTCCCACAACATGTGCTATATCTAGTCTATTGTGAACTACATACATTAGCTTACCAATCATGGATTGATAAAGTGTCTAGTTTACCTCTGTAGTTTCATCTTCCTTAGTTGGTTTACATCTAGTAGCCATTGGTGTTCCCACAGGTTTAGCATCTTCCATGCCAAATGTCTTCAAGACTTCCTTTATGTACTTGGACTGTGTGATGAATATCCCATCACTCTGCTGAATCACTTGAAATCCAAGAAAGAATTTAATCTCTCCGAACATAGACATTTCAAACTCATTCCTCATGTCATCAACAAAAGATTTACATACATGATCTTGACCTCCAAAAATAATATCATCAACAAAAATTTCAGCAATAAGAATAGTGTCATCAGTATCACCTTTCATGTACAAATTGTTGTTTTCACTAGTTCTTACAAATCCAATACTTAACAGGTAAGTATGCAGCCTTTCATACCATGCTCTCGGTACTTTCTTCAAACCATATAAAGCTTTGTGTAATCTACATACCATGTCTCTATTGTCTAGATCAACAAATCCTTCAGGTTGTTCTATGTAGACCTCTTCTTCAAGTATACCATTCAGAAATGTTGACTTCACATCCATTTGATAAACCTTAAATTTATTGTGTGCAACATATGCAAGTAGCATTTTAACTCCTTCCAATATAGAAATAGGTGCACATGTCTCACCATAGTCAATGCCTTCTTCCTGTGCATATCCCTTGTATACCAATCTCACTTTATTTCTTGTCACTTCACCATTTTCATTCAGTTTGTTCCTGAATATCCATTTAGTACCGATAACATTTTTATCTTTAGGTTGGGGTACTAAGGACAAAGTTTTGTTCTTCTCTATTTGTTCTATTTCCTCTTTCATTGCATTAACCCATTCTTCATTCTCTAATGCAACTTTCACATTTTTTGGTTCAAATTCACAAACTAGACATGTACCTTGTCTTGCTTTGCTTCTTGTCTGCATGCCAGCTTGTCTGTCTCCAATAATTTATGTCTTAGGATGATGTCTTCTAACAAAAATAGCTAGTAATTAGTTTCTCCTTTCTTATTCATCCTGTTCATGTTCATGTGCTTGCTTGATAGCTCCATCTTGTTCGTCAGTTTCCCTTTCCTGTTCCTCGGGGTTATTTTCCTGCTGACCGATTATCATAGGTTGCAACTTCGGTAGATAATCAGGAAGTTCAATGTAAGTGAATATACCATATTCTTCTGGTTCCTTTCTTTCCTCTGTGTTCTTGTCATCAAACTCATCAACACGGACATAAGTACTTTCAATTATCTTATTTGTAACCTTATTCAGACATTTGTATGCTTTACTCTTAGTAGAATATCCTAGGAATATTCCTTCATCACCTTTAGAATCAAATTTCCCATTTCTCTCATCTTTCAGAATAAAACATTTGCTTCCAAAAATCTTGAAATAACTTACAGCAGGTTTGTGTCCAAACCATAGCTCATAAGGTGTCTGGTTGGTGTCCTTCTTCAGTTGTACTCGATTAAGCACATATACAGCTGTGCTGACAGCTTCTCTCTAATATGTCTAAGAAAAATTATTTTTTATCATCAGTGTTCTAGCACAATCAATTATTAACCTGTTCCTTCTTTCAGCAATCCCATTTTGCTGAGGTGTCCTCGGTGCAGAGACATGTCTCTTAATACCATGCTCATTACAGAAATTAGTAAATTCATCAGAGATAAATTCACCTCCTCTATTAGATCTTAAGCATTTAATTTCTTTACCAGTCTCTTTTTCTACCTTTTCCTTATACCACTTAAACATTTTAAAAGCTTCAAATTTTTCTTTTATGAACATAACTGTCATCAACCTAGTGTAGTCATCAACAAAAAGAATAAAGTATCTATCACCATAATAACTCTAAGTTCTCATAGGACCACATAGGTCAGTATGAACCAACTCAAGTATCTTCTTTGTTGAGTAGTCTTTGCTCTTAAAACTAGACTTAGTCATCTTACCTTTCTGACATTCATGACACATTGCATGATCCAATTTTGATAAGTTAGGCAACCCTCCAACTCTTTTATTCTTACTAATCTTGATCATGTTATCAAAGTTCACATGGCATAACCTTTTATGCCACAACCATGCATCTTCATCCTTCATTAATAAACAAGAAGACTGATCAATATTAAGATAAAATAGATTACCTCTAGATTGTGTACCAGTTCCGACAAGTCTTCCTTCATCATCATAGATTTTTACCTTTCTTCTCTCAAAAGCAAGTTAGTGGCCTAAGTTATTCAGCTGTGCCACACTTAAAAAATTATAGTTTAGTTCATCTACCCAATATGCATTTTCGTATTTTATTCTATCATTAATCATCAGTGAACCTTTACCTCTTACCATACAGGGTGCATCATATCCCATCCTTACAGATCCTCCATCATATTCATCAAGTAGATCAAATTTATCTATATCACTAGTCATATGATGTGTATAGCCACTGTCTATGATCCATGTATCATTTCTACTTACTTTAGAGATTAGTGTTGTTTCTTCATCTTTCTCTTCTTCCTCTGAATCATCTTTCATAGCAACAAATACTACTTCTACATCATCATCAGTGTCAGATTTAGATTCAAATTCTTCATCTATGTAACATACCTTTTTCCCTTTTTCATAGCTATCTCGGTTATCTCTATTGTTGTATCGGTAGCCTTTGTTGACTCTTCTCCCATAGCTTCCTTAGGATCGGTATTTGGATCTATCATCATCTTCCTTATTCAGACATCTAGCAGTGATGTGGCCAACTTATTTACAATTAAAACATGCTAAAGGTAGCTTATCTCTATACCTTCCTTTACCTTTGGGTAATCTTCTAGCCATAAGAGCTTCAAGCTCATCAAGTTCTTCATCAGTATTACTATCACTATCATTATTCTTATTATTCCTGCTACTAGACTTACCAATCTTCAAAGAGGACATGAAAGCAAAGTTAGAAGAAGGTACAACACTATTTTCAAAGTTATTCAATTCAAAGATTGTAAGCTTACCAATCAGTGTGTCAAGAGTAAGGTTGGATGTAGCCCTTGTTTCATGAATTGCATCCTAATCGCATAAACTAGCAACAAAGTTATGAGAATCTTTCTTATCACTGTTTCATCCTCAATAACTCCATCAGATGCTCTAATAGCATGTACTACCTCTTTTAGTCTATTTGTGTATTGCACAATGTTCTCACCTTCTTTCATCTTCATATCATCAAATCGACCTCTTAGGCTTTCTGCTCTGGCTCTCTTCACATTCACATCTCCACTGTATATTTGAGTCAGTTTATCCCACATGGCTTTGGCATTTGTGCATCCCTTAATGTCTTCAAATTTGGCATCGGTACAGGTAGCAACAAATTCCATCATAGTAATATTGTGGTCATGCCTATCCTTTAGTTGATCAAGTGTCAAGGGACTAGGTGTCGGTTCAATGTAGCTACTCTCCATCAGTTCTAGTGTAGAATTCCCAATTCCAGATATGTGCAACTTCATCCGGCTTTGCCATACTATGAAGTTTTCTTTGTTCAGCTTTGGCACTTCCCTCTTATACATCTTGAGACCTTTTTGCTGGAGTCCTTATAACTTTGTTCTAAGCAACCACAACTTTGATACCAATTGTTAGAATAACTGAGAGGGGGCTAAATCAGTTATCCAGTGTCCCAAAACAAAATGTATAATCCAAAACAAATTCTTCAACTTCTGGTACTTGGTAAACATAAAATACTTTCACTGTTTGTGTTTTTACCGATTGTCAGTCTAAAACTTATAGTAGTTACCGATCAAATCTAACATGTAATATACAAAGTATGATAACAAGAAAATATCACAATCAACACACAACACAAGAGATTTAACATGGAAACCTTGTGAAGGGAAAAACCACCTGGGACCAGCAACCCAAAAATGTTCACTCTTTTGAAGTGAGGTCGGTGAAGACCCAACCCTGTTAAAGGTTTACAAACACAATGTTAGGTGTGACCTTGTTAGAGGATTTTAGACCAGAAGTTATCATCCAACCAGCAGTCACTCTGGGGTTGACAGGGTAATAATGTTCACTCTATGAATGAAACATCAAAAGAATTTCTTAGTCCACCCAGTTAGGAGATTTGACTATGTACAATGGTTAAATATGTAATAGTACATGATCTACCTTGAAACAACTTCGATTGTAGTTTACAGATCAATGTTCAACTCATTCAAATCTTTCTGATCAATATATCACTTCAAATTCAATATTATATCAACCTACTATCCATCGGTAATTACTCTATGTAGCTCGGTAATTGTTCTGCAGCTCAATTCTTATTAACCAGTATGATTAGAATGCATGAAAACTCCTTCATGCGATAATTCTGTAGTATCTTCTTCTTCTGGTGTCTGTCAACAATGAAACCAATGTCTCTTATATAGACAAGTAAATCATTTTCTTTTCCTCCATCAAATTTTGCCGCTTAATCTTATTCATTGATTTTGCCGCTTTAACCTTCTTCGGCTGATGTGTAAGTAACATGTTTCAATCTGCTCCATTAGATCCTTCTTGAATTATGTTAGCCATCGATCTTCATAACAAACCTTATCTGTTACCTCGATTTCATACACTTTACATATCATCACTTTATCAGCTAAACTGATCATTTAATTCCTTTATGTTTTGCTCGGTTAACAAAGAAATGCATCGGTGAACACAAGCTCGGTTAACACTATGGTCGGTATACACTACACTCTATTGGTGTATACTAGAATGCTTTATTTACTGACAACACTGCTTTGTGTCTTTTAGCTCTATTCTTCATCATAGATGAATGCAACATAATAAAGTTGATATCATCAAGTCATAGACTCATCAACAAGTTACTCAGTGTATTCCTTATCCTCATCTGACATATACTTCTTCCTCATGTAGATATTTCTATTCTTCATCTCTTTCACCTTTCTTCAGATGTGTCGGTATAGTAACTTACAAGATAAGTATTGTTAAGTTAGTTGACATCAATGACAACATAATACTAATTTAATCATCTTGCATATCTAATTAGCAACTCCTCAGTGATCTTCAATCATAGATTCTTCATTCAGTGTTCTGAAATAGTTGTAGTTCATTAATTCAAAGCTTAGTTACTCAAAACAAAGTTATTCAGAGAAAGCCTAACAACTTGAGTAAGATCTCTATGGATATGGATCAATTGTAGAAAAATCTTGATAAAGCTCTTAAACAGATTGATATTCTTATTGAAGAAAGAGATACTCTAAAGGATAAATATGATAATGTGAAAGAATACATTGAGAAACTAAAACAAAAGATAGAATATCTTAAATCAAAGAAAGAACCTATAAGTTAAGTCAAGGATTGTGATGAAGTTTCAAAACTAAAGAAAGAAAATGAGATCCTTAAACATGAACTAAATATTGTAGATCTAAAGTTAATCTTGAAAGATGATAACAACAAAGATGAATCAAATCTGAAATTTGAAAATGCAGATGTGAGATCTAAACTTACCAAAGTGACATATGAACTTGAGACAACAAAATTGCAATATGTTGAACTTGAGAAGTATAATACAATTGTGAAAGGAGAACTAACTCAATCTAAACAACATCTTGAGAAACTATATTCTAGTAGTGAAAAGATTGATGAAAAAATATCCTATCAAAAACCCTCTTATGATAAAACTAGTCTTGGATACCTTGAAGATAAATTCCCAAAGAAGATTGAGGAGTGAAAAGAACCAGATTTAGAACACCCTAAGAATAAAGATGAAAACAAGCCTGATGAATCTAACAAATCTAAAGATATACCTAATCCATCTAAGCAAGATGAACCACCTAAATATTGTGAAGAGAATTCAAAGGTATATGTTTTTCATGCAATTCTTTTGGACACATGAAAAGAGATTGTGTAGGTAAGCAATTCAAACCTATCTCTGGTTATTGTTATAATTGTCATGGTTTTGGACATAGAGCTATTGATTGTAAGAAACCTAGATCTAATGATAATGGTTATAGTAGAATGTTTAGAGATACTAACCCTGCAGATAAGAGATACCTATTGGAGACATGAAAAAAATAAAAAGAGTTATGTGTTATAGATGCAACAAATTTGGACACATTGCCATAAATTGCAGATCACAAATCAGTCAGTCAGGACCAAGATATGGAAACAATGGAATAGTCTGTCAAATATGCAATAAAATTGGTCACACAACGAGGTATTGTAGAATGAACAACATGAGAAATCCTAATCCTAGGAGAAATGAAAAATACACCAAGAGAAATGTGAACACCAAAAATAGTCAAAAAGAAAGTTGCAGTAACTTGGAAGAAGTTAAGTTAAGTTACTTTTAAAGCCATATATCAAGCGATAACACTCAGTATACCAAGAAATCAGACAGGTGAAGTATTTGAGAGAAGAAGAGATCTATAGAAGAGGACAAAGGCATAAGAGAAAGGTATGTAAGGAAACTTTGTGAGATTAAGGATGAAGACCACTTTGAAAAATTCATGAAGAACTCAAGTACACATTTGAGAAGGAAAAGAAGGACAGTAATGATAATGGGAGGTAATTACGAATAGGTAAATAGAGAAACTGAGGAAGCGCTTGTAAAGGTAATTACCTCTAGACTAGGAGAAATAGTCAGTGAATCTAAACAAGCAGTAGAAGAAGAACAACAAACTGAATCATCACCAATTCTGCCACCCTCCATCAACATTTTTGATGATTCTATGAACATTTAAGGCATGAATATCACCATAGACAGAGAGGAAAACCCATTTGATGACCAAGGAGATGATGTTGGAAATTTGATAGAAGTTAATGAGCAAAAGGATGAAGCAGAAAATAAGTAATAAAAAGTGGTAGAGACAAGATTAGAAGAAAAGAAGGAAGAAATTCAGATTAAAATAGCAAAAGAGGAGCATGCGGTGTAAGAAGAGAAGACTGAAATTATTTTACAGACTAAGAGCACAACAAAAATTCCATCTAGACCACCTATTGAATCAATTTTTCCAATTTTAGGACAAGAAGTTGATGATGATGATCAAATAGAGTTGATCTCATCCCTAAATAAGATAATTGGAAAGAATAAGAAGGTAAAAAGCTTGGAAGGATTGTTACTTGAGGTAACCAACAAACTTCAAGGAGTGATATCAACTCAAGTCAGTGAGGTTGATCCCCAAACTAAAGCTAAAGAGGTAATAAAAGTTTTTGACACCAAATTCACTAATTTGTGAGATACTACATCAATCAAAGCTCAAGCAGTCCATGATGCACAATTATTTCAATTTGTTTGTTAGAACATCAAAAATGATTTGGATAACTTGGATATATGCATAAAAGAGTTGAGAAGATGTTTAGAGAGCGGAAAAGCATTGTACATCTAGTGTACACTATCCCACAACCACACATCATAAATATCAAAGAAGATGAAGAATAAGGAAGCAGAGTTGCAAGCGATAGTAAATGATTTACAGAGTCCTAATGTGAAAATTACAGATATTGAGAAGAAAGAAAGAAAAATATATGATGAAATAAGACTTCTTGAGGATGAAAAAGATAGGAAATTGAAGAGATTCTCTCTACTCAGAGAGCATATCTCAATAAAGATCAATAATGTGGAAAATCAACTAGAAGAATGTATTTCATCAAATACATCATATCAAAAGTTCGCATATGCAAACCTTAAGGCAGTTGAGATAGAATCTTATGGATTATATACATTACTCAGTGTTTCTGACTTAGTAAAGAAGACATGGGACAAGGAAATAGAAAATCTGAAGGCTAACTTTGCAAATTGTGTAGCAAGTCTTCCATCTTTTTAGCATTGAGATCATGAAGGTAAATCAATTTTGACATACTTATAGAATTGACACCTTTTTCATTGTTGTCAAAGGGGGATTAATATAGTATGAAAATTGTATGTATGTAGAAGATATTGATATGCAAAATAGTATGAAGTATACTCTTAGGGGGAGTATCATTTTGGAGAAATAAGTAGACATGTATAGACATGTATGATCCACAAATTTTTGTAATGGTCGTATGTTACATTTTTTAAAATTTTGTAATAAAAGTCTTTGGGACTTAGCCAATTTTCCCATATGTTTCCACCAATGAAAAAGGGGGAGATTGTTGGCAATTTGGCTAAGTAGGATATCATAATGTTGTCATTATGGAAACATATACTCAGCATTAAGACAACATAATTGGAGGAAGCAGTTATGTATGAGCGCACTTGAAAATTGTCTAAGTATAATAGTGATTACTAGTCTTCACAGAGACAGTTTTCATTGGCGATGTTCACAGAATCAAGTTCAGTGCATGCACACTTGAACATGGATCATTCTATGTATATCAAAGTCACATGTGAAAGTGAAATTCTGTACAACATGTACAGAAGAAGATATTAATGTTTTACAGAGACACTTTTGAGCCGACCAGAATAGAGCAGAAGATAGAATATAATTATATTGAGTTAAGGGATTATTTTGTTTATCAAAATAATGACTTAACTAATTAGGGAAGACATCCTAGATGTTAACCCTAAGGTAGCATATAATAAATTTATATTTTGAGAAGAGTATAAGGTATTGTAAGCCAACAAGAAGTTATTTTTTAATAGCTGGTATATAAGTAAGAATAATGTAATGCGAAGAAGTATGAAGTGAACAAGTAGTTGTAAGAAGTTGATATATGATGCAAAATTGTATGTTGTAAGAAGAAAAGAATCAAGTACTGTATATCAGAGCAAAGAGCCTACAAAGCTAGATCAAAATAATAAAGTTATTCAGCAACAGTAAAAGGTTTTTGTATCTTACCTTTGTATCTGAAGCTATCATTGTAAATTGCATGTTTGGGTAGTGAGATCATCTTGCAAACACATTTATTTTGTAATAGAAAATCCTAACAAGGTTTAGGCTTCTAACAAGGCCTAAAGTCCTTTAACTGAGACAAAGGCACTATATGTATGTAATAGACTCCTAACATGGTCAACATCCTTAACCAGATACTTTTGATTAGTGGATCCGTTGTGGGTACCATCCCCACCAAGGTTTTTCCCTTGGCCAAGGTTTCCTTGAGAATAAACATGGTGTTATGAGTTCATTCATTTTATTGTTATGCTTATTATTCAGTCTACTTAGTTTATTTTCTTATGCAAGCTTCAAGTTAATTTCTTATATCTATAGTTGGGAAAAAGTAAAAGTTTGTGAAATATTGATTCACCCCCCTGTCAGTATTTCCTATTTCTAACAAGAAGAACCTCAAATGGTTCAAGCTTCAACTGAATTTTGTCCCAGGAATGCTATTGTTCCCTTTAAAAGAACCTACTTAACTGATTATCTAGAGAAGTTCTGTAGTGAGAAGAAGAAGCCTCAGCTCATAGAATTGGCCCACCTAATATTTAGTTTATTCTTTTTAGTTTGTATAATTAGTTTTTGTTTAAAAGAACTCTTTGGAAGGAATAAATAAAGAAAATGCATCAATAAATTGATGAACACGGGGAAGAAATAGAGGATTTAAAAGATAAATTGCAAAGGAAAAACAAGAAAATGAACCATGCTTTAAAGTTGGATGATCAAATTATTTCCTGCAGGCCTCCTCCCAGGGTTTATCCAATATGTTAAAAAGAACAATTTCTTTTGTTTCAGTTAATGATGACCTTTAAAGATAAAGATTTTGAATTTAAACCAGTTAAATAATTCTATGGTCTATACCAATATCTTCCTTCCTGGCAAAAAAATCTACTTTGTGAACTTTACCTCCATAATTTTATCATCCTCGATGAAACTGATTGGAATCCTCTACTCTATATTGGAGATATACATCTAAAAGCTCTAATGTCATGGATGCATAATGAGACCAACTATGATAGGCAGTTGGATGCTTACAAAGATCAGGAGAGATTAGAAAATTTACCCTTAAGGGCTAAAAGTAGTAAGCCTGATATTTTATCAAGGGACTGGTTAAATCTTATGGAAAAATAAAAGAAGAAATGAGTGAGAGAATTTTTGTTGTTAGAGAGAAAGTTTAGAAAGAATATCAAGGAATGCCCTATTTTAATTTTTAGTGAGCTCTAGCAGGTGCCAGAAATAGGTGGAGTAGAATGCCAGAGGCTTTCAAGAAATCAGAGCCACATAGCCCCCTCAACCTTGAAGCAACCATAAATAGGGCACCCAAGTATATGCAATTGGGGAGGCAGATTCAGCATGAACTTCAATGTCCTCTAAAATTTCAGCCACCAATGCTCATGTTTCCTCTGTATGATGTTAATGCTACGAAGATAGATCAGCTTTAGGAGGATTAAAGGATGGATTACTGGGAGAACACCAAAGGATTTTATTATACATTCAAGAGCAAGAGAAGAGGAAAGACTGAAGTTGGGGAATTCAGAGGAATGGATAATAAATGCAATGCTTGAGGACAAGCATTATGATCATATGGGTAAAATGATGGGTCTATAATTTGTCCTTATTTTACCATGTTTTTATGCTTTGTTTCAAACATTTATAATACACTTGTTATACCTTTTCAATATTTGAACTTGTGAATATGTTATAAGTACAGTCAAACCATCAAAACGTATGGGTAGATAATAGTTGATATACTTTTCCAAATATCATACATATATTATAGTATTTTATATAGTTGTTTGAATGTGTGCTCTTTGGATTATTTGACTGGTTAAATGCTTGAAGATATGTATATGCTACTAACTTACCAGGGAAAGAGGAATGACTGAAGAATGGATCAATGAGCATTGATGAAAAGTGAGGAAGACTCAGTCATGATGATAGAAAGTCATTATGGTACCGCAGGGAATGCTTGATAAATTGAAGGAACCGTTCCAGGAAATATAGGAACACGCTTACGCGATATCTTCTCTATGATAAAAAAAATTTAAGCGGTTATGTAGCCTTTATGTTATGTTGTCATGGACTGCTGCACTCTCCTTTCTTTATGGCATGAATTAGTTAGAAGTTATCTTTTGTGTTCAACTAAGCATTGATCCACTATATAAAGGGAGATGATGGTTAGATAGAAATTTAGTTAGATGGTTGTATTATTGATATAATTTGAAGAAAAATTACTTTTCCAGTTTTGTGTGTTATCTCATGATAATGTAATTAGTTTTATGGAAATACAATGAAGAAGTGATTTTGAGTTCCATTTTGTGTTGGTAGCTAGCAGAAGCTGACCAAGGGGACCCACTTGGAATTTGGATTAGATTAGAGTAGATTAAGTTGTTTCAGCATTTAAAACAATTCAAGTAGATTTCACTATTCTTTCCTATAGCACTATACATTGTGTATGTTCCTGCAACACTTGCAGAGCAGAAATAATTATTATGGATGCTTTGAGTTGACAAAATAGATTAGGATTGATGTTATAGTTTTCAACACCATTTTCATTAGTAGATGTGTGTGTTTAAATTCCTGCATCAATAGTGAAAATTTCTTCCATGTATTTTCCTTCTTGTAGCTTAAGCAAAATGAATCCATGAGAAACTTAGTGCACAAACCGTGTTGTACCATATTAAGTATACATCCCTAGGTTGACAATTTAAATGCACTTCATGATAGGGAAAATGATACTTAGTTTGAATGTACTATTCCTAGAAGAAGCCATGGCATGATTATTATTACCTATTATGGGGTTTTTCATGCATGCTATTTATGATTATTTTTATTAAGTTTTTGTAACTTCTGTAAAAATCTAAAAAAAAATCATAACCCTCCTCTTAAGGTTAGTGTAGGAAGTTGTTTTACTACCTTAACTTCCTTTCAATAATTTCTAATTCTTTATCATCTAAGCACACATCTATAAAATTCATTACAAGTCTTAACTCCTTCATGTAAGTGTAGTTTAAGTATAAGAAGCATCAAGCTACAAAAAATTATCCTCAAGTATGGTTTCATGATGAATACTGTTATGATTTATCATGTTATTGCATCAACACTTGGAGGACTTATTTAAAGAGCATCATAGTTAATATTCCTAAGATAATATCATTTGAAGTAAACACTTCAATTCTCATTTATCCTCTACTCTAAAAAAGGTAAGCTCCTTTTTTCACCATCATTGTTGTAATGAAGGTGGAACACTAACACATGTTTTGATGTTGGAAAGCCCCTATTCAATTCAATTGTGAAAGTCAACAATGAAATTTTGAGGTATTTTTGGTAGAGTTTTCAATGTGAGGAATATGGGATAAAGCTTTATTTACATCTTAAGTTTATGATTCAGTTGTTTAGGCTTGGAGTTCTACAATTATCCAAAAAAAACTTCTTTAAAGTATTTTTTGTTGATTCTCAAGGTTGACAACATCTCACTTGACACTTAAAAAGTAATATTTTTCAATAAAATGAGTACAATTAGAGGTCATTTATTAGACACAAAAGGCCCTATATTAGGGAATTTTATGTCTATTTGGCAGTCTCCATGAACATTTTTTGAAATTCTATTTTTATTATTTAAATATAGTTACTTTTGTTTTTTCATTTATACAATTTACGTTTGTACCCCAAAATTAAGATTTAGTAAATAAATTTTTTAAAATCTGTTGGTTCCTTCTCTTTGAAAGGGCTTGTGACTTGCTTTAACATTTGTGACTTTCTTGAGTAAATTTCAGAAAAGGATGGAAGCTAGTTGGTTGAAATGTTTGAATGAAAATTGGTTAATAATGGGTGATTTTAATACCCCCCTTCAAGAAGCTAAAATTTTTGGAGGACCCTAAGTCTAGGTGGAGATAAGAATGGAACTTATGGAGTTTATCAACAACAATGACAATGCATGATGTTGATCTTCAGGGTGCTTCTTATACTTGTACTAATAGGAGGGCTAGGGATGAGCTTATTCAAGTGTGATTGGATAGGGCGCTTATATCAAATGAATGGTTGGTCAATTTCTCTCTCCTTGATGACTCTCTCAAGAGTGGTTTCTGATCACTTCCCTATTACTTTTGTTACTGATGTTGTTGTGGGTAGAAGGAATTTCCCTTTTAAGGTTGAGAAAATGTGGCTCTCTCACCCCAAGATTAAGGATTGTATTATAATTTGGTGGAATATCTCTATGGATGGTACAATGATGCTTAAGGTGGCTAAGAAACTTAGATTTGTTAAAGACAACATGAAGTATTGGAAGAAAGAGGTGTTTGGAAATATATTTTCCTTGAAGTCTAGGATTCAGTTGGAACTAAAGTAGATTAAAGATAAAATCCAAGTAGAGGGCTATGTGGAAGATTACTTGGATAAGAAAAATGAGATCCTAATCAAATATCATGACATTATTGTGAAGGAGGAAGAATTATGGAAACATAGATCAAGGTTTTTATGGCTGGAGGTTGGTGATATAAATAGTAGATTCTTTCATATGAATACTCTAAAACAAAAAGGTATGAATATAATTTCACATATTTCTAGTACAATGGTATTATGTTGCATAAGGAGGAAGACATTCAAGGGGAAGTTATCCATTTTTTCTTGCCTCTTATCTATTGATCCTAGATTGGATGGTGAGGCTCTGAGAAAATTTCTTGAGGCTATACCTAAGCTTATTGGTGAGGATAAAAATAGATGGTTTATTTCTATTCCTTCTACTAATGAGATCAAAAGAGTTGTCTTCTCGTTTGAAGGTAAAAAATCCCTGGGCCTAGATGGTTTTCCTATGTTCTTTTTTCAAACCTTCTACAATATTGTTGAGACTGATGTTGTGAATCTTTTCAAAAAATTCTTTGGAGCTAGGAAACCACTTAAAGAGATGAAATCTACTTTTATTGTGTTGGTTCCTAAATTGTCTGGTGTGTCCTCTCTAGACTGTTTTCATCCTATCAGCCTCTATAACTCCTATAAGATTATTTCCAAATTTTTAACTTTTAGATTACTGGTTCTCTCGCCTTCCATTATTTATCCTTAGCAAAATGGTTTTCTCCTAGGGTGATAGATTTTTTATTCTATTATTACTATGCATGAGAATATTCACTCTTTGGAGCTTTCTAAGATGCAAGGATTCTTGATGAAGTTAGATTTATGTAAAGCCTATGATTAGATGGATTGAAATGTATTACTCAACATATTAAGGGATTTTGGATTTGGAGATAGTATTATTTGTATTATTTAGTAGTTGATCTCTAATTCTTCTTTTGGTGTTATTGTTAATGGTTCCCTGTCTCATTTTTCCAAGCCTTCTAGATTCCTTAGGTAGGGAGATCCTATTTGTCCCATCCTCTTTACTATTATGGATGAGAGTTTGTGTAGATATTTATACAAATTATCTTCTAAGGGGTCTCTCATAGGGTTGAATCCTTCATCTTCTAGCTTGGTGTGGTCTCACAAATAGTTTTTAGATGATACTACCTTGATGGGAAGTTCCGCTATTTAGGAACATAGAACCTAGAAGCATACTTGGAATCTTTATGTTTATTCTTTTGGTCAGTTAATAAAATGTAGAAAGATTTCTCTTGTTTCTAAATACTCTGGTTGATAGAAAAAGGAAGATTGTGGATATTCTTTATGATGCAAGGTATGATGCAAGAGGGGCCAAACAATGGCACACCCTAATGATCCAAGCCTACCCAACACATGCAGAAGGAAAAAAACACAACAGTGAGAGAGAGAATGCAGAATCTATCATATATTTTCATGAAATAGAATGATACATGCCGAGCTGTAAGGCCTTCCCGGTTAGGGCCAGATATTACAATGAATCATAGAAGTCCTCAAACATGTGAGGATTTGTTAGAATCTCTACTTCTATCTTTTACTTGCTCCTTTGCAAAATTGCCTCCTAAACTCTAAACCAACAACTATATTTATACAAGAAGCTACCGAACTGAGTTGGCCTTCAGATCCATAATCAATGGAAGGAATGGTCAAATATGGGACCACATGCTTCCCAATGATGGATACCAACGTTAAATACGTGATCCAATATAAATGCACAAGTCATCCACAACAAAAACTAAAACTAAACCTGTCAGTAAGAAAGATAACTGAGCAACAGATAGGCAATGTCGAGCGCTAGTGAAATAACTAACCACCTAGGAGATAACTGACCACACTTGGTAACCAAAGGAAACTGACCAACTACCAACCAACTTGGTCAAAGAAGGAACTGAGAAACACAGACAAAATCCAAATTGTTTTTGGTGACACAGAATTGCCAAGGACCCGAGATGCTCCTGCATCAGACACCTGGGTTATTTGGAAATGATTCTCTAAATCATTTGGTAGGTCTGGTCTGAGTTGCATCCAACTTAGACTGTGAAATCCATGAACTATCTTCCATCAGTCTATTCTTCCATTTTACTAGATATTCCATATATCATTTTCCTCTTGTACTCTTGCCAACTCTTTCCTTCAAAATCTGTTCAACTTCATCATTCTACTTCTTAGGATATTCTGTTGGAACTGTTACTTCTTCATCAGGTTCATGGTACTCATACAAATCACAATGTTGAAAATAGGTGATATGTCCATGTCATCAGGTAACTCAATCTCATATGCATTTCCATTGTAAAATTTCTTCAGAATTTTGCAAGGTCCAAACTTCTTCATCTTCAGCTTCCCATATGTTCCAACAGGAAATTGACCCTTCTTTAAATGAACCATTACTTCATCACCAACATCAAAAGTTTTATGTCTCTTAGATCTATCTGCTCTGTCTTTGTATTTCTAATTATTGTCTTCCAGCTTCAGCTTCACATCTTCATGCAATGTCTTCATGTATTCAGCAAACTTTATTCCTTCAGCACTTTTCTTATTCTCATCAGAAATGTCTCTCAAATTAGATATTCCTCTTGGTTGTGTGTCATTCACAATCTCAAATGGTGTCTTTCCAGTACTCCTATTCATTGAATTATTGTATGCAAACTCTTCTTGTGCCAACATAGAATCCCAATTACTCGGTGTGTCTCCAACTAAACATCTCAAAAGATTTCCCAAACTTCTATTCACAACTTCAGTTTGTCCATCGGTTTGTGGGTGAAATGTAGAATTATATTTCAACTCAGTGCCAAATTTCTTCCAAAGGGTTTTCCAAAAGTATCCAACAAATTTACTATCTTGGTTAGAGATAATATTCCTTGGTAATCCATGCAATCTGATAATGTCCTTAAAGAAAATATCTTCTACATGTACTGCATCTGATGTCTTTCTGCAAGGTATAAAATGTGCCATCTTTGAAAATCTATCCACAACAACAAATATAGAATCATTACCTCTTACTATCTTTGGTAAGCCAAGAACAAAGTCCATACTTATGTCAATCCAAGGTTTCTCAGGAACAACAATCGGTGTATACAATCCAATATTTTTCCTTACTCCTTTTGCAACTTGACAAATTCCACAACTTTTCAGAAATTTTTGAACATCTTTATACAACTGTGGCCAATAGTATTTCTCCTTAAGAAAATTCCATATTTTATCAATACCAAAATGTCCAGCCAAACCACTACTATGTTTCTCCTTTATTAGATTAGTTCTCATTACTCCTCTTGGTATACACAATTGAATACCTTTAAACAACATACCTTCCTAAATAAAATATTCATCTCATTTAGTATCTTGTTGATCTTGAATAGGTGCTCTGCACTTTCTCCATGGCTCAGAAAAATTAGGGTCAAACTCATAAGAATTTCTCATCTCATCAAAATGAAGAACTTCAATTTTCATCTCGGTCATCAAAGATCTTCTACTCAATGCATCAGCAACTTGGTTAGTGACTCCACTCTTATGCTTTCTCACAAATGTATAACTTTGCAAATACTCAACCCATTTCATATGTCTCTGATTCAACTTATTTTGACTACCCAGATATTGTAAATCCTTATGATCAGTATACAACAAAAATTCACTTGGTATTAAATAATGTCTCCATTTCTTCAGTGCTTGAACAATAGCATAGAATTCTTGATCATAAACATAATATTTCCTTCTAGCATCATTCAACTTTTCACTAAAGAAAGCAATAGGTTTACCTTCTTGACTCAACATGGCTCCAATTGCACTTCCACTTGCATCACATTCTACTTGAAATACTTTACTAAAATTAGGTAATGCCAAAATAGGTAATTTAACAACTTTCTGCTTCAGAGTCTCAAAACTTTTATCAGCTCCATGTGTCCACTTGAATTCTCTTTTGTCTCCTCTCATAGTCTCAGTCATAGCATTACAAATTGAACTGAAATTCCTTATGAACTTTTGGTAAAAACTTACCAAACCATGAAATAATCTTACCTCACTAGCATTTATAGGTGTAGGCCAATTCAAAATAGCTTCAACCTTTTCAAGATCCATCTTCAAACCATCAGCTAAAATAACAAGTCCCAAATACACAATCTCTTCTTTCATGAATGAACACTTTTTCAGATTTATCAGCAACTTTTCCTCTTTCAATCTTTGCAAAACTTGTCTAAAATGCAACAAATGTTCTTCTCTGGTCTTACTAAATATCAAAATATCATCAAGATATACAATCACAAACTTACCCAAGAATTTCTTCATAACTTCATTCATCAACCTCATAAAAGTACTCGGTGCATTAGTTAAACCAAAAGGCATAACCAACCACTCATACAAACCTTCTTTTGTCTTGAAAGTAGTCTTTCATTCATCACCTTCTCTGATTCTAATCTAATGATACCCACTTTTCAAATCAATCTTTGTGAAATACTTTTCTCCAGTCAAACTATCCATTATGTCATCTATTCTCAGTATAGGAAACATATACTTCACTGTTATCTTGTTGATCGCTCTAGAATCAGTACGCATTCTCCATTCTCCATTCTTCTTTGGTGCCAATATAGTAGGTACTACACAAGGACTCAAACTTTCTCTGATCAAACCTTTCTCCAGCAACTCTTGAATCTGTCAGTTCAATTCCTGATTCTCGGTAGGTGTCAACTGATTAGGTGCCTTATTCAGTAAACTAGCTCTAGGGATTAGATCCATACAATGATAAATGCTTCTTTTCGGTGGAAAACCATCAGGTACATTATCAAAAATGATATCACTACACTTGATGAGTAACTTATCAATCTCCTCAAGGACATTATCCTCTATTTCTTACTCAATTTGTTAGGGATCATAGCAAAACATACATCATTCTTCTTCAAAGAGTTAACAAACTTTCTTCCTTCCATCAAACAAACTTTCACAGATGTGCAAACATTACTAACAGGTTCTTCCATCAATGGTAACAAGATTTTTTTCTTTCCATCAGCCACAATAGTATACTTATGCAATCTCCCATCATATATAGCATGTCTATCATATTGCCAAGGTCTACCCAACAAAATATGACAACAATCCATAGGCATGATATCACATAAAACCTTATCATAGTATTTTCCAATCTTCAAATTCACATAACATTGTTCACTTACTAGGAGTGTACTCATATTTGATCTATGGAATCTGATAGGACTTCGGATGCACCAACCTTTCCAACTGCAATTTTGTGACCATCTCTTTAGATGCTAGATTCTCCGAGTTACCACTATCAATAATTACCTTCCAAAATTTGTCAGAAACTCTACAGCTAGTCTTGAACAAACTTTTCCTTACCGGATCTTCCTTCTTGCTTTCATTCCACAATGCTCTCCTTACCATCAAGTTATTTTCTTTCTTAGGTTCATTCGGTGACTCTTCTTGCACCAAAGCATTTCTACTACTACCAGCCTTCTTACTAGCCTCTGTACATTCAAAAGATCTATTTCCTTATTCTCCATAATTATAACAAGTTCCTCAAAAACTTCCTCTGCCATAACCACATTGGTAGTTACTACCTCTACCTCTAGATGAACTTTCACCTTTCCACTCGGTCTTGCCTTTGTCCTGATTTGTCTTTTCTAGTTTAGATCTACCATTTTCACCATTGGATCTAAGTCTTGCTCTAGGAAATCTACCACCTCGACCTCTTTGTCTTTTCTCATGTCTCTTGTTCAATTTCTCCTTGGCCTTCAAAGAAAATTGATAAGCCTCTTCAATGTTCTCCAACTTGACCATACTAATTTCCTCTTGGATGGAAACTCTCAAACCATTCAGGTATCTACCAATTCTTTCCACATCATCTTCATCATGTCTAGATTTGATATCCAATCTATAGAATTCCTCAATATATTCTTTTACTGAGCTATCTTTATGCCTCAAACTTTGCATTCGCCGAACTAGGTTAATCTGATAATCACAAGGTAAGAACTTTCCTTTCAATTTGTTCACCATTTTATTCCATACCTTGATTTTGTCTTTGCCTTTCCTTTTCCTATCCAATTGTAGATGTTCCAACCATAAGGATGCATGACTTTTCAACTTTGTACTTGCAATCTTCCTTCTTATCCTTAGGAATGTTTTCATATTCAAAGTACTTTTCCATCTCAATGATCCAGTCCACCAATTCATCAGAATCTAGCTTTCCACCATACTCAGGAGGATTGAAATGTGGTGTTGACTTCAGACTTGACAAAGCCTTCAAAAATCTTTCTTCACCTTGATCCATAATAGGTGCAAGTTCTACATTCGCTTGTTCTTCTTCAACTTCATCATCACTAACATCTTCAAGATGTCTGCCCCTTCTTTGGGCTATTTTAAGAGCTTCTAACCTAGCAGCAATCTGCCTTAGCATATCTACCAATCCTAGATTTGCATCTCACCTTCCACGAACCATCTTGAAAACCCTCTACAATTGCAGGTCAGATCGCAATCTGCTACCCCAAAATAATCAACTAGGGCTTCAAGAGGAACCTACAAACCTAGATCCACAGACCTAGATCAAGATCTCACCTCACTCTGATACCACCTGATGCAAGGAAGGATGCAAGAGGAGCCAAAGAATGGTGCACCCTAATGATCCAAGCCTTCCCAACACATGTGGAAGAAAACAAAGACAACAATGAGAGAGAGAATGCAAAATCTTTCATATATTTTCATGAAATAGAATGATACATGTCAGGCTATAAGGTCTTGGCCAGATATTACAATGAATCACAGAAGTCCTCAAACATGTGAGGATCTATCAGAATCTCTACTTCTATCTTTTACTTTCTCCTCTGCAAAACAACCTCCTAAACTCTAAACCAACAACTACATTTATACAAGAAGCTACCGAACTGAGTTGGCCTTCAGATCCATAATCAATAGAAGGAATGGTCAAATTTGGGACCACATGCTTCCCAATGATGGATACCAAAATTAAATCCATGATCCAATATAAATGCACAAGCTGGCCATAACAGAAACTAAAACTAAACCCATCGGTAAGCAAGATAACCAAGCAACAAATAGGAAATGCCAAGCACCAGTGAAATAACCGACCGTCCAGGAGATAACCAACCACACTCGGTAACCAAAGGAAACTGACCAACTACCGACCAAATCAATCAAAGTAGGAATCAAGAAACACAAACAAACTCCAAATTTATTTTGGTGACACAGGATTGCCAAGGACCCAAGATGCTCCTACATCACTTTGTTGTGATATAGGATCTCTTCCTTCCTCTTAACTTGGTATTCCCCTTTGTTCTAAGCCCCCATAATATTTTGGAACTCTTTGGTGGATAGGATTAATAAAAATTTGGCTAGATGGAAATGATCTTCGCTAAGTCAGGGTGGAAAGATTCAACTTCTTAAGTCTACTCTTCAAAATATAAAAGTTTACACATTGATTATTTTCAAGATTCCCACTAAGTTTATGGATATTATTGATAAAATATAGAAGTGTTTCCTTTGGTCAAGAGTTGAAGAGAGGAAATACATGTCATTAGTTTCAAGGGAGAATGTTTGTAATTCAAAGAAACTTGGGGGATTTGGTATAAGGTGCATCGAGGTCTTAAATAAGGCTCTCCTTCCTAAAACAATTTAGAGAACATTTGAAAACAAAAGGGAGTGGAATTATATCTATCATAGTAACTAATTGTATAGAATTCATTTTCTCAAGGATTTCCTCAATTCTACTTTTGTCCTAGTTGGATCCCAACTATGAAATAATATTTTGAAGGCTAGAAAAGTTTCTTCTTTGGGTGCTTGCTAGAGGGTTGGGGATGGTCGACATATCCATTTATGGGAAGATACCTATATTTCTAATTAATTGATATTATTTCATCCTTCATTTACCCCTTTTATGGATGATTGCAAGGCTATATTTTGTGAATTTGTCGCTAACTATTGGCAAGATAATTCTTGAGTAAATTTCACTATGGTGAGTGAAGCTCTTTGGCCTATTCAACTTTCTCTTAATTATCAGATGATTACCCCTGGCTCTATTGATTTTTTGATATGGAGAGGTACCTCTTCTAGTCACTTCTTAGTGGCTGCTATTTTCTTCTTGATGAAATCTTCTTCTTTTCCCCTCCTCTCTAGGCTAAAGCTTAGGTTAAAGACCTTATTCCAAAAGTGAATATTTTCCTTTGGATTCTTCTTCAAAAAAAATTCTAACTATTGATAATCTATGTCAACGAGGATTTATGCTCCCTAATAGATGTTATTTGTGCTTGAAGGAGGAAAAAATGGTTTCTTACATTTCTCTCCACTGTGTTTATACTCATGAGGTATGGAAAATAATTTTTCTGAAATGGAACTTATGTTGGGTGTTTCCTTTCCAATTCAGGATATTTTTCTTCAGTGAATGTTCCCATCTATAACCAAGTCATTAAGGTTCTTTGGTCTTATATCTTTCCACACCTGATTTGGAGTGTGTGGAAAGAAATAAAAAATTAAATTTTTAGGGATACTTCTCTTCCCCCTGAGGTGGTTTCTGAGAAAGTATTTAGAGCCATTTAGGAGAATATCAATCTCTTGGGGGAAGCTCACTTTAAGAGTTATTGTATTCCTTGCTCAAATTTTGATTCTAGGGTCTATAAGGAGTGGCATCTTAACATTGATATCACTAAGTCTCTTGGTTTGAGTAAGAAATATAGAGAAGGATTAGTGTGGTGTTATCCTCCTAAAGGGTGGGTGAAGATCAACTTTTTTGAGGTGGCTAAGGGAAATCTAGGGCCGTTTGAGTGTGGGGGAGTGACTAGAGGAGAAAATGGTAGATGTTTGGTGGTAGTGGCACTCCCCATGGGTAGCCAAAAAAACCACCTTGCAGAATCTATGGAGCCTTTTAGATATTATATATTGCTAGGAAACTTAGGTGCAAAAAGGTCTAGATAGAAGGTGATTCCAATAATATTATCAAATGTCTTAAGGGGGAAAATAGATCTTCATGGACTATTGAGAGCCTTATTAATTCCTCAATTAATATTATACAATCCTTTAAAAATTATGCTATGACTCATGCCTATTGTGACATAAATTTAGTTGTTGGCTACCTTGATAATAAGGGATCATATCAAAATCTAAGAGGACTTGGTATGGGGAGGAAAACTTGGGAGATGATGTCAAGGCCCTTCTATCCTATAATCAAACACATGGAAAATATGCTAATTTCCCTACTAGTTTTAATGATTCCATGTACCCAAGTTGATATCATTTGAAAGTGTGACCAATGTTAGAAGGCTCTTGAAGTTATTAATTCCATGTAATCTCTACATGTTTTATGGGTTATTTGGGGCTTTTCTTGGATTTCTAACCTTGTGTAGTGTTGGTTGTTTTTCTTTCCCTTATAGTTGTAGAATTTGCCATTTGGTGTCATGGGAGGGGGGGGTGGGGTAGACAAAGAGTTGAACCTATGAATTTTGATGCTTGGAGGAGGGTGAACCCACAATAGTGGGTTACATTTTTTTGCCTGAACGGACACTGAACACTAAATTTTGAAAAACAAATTTAGATTCGGATGCATATTGTCGTTAAACCGTTTGAAATCAGAAGATGAAGTAAACTACAGTCTTTTAAGATTTTTTGTCTAGATTCTAAATATATTTTTGATTTTTATTTTTGAATTTATTTTAATGGTTATTTCTTTCTCCCACGAAAATTGGTATGTTGCTGAAAATGTCATTTTCAAAGAGTTACATTGTTTTCATAGAGCATAACTTTTTTTCTAAAATAGATATCAATGTGATTCTTTCGAATTTAGTTTTTTAAAATCCATACAAAGGGCATGAAATTAGTTTAATGAAATTATCATGATTATTTCATATTTTATTAATGTTTGAAGTTGACTAAACTGTAATTTTAACATACCTTGATTACATAGCTTATAACTTGTCGTGTATTTGTCCAAATTCATTTTTAGTTTTTTTGATAGAAAGATAACTTCAATACCTAGGGCATAGATATTTTTTAGAATTTTTTTTCTCTTATTTACTATTTTTCCATAAGCGTCAAACATAGAGGTAGACATATGGTGAAATATCTATATTTAATAAAACTAAAAATACAAAGTCATAATAAAATTAATATATATTAACATTGTAATCATTGGAAAGATTTTTCTCAGTAGTACCTTACTACATAGATAGTTTTGTCAAATGGATTCATTTGATTTTCCAAAAGATAAATTCATACATCATATATTATATATGGGCTATGCGATCATGCAACAGCCAACCAAAGGTTGCCACATGTCTACCCCGGGACCAGAGATGTATAATGTAGAATGGGCTATGCGATCATGTGATAGCCAACCAAAGGTTGCTACATGTCTACCTCAGGACCACTGCCAAGGAAGTCAAACCCTTTCGGAGGATTGGACGGTTGTCACAAAAGCGCATGGCCCTGACAAAAACCTTGCACTTTAATGACAACCGTTGATCCTCTGACACATCAGGACCCTCTGCCAAATCCAAAAAGCAAGTCCCACGACCACCGCACTTGCGCACTTAGAAAAGCAAATCGCCAGGCAACCTTACAAAACTGGGACCCACACGAATAGGTGGCAAGCGGTCGCATGATCGCATGTCAGAAAAGTATGACATGCGGCCATGCGATAGCCAATAAGAATGTTCCACCTGTGCCCCCTCTGACATCGGGCCCACCATCTAGTCAGACATGCAGAAATTAAGCAAAGTCGAAAACACACAAAGTTTTCGGCATCAAAAGACAAGTGCGCAAAGCCTGAAGGCAAATGGTAAAAAATAATGAAGGTTTTCGGCAAAGGATAAAAAACAAACAGGAATAGCGACAGACCAAAAGGTAGTAGGGAAACCAAAAACAACATGGGTTTTCAAAAACACTGTGGATTTTTGACACTGTGGCAGAATTTTAAAAATTGCTTCCTGCAGACCTTAGAAATTGAAAATCCTTCTGGGTTTTGCACATTTGGAGATGCAGATTGGACTAGACCTAGGTGAAAACAAGAGGAACATAGGGTAGGAGCATAAACCACAAAACATGCAAGGAAATAGGCCATTTTAAAGGACTTTGCAATGACTGGAAAAATAGCCTAACCGTGGCTCTTTCTGGGGACATGTATCTCCTACAGATACAATGAGAAAAAAGAATCTACTGGAAGAGAAGACCACAAAATTTTGAACCAAAAACAACCCTAAGAGACCTAGGGAAGAAACCTAACTACTGCTAATGGAAAAAGATACCTCAAGAGAAGTAAAAATTTAGGAATTGTCCATGAACATGCAATTCCAAAGTGCCACCAGTTAGATCTTTCAGAATATATGAATCTGCTCCCCACTTACTTTCAATGAGATAAGGGCCCAATCAAATAGGATCAAACTTACCATGCCATCCCCTATCCTCCAATTTGGCATTCCACATTAGAACAAGATCATCAATTTCAAAACTCCTTTGAGTTGCTCTCTTATCAAACAAATTTTTACACTGTCGCTGCAAATTTTCATTTTTCTCATGTGCATCCTTTCTTATCTCCTCCAACTAGATTAACTCATCCATCCTTAGCCTCATTTCATCTTCTAAGTCCTCATCATATGCCTAGATGAATGTATACATTTGCAATAGATTGTTCTGAGGTAATCTAGCACTTATCCCATATACCAGGTCAAATGGGGCACAACCTATGGCTTTCTTTATAGTCACTCTGTCAGCCCACAATGCCCACCAAAGTTTTGAGTCCCATGCTTTCTTATTTCTGTCCAACACCCTTTTGAGAATCTTTATCAAGCTTTTATTACTGGATTCTGCCTGGCCATTCCCTTGTGGATGGTATGGAGAAGAAAATGAAATGTGTATCCCATAATTCTGACAAAAGTCACCAAATTCTTGAGATCTGAAACACATTGCATTGTCTACCACAATTGTTTCTGGGCAACCAAATCTAGTGAGAATATTTTGTATTACAAAATCAATTACCACTTTACTAGTAGCCCTTCTAGTGGGAATAGCTTCAACCCACTTAGTGAAATAGCCTGTTGCCACTAATATATAGGAATGCACACCACTAGACTTGTTTGGAATTTCACCAATGAAATCAATACCCCACTTCTAAAAAGGGGCCTGAACTGAGACTGGCTTGAGTGGAAAATTCCCACTAAATTTCAACTTTCCTGCAAATCTCTGGCATGCATCACATTTCCTTACAAACTGATGTGTGTCCCTAAAAACTGTAGGCCACCAAAATCCAGACCTAAGAATCTTGTGGGCTGTGGTCTTTGCCATATAGTGTCCTCCACACACAACTTGATGCATTTCTTCCATTAGAGTCTTAGATTTTTCATGATCCACACATTTTAGCAATACTCCTTCATTGCTTCTCCACCACAACTCACCATGAATAATGGCATACCTTGATGACTGTAACTTGATAGTCCTCCTCTTATTTTCATTCATGTAAGGGGGGAGGAACAACTTGTGCAAGTAATTGATGACATCTTTATACCAATCACAGTAATCCATATCACAAATATATGGCCTCTCTTCCTCTTCTAGCATATTCAGATGATTAGCAATCAGATTACTTTGTGCCATCAACTTTGCAAGGCCTAGGCCTCTCACAAATTTTGTAATCTGAATATCTATATTGAATTCTTGGATCTTGTTGATCCATCTACATCTTTTTCCTAATACTTCTTGTTGCACTAATATATCTTTAACAGTAGCACTAGGGACATAAGCAACCACCTTAGCTCCCACAAGATAACACCTAAAAGCCTTAACTAGTTTGACTAAGGCATAAGCCTATTTTTTAGTGATATCATATTTCAATTCTACTGCATGTAAGGACTTGCTAAAAAATGATATAGGTTGCTCATATCCATCTAAGTTCTTTTGCAATAAAACTGTTGCAACCGTATGATAAGAAGCAAAAGAGAAAATCTGCATGGGGCTTACCATAATCAGGGGTCCTCAAAATAGGTGTATCATTAATGGCCTGTTTGATATTCTTGAAAGACTCATTTGCTCCTTCATTCCATTCTACTTTTGCATTTTTCTTCAACATTCCAGAGATGGGAATACAAATTTCTGCAAAGTTTGTAACAAATCTTCTTAGAAAATTTACCTGCCCAAAGAAAGACTGTACTCCTTTAGCATTTCTTGGTGGTGAGAGCTTGTCTATTGCTATGACCCTTTCTGGATCAATTCTCACTCCATCCTTAGACACAATATGTCCTAAGAGCTTTCCTTCTACAACACCAAAAGAACACTTCTTTGGATTCAAAGAAATCCCATACTCTAGAGCTCTGCTAAAAATCCTTTCTAGATGCTCATAATGCTGATCCTCCTTCTCTGAATATGCTGTAAGATCATCCTGATACACTACTAGGAACTTGTTTATGAAATCAGAAAAAGCCACATCCATAGCTCTTTGAAAGGTTGCTCCTGCATTTGTCAAGCCAAAAGGCATCCTAACATACACATATGTTCCCCAAGGAGTGGTAAATGCAGTGTTGAATTGTTCTGACTCCTTGACCACGACCTGATTATATCCAGAGAAACCATCCATCATGGACATCAACTCTGACCCTGCGACTTTCTGCAGCATATTTTCCATATTAGGGAGACCATAGTTGTCTTTCAAAGAATTGACATTCAGATTTCTAAAATCAACACATAGCCTAATGTCACCAATCTTTTTTCTGATTGGAACCAAATTTGACACCCAAGTAGAATGTCTTACAAGCTTTATAATACCAACATCCATCATCTTTTTGAGTTCATCTTGCATTTTTGGTGCCAAGGTAGGGTTCATAGGCCTTAATTTCTGCCTAAAAGGCTTAGTTCCTTCCTTTAATGGTATCTCATGCTGGAAGAGATCTTCCCTATATGCCTTCAAATCTTCATAAGACCATGCAAAGACATGTCTGAATTTTTTGAGAAGATCAATCAGATTTCTTCTAGTTCTTTGAGATAAACATTTACCTATGTAAACATTCTTTGGTTCTTGGCTTGTCCCTAGATTCACCTCCTCCAAATCACTTATCTTGTCAGCAAGTCTAGCAACACAAGCCATTTCTTTATTATCAAATGCTCTCTCAATAGAAACCAATCCCCTTGGGATCCTATTTGACTTCAATTGCAGTACCTCCTTCCCAAGGACACTCTCTTTTCCATTTCTGATGTCAACATAGGTACTGAAATCCATCTCCTGACCATCAAAGTGAGATTCACACTGCAAGAACCTCAAAATGTCCTGATCATCAAAAAATACTTGCCAATTCTCAACATTATCTGGGATAGAAGGCCTGGACTTACACTCAATTCTGGATATCCCTACAAAGGTAACATCCTCTAGCCTTAAGGCTATGTTTTCTAGTAAATCTACCATCTTGTTTTGGCTTCTATCCACCCAATCAATTCTAAAAGCACTGAAACATTCAATTTCATCCCATATAGCATTCCTATATTGTTTCAGCCTTTGGTTTTTTGATGCATACTTTGATCTAATCTGAGATACTATTAACTCAGAATCACCAATCACCCTAAGATGTTTGATGCCATGTTTTGATGCTTGTCTCAAACCAATCAATAGGGCCTCATACTCTGCAACATTGTTTGTGCAAGGAAACAAGAGTGTGAAAGAAAAATTAAAAGTCTTACCACTCAGGGATACCAACAATACTCCTACTCCAGCACCTTCCCTAGAACTTGCTCCATCAAAATATAATGTCCATAAGACATTATCCTCTGCCATGTTATTCTCATCATTAGCTAAAAGGATAGGCCTGACCTTTTCTTGCATCTCATTCCTCTGAACTTGGAATGAACCAATGTCAGTGTCAACAAAACAATTCATGATATCCTTTTCATTCTCCTCAATCATGTGTGGAGTTCTAGCTTCCCTTGACACCTTCACCTTCTCTCCTTCAATGTCAAAAGTGGAAAAGGACAGGTCACATTGAATACTTCCTCCCATGGAGGAACTCCACTTTCTAGATAACAACATTCCATATTGAGGAGGAATGTTAACTACTAGAACACTCATAGTCAACTGTTTATTAGGAAATGCAGCTAATTTATAAGGTAGAGCCTTGATGGTACCAATAACTGACACTTCTCTTGAGTCCATAGCTTGGCATCTCCCATGAGGTGTATCAACCTTTAGTCCTAACGATTTCATGATCTCTGCAGGCATGACAGTGTTTGATGCTCCAGAATCAATCATGCAGTTCTTCAATATTTTATCATCAATCTCAAGGGACAAAAAGAAAGGATCAACTGTCCCTATTGCATTGTTTACAATATTTGTATCCAAGAAGATTTGAGGGATCTTAGAAACAATTTCTTCACTCTTACTGTCAGGTGTGTCCTCCAAGGAAGCCACTTGTTTGTCATTTCTACTCACTTCTTGGATTCCAGCAGAAGAAAAACCACTTACCTAGTTCAAGGCCTTGACCTTGTGTTCTTCTATTCTCATCATTTCCAAAAGTGGAACCTTGACAGTGATCTATGAAAGCAACTTAGACATATCTATTGGAACATACTTCTGGCTATTCATGTCTTCTTCAAAAATAGTGACAACTTTATCTTTTGTGAAATCAGATTTGTCCTTGAGAGAGAATTCCTCTCCCTTCTGAAAGGTAGGAACAACAACATTTGATGTCTTTGCTTTGTTCTTAGGTGTTGTAATAGGCATAATTTTCTTTTTTACCTTCACTTGGTCAGTAACACAAGCACCCTTGCCCTTTTCTTCATGTTGTTGCACACTATTTTCTGTCCTCTTGATGAACATACTGCTCGATTTACCAGTTGCATTTCCAACTATCCTATTTCTCAAATTGTAATTGCTTCTAGCTTGAGTGACCATGTCTGCAGTGATTTGAGAAATTTCTTCATCTAATGGTCTTCTTAAAGAAACTTGTTCCTCACCCCTTACTGCGCCACATCCAACATCATCAAACTCTTCTTCTTCATCATCAGTAAAGTCAGCTTCATCCCATACATGTGAAGAAGTCATACCACATCCTTCCTTATCATACCGCTCCTCACCTTCTTGATTATCAGGTAAATTTAAAGCAATGACACAATGATCTGGACTATGAGGAGACTGACAAGCAGCACACCATGGAACCTCATTAGCTAAATTCACCGAATTTCTCTGCAAAGGATTAGGGATCCTTCCATCAGGCCTTTCTTGCTTGGTTGGGAAAATGGGCTTGCCATCTTTCTACTGAGTGTTGTAAGGATAATTTTGCATTCTTGGCTGTATGCTAAACTTGTTTGTAGCTGACCTCTCCATAGTCATAGCCCTGTTGTTTCCCTTTTCTCCAGGCTTTAAACCTTCCAAAACCTTGAAAATCTATTTTAGATTGCTATCCTCTTTGGGTTTAGAATCAGCAGACCTTCCCATTTCTTTCTTACTCTGCATTTGAGGTCTGCAATCATCTCTTTTTCCTATCTTTCCTGATATTCTTCTATTGCTCTCTATGTTGATAGCCAATTTGTAAGCCTCCCCAAGACTTCTAGGGTTCTTATCTCTCAAGAGATATCCCATCTTTGCATCAAAGGCATTCAAGTATGTCACAAGACACACCCTGTCATCTAATCTGATAACTTGCAAGAGCCTATGAATGGCCTTTTGGAACCTTATGTTAAATTCAAGGACCTCTTCATTCTGATTCTTCTTTATATTATTGAATTCATTTAGGATAAAACCCTCATTAGTCTTATCACCATAATGTTCCTTAAAACAATTTTTTAATTCATTCCATGACCCTATACTAGCATGGGGTAACCCTCTAAACCAATTCCTAGCATCCTCAATCAGGGATTGCACAAATAGTTTCATTATAACATCATCAGGATCTATATTATAATCATCTATTACATCTATGAAATTTTTTAGATGTTCTTCACATGTGATGACATTATTTCTAGTAAATTTAGGAAGCTTCTTTCTAATTTCATCAGGGATTACATTTGGATAACCAGGAATACCAAAGAAGGTAAGTTGTTTGTACCTTTCATGAATTGGAGCTCCATGCAGTGGATCCATTCCTTGAGATGTAGACATCCTTGTGTTTGAACCATCAGGAACCCTAGCAGCACCCGGTACACCATTTTCTTGAGCTACAATGTTACCCTGATTTCCACCTTGCCCTAAGAAGGAAGCAGCAACATGTGAAGGTCCTGAAGTATGTTTGAGAAAATCAATATTTTTCCTAATTTCTATAGTAGAAGCCTCCAACTCATCTTTCTCTAGTTCTTTGTCAAATATCTCTTTCTTCCTTCTTGCCATCTGAAGGTTTGAATCTAATCTCATTCCTGGATCTGATGTTCTATCAACAACATCTTGTTCATTGATTTGAACTCCAATAGCCTTCTACTTTCCTTTATCCTTTGGCTTGGTATCTCCACATATTTTTTGAACAATAGGTTGTTTAGTTACTCTTTCAAGCTCTGGGACAAAATTAATGGCCTCCAAATCCAGTAATTGCCTCTTTAGCTGATCAGCCCTTATCATGGCTTGTCTTACTTTGTCCTCTTTATCCTTTTCTCTCTGCTGCCTAATGGCAAGCTGTTCCTGAACTCTTCTCTCTAGTTCATGAACCTCTTCAAAGATCTCCTCAGATTCAGGGAGTGTGGTGTCTGACTCATCATCTCCCACTTGAAACTCTTCCTCATACTGGTTCAATCCCAAGTCAACAGTAGTCTCTTCATACTCTAAATTATTTTCTTCTTGACTAGGCCTAGCTTGGGTCTCTTGTCTAATATCTCTCTTATTTCTCCAAGTCTGAGAAATACCTCTTCTTTTCTTTCCTCCCCTTATCTGACTAGGCCTTGAAGTACTTGGAATACCTTCTTCCATTATGTCTTTAGAATGTTGCTTCCTCCAGGACCTAGTAGCTTTATAACTCATTCTGAAAAATAAATCACTGACCAGTACTGCTACCAAGATTTTGAGTCGCCACCCAAGTGTATTGGGAATATTAAAATGAAATTTTTTGACTTAAAAAATGCTCAAATGAGTTAAAGGGACAAGGGACAAGAACAACCCTGTTTCTTCCAATGATGACCTACTGGTTTGGATAAGCATGAATAACATTCCCCAGTAGAGTCGCCATCTTGTTGGTGTCCAAAATGACTCTTATGCTCTAACAGGCTGCCAATATACCCTCAGAGGATTTTAGGAATGGTTAGCGCCAAAATGAAAAAAGGGCTTAGGGTAACTGGACCAACTCTAGGGACAAGACTGCCCTCTTCTACTTTTGGCTCTGCAAAACCAAGGTGGGTGCACCTAACCTAGTATAAAATAGACTTCATACACCAAGAACTAGGCTTAAAAAAAATAGATAACTGGATAGCAAGAAAGTACTAAATGTTAACCACACACTCATTGACTCTCCATTGCTATGGGGTAGAACCACAGACAACCAAATGCTGAAAACTTAAAGAATGGTTCTTAATTTATGCTTTTTGAACCATAACAACCTATCAAGACATGTCAGCAAAGAAATACTTATCAAGGTCAGTGCCTCATTCATTGGGCAAGGTTTCTTAGACAGACTACACACACACACTAGAAATATACCTGAGATTCAAAGCCATAAACACATTTACAATCTCCTCTACTGCTTATAGAATATCCCTACATATACAAGAGATAAATTTAGGTCCCATCTGGAGCATCATTTCATCTAATCTTGGACTAGAACTCGAGATTGAAAGCCTATACATAAATTGTTATGCAATGAACTGGAAAGTTCAAAATTCATCTACGTTGACACAAGGGAGAGATGAGACTCAGGTGCCTGCATTAAGTGTGAAGAATCCTTAAGTGCATACAATCCATCCAAAGGAACCCTACTTGCAAACTCAGCTAAGACCTATGACTTTCTCTCAAATTGCCAAAAAATCAAGACAGGACATTACAATTCAAACTAGGCAGAAAGACTCACAACCCCAAAAGTTTGAGAAACTAACTCCCAATGCTACAAAATGATCATGAAAATCCCTTTATACCAGGGTTACAATGCAAGAGAAATGATCATTTCAAAACCAAATTTTTAAAATCACCTAACCCCACCAAGAAATTAACACAGACATGATAGGGGGCAGAGCCACAGCAACAAGCTCAAACAGTCAAATCAACCAGCTACAAAACACCTCTCGAGCTCAAAAACACACTCCACCGAGTATAAAAACCATCTTGCCAAACACTCATGCCACCCTGGACCACATTACAAATCATTTCTCACCAAACCAGGTCAAAACTGCCGCCAAAGCCATAAATTTTGGTACCCACTGTCGCACAAACACATCCTGCAGAATATGAATTTGAAACCCAACGGTCATCTAAATTTGGTGAGCTTTATGCCTCTTAAATTTTTGCCCTTAGTTGTGTAGCCACGCAGTCAAATCTCTCACCGCCATAGAAAATTGGTTCAAATTTTATGCCTAGTTTCATGATCGCATAACCCGAAAATGGGTTATGCAAACATGCGATAGCACATTAACCACCTGCCCTCTACAACTGCCAATGCCAGACCATCACCGCAAAAGGGTTTGTCACATGTTTGCAAGCCATGGAACTGGCCCACGTGAACATGTGACAAACCGCTACCATGCACCCACCTATCGACAGGATCACCGCTGAGATATCCAAGCCTAGGCCCGCGTTCCAAATCTACTACCCTGCTAGCACAGACCAATCTAAAATCGCCACACATCCACCTGCCAACAGGATCCCTAAGCCATCACTGCAATCACTGTGGACATGTGGCACCCTGTCGCATGATCGCATAACCTAGAAATGGGTTATGCAAACATGCGATAGCTCGCTTACATTAACCGCCACCGGTTACCATCACCGCAATCATCACCGTTACGTCAAGAAAACTACCACTGCAACTACCAACAAGGACACTTATTGACTGATCACATGATTGCATAGCCAAAGAATGGGCTATGCGATCATGCGACAGCCAACCAAAGGCTACCACATGTCTACCCCGGGACCACTGCCAAGGAAGTCAAACCCTTTCAAAGGATCAGACGGTTGTTGCAAAAGCACATGGCCCTGACAAAACCCTTGCGCTTTAATGACAACTATTGATCCTTTGACATGTTAGGACCCTCTGCCAAATCTGGAAACCAAGTCCCATCACCACCACACTTGCCCACTTAGAAAAGCAAACCGCCAAGCAACCTTACAAAATTGGGACCCACACGGACAGGTGGCAAGCAGTCGCATGATCGCATGTCAGAAAAGTTTGACATGCGGCCATGCGATAGCCAATAAGAATGTGCCACCTATCCCTGCTCTGACATCGGGCCCACCATCTAGTCAGACATGCGCAGTTAAGCAAAGTTGAAAACACACAAAGTTTTCAGCATCAAAAGACAAGTGCGCAAAGCCTGAAGGCAAATGGTTGAAAATAATGAAGGTTTTTGAAAAAGGATAAAAAATACATAGGAATAGCGATAGACCAAAAGGTAGCAGGGAAACCAAAAAAAGCATGGGTTTTCGAAAACACTATGGGTTTTCGACACTGTGGCATTGCTTCTCACGGACCTTAGAAATTGAAAATCCTTCTGGGTTTTGCACATTTGGAGACGCAGATTGGACCAGACCCAGGTGAAAACAAGAGGAACATAAGGCAGGAGCACAAACCATGAAACATGGAAGGAAATAGGCCATTTTAAAGGACTTTGCAATGACTAGAAAAATAGCCTAACACAGTGTTCTTGAATGGAGAACTAAATGAAGAAGTCTATAGTGAACAAATAGAGGGATTCCTATCCAGAAAGGATCTGAATGCTATTTTGAGGTAGGAAAAAATGTTATACGGATTAAAGCAGGAACCTAGATCTTGGTATGGTAGGTTGGATAAGGATTTTAGAAGGGGTCTATTGACAGTAATTTGTATTAAAAAAATTATTTTGAGTAGATCTTAATTGTTGGGATTTATGTTGATGACATAGTTTTTGGAGGAAAAGATTATTTGTGCAAAAAATTTGTAGAGGAAATGCTAAAGGAAGTTGAGATGTCTATGGTTGGTGAGTTGAATTTCTTCCTTATATTGTAGGTCAATCATAACTATAGAGGAATTTTCATTTCTCAATCCATGTACATTAGAGAGTTATTGAAGAAGTTTGGATTGGAGAATTTGAAATTGATATTTCCTCTTATTGTTATCATATGTAAGTTGAATAAAGAGGATGATTCACAAAAATTATATCCAAGTAAGTATATATCAATGATTAGAGGATTATTGTATTTGACTATTACTAGACTAGATATTATGTATGTCATACGCTTAGCAAACTTATTTTAGAAGGAACTAAAAGAGTCGCATGTTATGGAATTTAAGAGAATATTTATGTATTTGAAGGGTGCAAAAGATTTTAGATTATGGTATCCAAAGGGTTCATATTTTACTCTAACAACTTACACTTATGCTAATTGGGTCGGATGTCTTAATAATCAATGGAGTACTTGTTAGAAAGTAAAGTCCACCAAGAAAACTGAGAGGGGGGGTGAATCAGTTATCAGATAAATACAACTTTTATCACCATTGAAAGATTTTAACCATGTAAGAAATATAAGAAACAACCATATAAAGATAAACATACACAGTAACACAATAACACAAGATATGTTAACTAGGGAACCTCTTGATGAAAGAGTAAACCCCGGTGGGAATGATGCACACAAAAGATGCATTAGTATGAAAATTCTTTGTGAGAGGATGGACTCGGTTAAGAGCCTTATGAAATAAATTAAATACATATGAGTCCCTGTTAGGAGACTTTGAATCCCTGTTAAAAGATTCTAACCCTGTTAGGAGTTTATAGAAGGCAGAAGTGTTGGAAATATTCAAGACTATCCAAGTTACTGAGAGGGGAGGGGTGAATCAGTAACTTCAAAACTTTTAACAAATTCAGATCTTAATAATATTAGATTGATAATCTGACTGCATGCATGAGTAACAAAAAGAATAAAACATTCATAACACTTTGAACACAGAGATTTGGTGACCGAGAAACCTTCCAAGTAGAAAGTAAAACTGGGGTGGGGATGATACCCACAAAACTTCAATACTGCAGTATAAAGTTTTCCGGTTAAGGCTTACAATGATCACTTATGATGATCTACCCTGTTAGGAGCAATAAGGATTGCTAGGTCCACCTTGTTAGATGATTTACAAACATACAATAAAGTATGCACTCGGTTAAGAGATTTTACAAAGACTGTTAAGTCTACCCGGTTAAAGGATTTTAAGCTGATTCACCTGTTAGGATGAAACAATAGATCTCTTACTTGCAACTGTACTTGCTGATTAAGATTCTCTGATGTACTGATCACCTTCTATGATGGATAGATCTTTGTTGCTTCTTATACTGTTGTAGCTCTTTGTAATTCGCTTATCTCTGCCTTTCTCTCCTTTTCATAGTTCTCTATTTCACACCTTAGATATGATATAAAACATTGTTTATATATCAATCCAAAACAATTACAAAATAATTACAAAGTCAACTCATAAACAAGCTAACACAAATATTACTGAGTCGGCCCAAATATAGTGACTCGGTTACTGCAAACTAACTCGGTGACTTTTTGATACTCGACATCCACTGCGTTACTTGGCATTGTCATGCACTCGGTAGAAGTGGAGGCATGGTCCATACTAACCACTCGGTTGTAGTTTTGAACATGGTATATACTAGAGACTTGGTAGATATAGTGTCACTCGGTAGAGACTGAATTCCCTTTTTACCGTGTTGGCACTCGGTAAACGCTACTCATCTCCTCACTCGGTAAACACTAATCTTCTCGGTAAGCACTATTTTGCTCGGTAAGCATGCAGAGTCTGAATAAGTTTTGTCACTGATGACAATCATAATTAATGCCAACAATCTCCCCCTTTGGCATTAGTGACAAAACACTTATTGCCCAAAACTTATATACACAATCATGCCGACACTGGTTTTGATTATTCAAAAAAAAAAAAAAATTTTTTTGTCATACTGCTGTATATACATTTCATGTCTCCCTTATACAGTATATATACAAATATCTTATTTCACCTCATACTCATATTTTCTATTTATACTTTCTCCCCCTTTCATATCTCATATACTTTCTCCCCCTTTTTGACAATAATGCCAAAGGTGTATATACAAATATTTTACATGGAGATACCAAAATGTGAGAGAAAATCAGAATGCACCTTTCCAATTAGTGCTAGAGTTCTATCCCAATTCTCTTGCAGAATCTTGCATGTATGGAGTGCAACTTGGACTTCTGCAGAGAGTTCAATCATGTGATCTGCAATTGAAAACTGATTGTCATGGATCAATGTTTTTGAGTATGCAATATGCTTTTGCACTGTATCCATGATGGGAAGGATCATGTTCTGAATATCTATTAATGTTAATCTGATCCTTGCATCTTCTTTCAATAACTCTGACTGTTTATCAGATAGGAATCTGACTGTCATCTGATGTGCAGAGCTTGAACTAGGTTCAAGTTGCAACTTTTGTGCACTGATCTTCAGATCCTCATCAATCTTATTTATTTTGTCTTTAATCTCCTTTGAGAACTTGGCAACATTACAGATTTTGACAAAAAGAGATGTTACCTTGGAATAGGAGGACTCAATGCTAGTCAAAATTGAAGATAACCCTACCTGATTGATAGCTATTTGCTGAGAAATGTGCCCAAGCACTTCATTTTCAAACTTCTTCTCAGCCTTTTCAAGAAACTTGTCTATTCCAGAGGAATCATCATTAAACTTGTTAATTGCTTCTGCCAACTGCAACAAAATGTGTTGAGAGGAATCAACTTTAACACCTATAGCTTCTGTCAAAATGTTCTTGGCATCCTCAATGATCTTATATTCCTTATCTCTTTCTTCTTTTAGTTTCTTCTGCTTTGCTTTCTTCTAGAGGAGTTCACCAACTGTTTGCATTTGATCTGCAGTGAGGTTTGCAAAATCTAGCTGGGGAATTTGTATCTCCTCATCTAGATCTATACCTTCTACTACACTCTTACTCAAAAATTTTGTACTCGATTGAGTCTTTATACTTATTGCCTTTGTAGTAGAAATTATTGTGGACACAGTAGGATTTGTAGTGAAAACTAATAAACTTCCGACTGATGGGATGCTAACTGGAATACTTGATAAATAAAAAATTGAAGTATTTACAACTGTAGAATCTGAAGTACTTACTACTGAAAAACTCAAATTTGAAGAAGGTACAGAAGATTGCAACTCAGTGGAAGAAGGAGGCTGAAGCTCGGTAGATGAAGTGGTAGCCACTTCTGTCATTGATACATTGAGCTGTACTAGTGATGATTGGACATTTGATATATCTGAGGGAGTTGTTACAATCACACTTGAAGTTTTCTCTGAGCTAGATGTAGCAATTTTTACTAGAGAGTGGGGAAGTGAGGCAATTACCTCTGTAGCTATCCGAACTGGATCATCTTCCTCAACATTCTTCTTAGCTTCCTTGGTAGCTTCTTTTCCTTCTTCCTCTATCACAACATTATCAATCTGAACTATTTCTTCTTCTTCTTCACTATCATCTTCAATATCTTTAATTATCACAGTTTCAGTACTCAGTTTGTGAAGATGATAAATGTTTTTCCAATTAGAATTTCCACTCTTCACAATCGACTCTATATCTTTGATCAAAATCAAACAACTGTTGAATTTTAGTGTCATCTTGCACTCATTTTCTATCAATGTCTTATTTATTTCATCATCTTTCAAACTTGGCATCAACTGTCTTAAGGTTTGAGCATATATGTCCTTGACAGTTTGTCTTGTATTGGACCATCTCAACTTGAATTTATCCAATAGAACACCTGGAATTTGAGAAGCCATATCATCAGGTGAGTACTTCCATTTTCCCATTTTCTCAATAACAACATCTTCTATTTCCTGCTGCTTTGCCTTTGATTTAATTTCATATTTGAGAGATTTGAAATTTGAAATTCCAGATCCTTCTCTCAAATCCTTAATCTTTTGTTCAAATGAGGGAGGAGGCCTTTTTAGTACTATATCATCATTGATTTTACCTGCCTTGCCCCTTGATCTTTTCCTTATGAATACTGCAGTGGATTGCTCGGGTTCCTCGGTGATAGTTACCTTTCCTTTCTTCTTTACAGGCACTTGTTCTTCTTTATTCTCATCCTTTTCTTCTTTACTCTTATCCTTTTCTTCAATATCTTCTCCTCTGCCCTCGGTTAACATTAGAGGTGTGTTGGATTGCATCTTGGCCATCCTCTTTCTACCTTTGTTAACCACTTGTGGAAGTTTTATGCTTAGCTCAATTCTTATCTTAGCTTCATCATATGTTCCAAAGTATGGAGCCTTTGGATCAGCAGGTTGATTTACTAGGGCTTCAATTATATCCTTTGTTTCATCAATGTTTACCTCATAAGTAAGAGGTTTCACCCATACAATCCTGGGCCTTACTGCCTGAATGTATACTCTATCACAATCAACCATGAAACAAACATCATCTCTATAATCTTCCACCAATTTTAGTGGAATCCAGAATCTGTTATTCATCTTCTCCTTAAAAGATTTGAAATAGTTATCCATTATGCTTGTAAAATTCTCACCCATTTCTGCAATATACTCATTTATCTGATAAAGAATAGGCACATCCTTTCTCCATTTTACCATGCCTTTTGATGGGAAAAACTTTTGAGCATAGAAAATAAAACAAACCAACAGTGAGCCAAACTTACATGGATTGTTCTTTGAGGTTTGGATGCTCTCCATATTCTTGTTGAACTGTTTCAACAAAAGATCTGCTAGGTCAAATGATAGATTGTTCTTCACAATTTTATAGGCTAGGTCAACTGCTTCACACAGAACACTATTCTGCTGACTTGAACTATATATCTTGTGAGCTATTACATATGTACCAAATTTTAGTTCTACATCAGTAATGCTGTTAATTCTCATACCTCTACCGTCCCATTCGGCTAGAGTTTTCTTTTCCAGCTCTACCCGACCTAGGGTTTTTGTAGATTTAGCCTTGGCAAGCATGGGAAGACCAGTGATTCAGTGAATCATCTTCTTTGTTATTTCCACTGGTTGCTCAAGCCAAATTTTACCTTCATGTACTCGGCTCAGAATATATCTTATCCATTTTATCTAGAAACCCCAAGGCAAGTGGGTGATATGTGTTAAACCCTTATCTTCCAAATGTTTATGTCCCGGTTTGAGAACACCATCAACACACAGTTCGTCATGAATAACATCTATCTCTAGGGTTCCAAGTTCTTGAATTGTACCTCTAAAATGACTACGAATGTCATTTACAAGAAGTACCTTTGGAGGAATTTGAGACTGAGCTCCACTCAGATCTAGGGTTTCTGTAACTGCGGGCACGAGTTTGAAATCCGGCGCTTTCCATTCTCCATGAAATAACATTTTCAAACCTTTCTTTACTTTGGTGCTGGATGAAGCCATGGTAGATCGGTAGAAAAATTTCTAATTCAAAATTTTGCTTCAAATCGCTTGATCGCACTAGAAATTTCTCTGCTCAATATGTTGATATTCGCGGTGAAGAATGAACTTGATTTCATGCTTTTAGTTAAAACTTTGTCATTAATGCTCCATAGGAATTAGGGTATTGAATTTGACAGATTGTCATCCACTATGCATTAAATGCTCGATGAAGATTCCACAACTCAAAGAACATACAAATTCATACTTCTCTGACCTTACTCGGTAACCAAATGAAATTAGGTTACTCCTGACCTTGCTCGGTGATAACTGATACCGACCTTCTTGTGATCTTGCTGTATCTTGCATACTGATTTGGATCTTTCTTCCTTTCAGTTCAGGAATTGTTTTGGAATATGTCTATGAAGATACAGTTCCAGTGCTTTCTTGGAGACTTAGTTAGAGTTCATAGAGCCACTCCCTTCATGAGTGACTACATTACTTGGACTGGTTTGCTCAGTAGGTTTAGGAATCCATTTTTGTCTCATTTGCTTCCTAATGCTATTTGCTATTGCTTTCTTTTCATCTTCAACTTTGCCTAAATTCATGTAGTTTTTAGCTATGTGACCAAGTTTAGTGCAATTATAACATCTTGTGGTAGAATCCCTTTTTCTCAAGTGATGCCTTACAAAATTCATGCCAATGTGTCCATATTCTCCATAGTAATGACATCTACACCAAGTGTTGTAATCCCAACCAAACATTGCTTTAATAATTTGTTCTGCTGGATTGGGTGTTTTAGTTTTGCATTCTGATGCCTTATGACCTTGTTTGCTACATTTGTGACAGTTGCCTTTAAATCTTGGTTTCTCCTTGCATTCATTTGCTTTATGACCATGCTGATTGCAATTGTAGCATTTTCCATTGAATTTTGCTTTTCCATTGCTCCAACATTTGTTTGAAGTATGACCAATTTTGCCACAGTGATTACAAGTAGGTTTCTGATTCTTTTGAGTACCTTGTTTGGAGGATTCACCTTCCTCTTTGTATCCAAGTCCTGCTTTTCCTTTTTGCCTATGAAGGTTTCGTTCATACACCTGATTCATATCTTCTTGAGATTTCAACATTCTCTCATTGATTTTCCTTTCAGCATCTAGGTCACTCATCAATCTTAAATTGATTTTCTTTTCAGATCTCAGCTCCTCTCTTATATTTTCATTTTCTGATCTCAGAGTCAAGATTTCTTCATTTGCATTGGAGATTTGATCAATAAGGTTTTCTAGCTGAAGGGTTTGATTCTGGATTTCATTGCTCTTTCCATCTATTTCATCTTTCATCTTGTTTCTTTTTTCCAAGATTTCACAGAATCTTGTTGACTGAATTTCCTGTTCTCTTTTCAATTTTCTTTCTTCTTCTTGCAGAGATCCACTCTTTTCTAGAAGTTCTTTGATTGCATTGTTTGCTTCATCTGAGCTGCTTGAAGGGAAAAAGTCTTCAATCTTTTCTTCAACATACTAGTGGTCATTAATCTAATTTGCAAGTTCCTTCCTTCTTTTTAGGGAAAGGGAAAGATGCTCTCTTGCTTCTTTGAGTTGGGTTATGGCCATTTCCAGATCTAGCTTTTCATTCTCAATTACTTTGTTGAGTCTGAATATCTCCATTGTCCTGAATCTTCTCTCAAGCTGTCAAACTTTATTCTGAGAACCACGGAGCTCTGATACTAATTTTTGGAAATATTCAAGACTATCCAGGTTACTGAGAGGGGAGGGGTGAATCAGTAACTTCAAAACTTTTAACAAATTCAGATCTTAATAATATTAGATTGATAATCTGACTGCATGCATGAGTAACAGAAAGAATAAAACATTCATAACACTTTGAACACAGAGATTTGGTGACCCAGAAACCTTCCAAGTAGAAAGTAAAACTGGGGTGGGGATGATACCCACAAAACTTCAATATTGCAGTATAAAGTTTTCCGGTTAAGGCTTACAATGATCACTTCTGATGATCTACCCTTTTAGGAGCAATAAGGACTGCTAGGTCCACCTTGTTAGATGATTTACAAACATACAATAAAGTATGCACTTGGTTAAGAGATTTTACAAAGACTGTTAAGTCTACTCGGTTAAAGGATTTTAAGCTGATTCACCTGTTAGGATGAAACAATAGATCTCTTACTTTCAATTGTACTTGCTGATTGAGATTCTCTAATGTACTGATCACCTTCTGTGATGGATAGATCTTTGTTGCTTCTTATACTGTTGTAGCCCTTTGTAATTCTCTTATCTCTACCTTTCTCTCCTTTTCATACTTCTCTATTTCACACCTTGGATATGATATAAAACATTGTTTATATATCAATCCAAAACAATTACAAAATAATTACAAACTCAACTCATAAACAAGCTAACACAAATATTACTGAGTCGGCCCAAATATAGTGACTCGGTTACTACAAACTAACTCGGTGACTTTTTGATACTCGACATCCACTGCATCACTCAACATCATCATGCACTCGGTAGAAGTGGAGGCATGGTCCATAATAACCACTAGGCTATAGTTTCAAACACGGTATATATTGGAGACTCGATAGATATAGTGTCATTTGGTAGAGACTGAATTCCTTGTTTACCGTGCTAGCACTCGATAAATGCTACTCATCTCATCACTTGGTAAACACTGATCTACTCGGTAAGCACTGTTCTACTCGGTAAACATTGTTATGCTCGGTAAGCACTATTCTGCTTGATAAGCACTATTCTACTCAGTAAGCACTATTCTACTCGGTAAGCACTGTTCTTCTTGGTAAGCACGTAGAGTCTGAATAAGTGTTGTCACTGATGACAATCATACTTAATGCCAACAAGAAGGACCCACTACCTAAATAAATTCAAGGGAAAGATCATTAAACACACTATCCAACTAATCTCTATACTAATCAATAGAATAATACCAAAAGATTACTGATCTCAACAACTTATCACTTCTCCTCTGACTGTGCCAAACCACACCAGCTACTTCATCAAATCTCAATACCAGATCTCTGTACTTCACAAATCCTCTTACAACAAACATTACTCAATTCTGTAGTTCACTTTCATAGAATCTCTCATATCCTTATTACAATAAAGAAAACAATCCTTCCTTTATAACACACTCAAATAATTACAAATGATTCGGCCAACAAGGATTAACCAATTACAAAATAAAACTTCCACACATTACACAATATTTTATAATTACATAAAAATGTCAGCTTCCAAATAAGATAATTCTTCACTCGTGCAACCTCTGACTTTTTTGTCATGTCCCCATCACTATCATAATTTCTTAATCATCTATACAACCTCACATGACTAGATTCTATCTTAGGAGATATCATCCAGTTTCCACAAACCGCTTCTCAGGAACACTGCCTGAATACTGCTTCCATTGAATTACACATAACTGTCATGAATAGATGAATTTTTGTATGCATTCTTGACCATGATCTCAAGACACAACATAAATTAAGTCCTCAAATCCACATAGCTTTATCTTCAATATCCCACGTGCGCTCTTACAAACACTGTCTGCTTCTCTGCTAATCTCCAGTAGATCACTGTGTTGACATCAATGACAATCACAGTCATGAATGCAAAAACAATTGCTATAGAATGGTTGTGAATACTCCCCATAGGATATATTCAACATTCATTCCTAAAAATATTCCCCATTGGCATTGATGTCAACATAGATGAAAAAAAATCCAAGTTCCATGAATACCAATACTGCAACACTACTTCTCTAAAATGTTTTCAAGTCTTCTTCATCAATCAAATCTTGCTTCATTTTCCTATTCAATTCTTATATTTTCCATTTTATATTTCTTGTATCCTTCTCCATCAAATTCTCTTCAATAGATGATTTTTCATGTATCCTTCTCCCCCATTGACATCAATGACAAATAATACATCACTATGTCAACAACAACTTCAATGTCAAAAGACATTGTTTAGAAAATAGATTCAATAGAGTCCTCATGACTCATCTCAGATACACATATTCCCCCATAGAGGAAGTACCAACATCAAATCTAGAAAAAGATAGAGTTCATATACCACTGGACTGATGCAACAATCTGCATCACTTCTCAAAATTAGGTTGGGGTATAACCCCAAGCATACCTCTTAGATACTCAAATGTATCTTTCAGTAAGGGCTTCGTAAATATATCTACAATCTTCTCTTTTTTTCTTATATACTCAAGTTTGACTTCTTTCTCTACAACTTTCTCTCTTACTACATGATACTGTATTTCAATATGCTTTGTCTTAGAATGTAGTACAAGATTCTTAGACATACTTACTATACTGGTGTTATCATAGTGTATAACAATAGGCTCATCAAATTTTATTCCAATATCCTTAAACATTTGTTTCATCCATCATATTTAGTTACAATTGTTTGTTGTTGCTACATATTCTACTTTTTCTATGCTTTGTGAAATACAATTTTGTTTCTTGCTTAGCCAAGAAACTAATCTTCCTCCAAGGAAAAATGCTCCACCACTTGTACTCTTTTTTTCATCAACACTGCCTCATCAATTTGCATCTGTTTATGTGCATAGGGTAAAATCATCAGATTTTTTATACCACAATCCATATTCAATTATTCCTTTCAAGTACCTCAGTATCCTTTTTACTGCTGCATAATGTGATTCTTTAGGATCAGCTTGAAATCTTGCAATGATTCCAACCGCATGTGATATGTCAGGTCTTGTATGAGTTAAATATTGCAATCCTCCAATCATAGATCTATACCTCTTTTATTCAACTGCAGGAGTCTCATGTGTGCTAGATAATGTGTGTTTAGTTACCATAGGTGTGCCAACCGGCTTACAATTCTCCATACCAAATCTCTTCAATAAGTCATTCAAGTACTTTGTTTGACATAAGAAGATACCATCACTATTCTATGTTATGTGCAATCATAAAAAATATTTCATCTCGCCAATCATACTCATTTCAAATTCAGTCTTCATTTCATCTGCAAATTTGTCATTGGCTTCATCTTCTCCTCCAAAGATAATATCATCAACAAAAATAACTACAACCAACAAACCATTTTCAATTTCTTTCATATACAAGTTGTTATCTATTATGCCTTTAGTGAATCCTAATTTTATCAAGTAATTATCCAGTCTTGCATACCAAGTTCTAGGTGCTTGTTTAAGTCCATATAAAGCTTTGTCCAGTTTACATACCATGTATCCTTCATGAGTTAAGGGAAAACCTTCAGGATTCTCAATGTAGACTTATTCTTCTAATTCTCCATTTAAAAATGTTGACTTCACATCTATCTAGTATACTTTGAATTTCTTATAGGCTGCATAAGCCAAAAACATTCTTACTACTTCAATTCTTGCAACAGGTGAAAAAGTTTCTTCATAGTCAATTCCTTCTTGTTGTGAGTATCCTTTACATACCAATCTTTCTTTGTTTCTTACAACTTCTCCTTGTTCATTCATCTTGTTTCTGAATACCCATTTAGTTCCTATAATATTCTTATCTTTAGGTCTAGCGACCAATTCCCAAGTCTTGTTCTTTTCAATTTGATCTAGTTCTTCCTTCATTGCTTTAATCCAATGTTCATCTTTACAAGCTTCATTAGTAGATTTAGGTTCAATTTGAGAAATTAAACTAGTTCTTCTTGTACCTTATTATGTGTCAGAACTCCTTTTTCTATGCTCCCAATAATCTACTCAATAGGATGATTTCTTGTTAGATTCCTATTAGGTGTCACTATCTCAGTTCTTGCTTCTACTCTAGGTTCTTCTCTGATTTCCTCAATGTGACTTTCATTCTACAATTCACTATCAGTTTCATAGAATAATTTAATATTTTATTGATCAATTCTAGGACGAGTTCCTTCATCTAATTCATAATCAAACATTCTTTCCTAAATTTTGAACTTTACATCAACTTTAACATTTGCACTCTCAACAATAGTTTTAGTTCTTTTATTGAAACATCTATATGCTTTTCTTTTTAATGAATAAACAAGAAATATACCTTCATCACTTCTAGGGTCAAACTTTCTAATGTCATCATCTCTCTTAATATAACATTTACTTCCAAAAATTCTGAATTACTTAACTGATGGTGTATGTCCAAACCAAAGTTCATAAGGTGTCTTCTCTATGTCTACTCTGATTTGTACTATGTTCATTGTATATATTGTTGTATTCACTACTTCTCTCGAGAATATCTTTGCCAAGTCATTTTCAAATAGCATAGATCTTCATGCTTCAGTCACTGATCTTCTTCTTCTTTCTACAATACCATTTTGTTCAGGTGTTCTAGGGGTTGAAAGTTGTCTCTTAATACCATTCACTTCACAAAAAGTGTTAAATTCTTTTGAAGTAAATTCTCCACCTCTATCTAATCTTAAACATTTAATCTTTATTCCAGATTCATTCTCAATTTTGTTCTTAACTACTCTAAACTTATCAAATGCCTCATATTTTTCTTTAACAAATGCAATCCACATCATTCTTGTAAAATCATCAACAAGAATCATAAAATATATTTCACCATAGAATCCTCTAGTCCTTGTGGGACCACTCAAATCTGTATGAACAATTTCCAACTTCTTTGCTGATGTAAACTTATTGCTAGGAAATGAGCTTCTCTTATATTTAGCCATAACACATTCCTTGCAAATCATGTTAGTAGGTTTCATAATTTTAGGAAAATCTCTTACTGCAAGTGTAGTACTTACTTTCACAATGTTATCAAAATTTATATGACAAAATCTTCTATGCCATAACCAACTGTCATCAATCTTAGTAATCAAGCATGTCATCTCAGCAGGATTCAACTGAAATACATTGCCTCTAGTTCTTGATCCAATTCCAATCAAATTACCATCCGTATCCTTGATTACACAAGTTTTCTCGATAAAAAAACTTGATATCCCTTATCAACTAACTGTCCAACACTCAAAAGATTATGTTTCAATCCATCCAAAAAATAAACATCATTAGTGTTAGTCTTTCCATCAAGAGAAATAGATCCTATTCCTTTTATCAAACAAGGTGCATTGTTTCCAACTCTAACAATTCCTCCCTCATAATTGTTAAACTTTATAAAATTATCTCCAATCATGTGATGTGAACAACCACTATCTATAATCCAATCAGATCTCTTTTCTACTTGAGAAACTAAAGCTTTTTCTTCTCTAACTTTAGTTTTAGAGTTTTCTTCTTTTATTGCTACAAATCCTATATCATCATTCTCATTATCACTTTCACTTAGGGATTTCTCCATACTAGCCTCAAATTCTTCATCATTAGCATTGTAGCATTATTTAGATCTTCTAGGTTTAAAGTTATTTCTATACTTCTTTACTCTTTTAGGAAATTTGGGTGAAAAATGACCATATTCTTGACAAGTCCAAAATTTAAAAAAATTCTTACCTTCTAGTTCTCTTTTCACAAGAAAGGAAATTCCTTCCTCAATCTTCCTATCTTCTTCATTCTTAGATCTGTTGCCACTAGCATAATCTCCACTTACACTAATGCTTCTTGACAAGGTAGGATGAATACTAAGCACGTTGAATGTTGTCTCCATTCTAGGTAGATCTCTTGACTATCTCAAGCTTATCTCTATTGCTTCTATTTTTCCAAGTAGGGTTTCTTTGGTGAAGTTCTCAGTAAAAGGTATAACTTGCTCAATCATCTGCGTTGTATGCTTAAATACAAGAGTTAATGTTTTTAGAATCTTCCATATCACTTAATTCTCTGTCTTGTTTCCTTCACAAGATCTGATACGTGCAACAATTTCTAACATTCTACTAATATAACTTCTAACAGATTCATCTTCCATCATTCTTATATCTCCAAAGGCACATATCCAATTATGTAATCTGACTCTCTTTGCATGTTCATCACCTTCAAAAGTAGATTGTAAAGCTAACCAAATTTCATGAGATGTTCTTAGATATTTTACCTGACTGTACTCATTTTCTGGAAGGGCTGACAAGAGTGCTTCTCTAGAAAGTATGTTACACATGAACATATCTCTCTCCTCATTTGTACATTTTTCAATTTTGTCTTCTTCAATGATAGTCTTTTCATTCTTTGTGATTAACCAGTAGCCTGGTCCTAAACATAGAAAATGTGTCTTCATCTTTTCTTTCCAACTGTCAAAGTTCACTCCATCAAACTCAGGGCTTTCTATCCTAAAATGATTCACCATGGATCTCCTTAAGTTGTTAAACTTATCCTTCAAGGACCTACTACTCTGATACCAATTGTTAGAAAGTAAATTTCACCAAGATAACTGAGAGGGGGGGGGTTGAATTAGTTATCAGATAAATATAAATTTGATCACCATTGACATATTTTAACCATGTAAGCAATGTAAGAAACAACCATATAAAGATAAACATACATAGTAACACAATAACACAAGATATGTTGACTAGGGAACCTCTTGATCAAGAGTAAACCCCGGTGGGAATCATGCCCATAAAAGATGCACTAATATGAAAATTACTTGTGAGAGGAAGGACTTGGTTAAGAGCCTTATGAAATACATTCAGTACATATGAGTCCCTATTAGGAGACTTTGAATCCCTATTAAAAGATTCTAACCCTGTTAGGAGTTTATAGAAGACAGAAGGACCCACTGCCCAAACAGCTTCAAGGGAAAGATCACTGAACACACTGTCCAACTGATCTCTATATTACTCAATAGAATCATACCAAAAGATTACTGATCTCAACAAATTATCACTTCTCCTCTGACTGTACCAAACTGCACCAGCTACTTCATCAAATCTCAATACCAGATCTTTGTACTTCACAAATCCTCTTACAACAATTATTGCTCAATTTCGCAATTCACTTTCTTACAATCTCTCATATCCTTATTACAATAAATAAAACAATCCTTCCTTTATACCACACTCAAATAATTACAAATGAGTCGGCCAACAAGGCTTAACCAATTACAAAATAAAACTTCCACACGTTACACAATATTTTATAATTACATAAAAATATCAGCTTCCAAATAAGATAATTCTTCACTCATGCAACCTCTGACTTTTCTGTCACATCCACATCACTATCATCATGTCTTTATCATATATACAACCTTTCATGACTAGATTTTATCCCGATTAGGAGATATCATCCAGTTTCTACAAATTGCTTCTCAAGAAAACTGCCTGAATATTGCTTCCACTGAATTACACATAACTATCATGAATAGATGAATTTTTGTATGCACTCTTGACCATGATCTTAGGACACAACATAAAGTAAGTCCACAAATTTGCATAGCTTTATCTTCAATATCCCATGTGCACTAATAAAAATATTGTCTGCTTCTCTCCTAATCTCCAGTAGATCACTATGTTGACATCAATGACAATCACAATCATGAATGCAACAACAACTACTACAGAATGGCTATGAATACTCCCCCATAGGATATATTCAGCATTCATTCCTAACACTACTAGTGGTGGATTTTTTTTCCTTGGCTCCAGTTTGGTTTCTTGGTCAAGAAAGGAGTATTATTCTATAACATTATCTACTATTGAATCATAATACATTAAAACATCATCATGTTGTAATGCGGTATTATGGATGAAATAGGATTTTAAGTATATAGGTATAACATTGGATGAATTGATCTCAATTATATGTGAAAATATCGATGCTATAACTATTTCAAAGAGTCTAGTGTAGCACTCTGAAACAAAACATATATCTATTACATATCATTTCTTGAGAGAGAAGGTGTTGGAAAATGAGGTTAAACTTGAATATGTACCTACCTATAAAGGACAAAATTGTGGATATATTTTAAAAAAAATTATACAAGGATACTGTAGACACCTTAAAATTAGCAAAGAAATTAAATCATTAATTAATTAAAAATCAAGCCAATTGGATTAATTAAATACAAAAAATAGAGAATTATGCAATTGATTTAATCAATTAATTGTATATTTCAATCAAATTTAATCCAACCTATTCAAAGAAAAGACATGGCTAAATCAATTAATTATTTTAATTAATAAATATTAATTACCTCACCAACCACATAAGGAAAAAAATGCAATAAAGAAATGGGGTGAGAGTATTTTGATTACATGGATCACTAATAGTCTTTGCTAGCTCAACCCTTCAATTTTCCTTTCCAATCTTGACCTCTCAATTTGTCTCTTTGTCCCAATATTTGAAACACCTAACTCAACTAGTTAGAATATATAAATACAAAGGAGAAAATAACAGATATTTTTACAAAACCTTTGTCGAAGGATACATTTGAGTATTTAATAGGTATGCTAGGGGTCTTGCCCCAGCCTACTCTTGAATAATTAATGCAGAAATTACATTAGTCCAGAAATATCATAGCACTATTTCATTATTTGGACTAAATGCTTGTTGCTTCCCCTATGAGGGAGTATATGTATTTGAGCTGAGTTATTGAGAACGCTTGGAGACATAATGACACCTTTGACATTGATGTCAATGGGGGAGAGAATGACACATGAAAAACAATATGAGAAAAATAGAAAAACACTATGAGAGGATCATCCTTTGGAGGATTTGATGATTGATGAAGAGGATTTGAAAAGACGTTGATGCAGATGCAGTATAGGCATGTTTGGTATTTGTGAAACTTATATGTTTTTCATCTATGTTTCCATCAATTCCAAAGGGGGAGATTGTTAGCATGAATGCAGATGGTATTTCTATGAGCGAGTATCCTAGTAATGATGGAGGTATGTTACAGTGACTATGTGTTGCATTCATGATAGAGTTTGTCATTGATGTCAACATATGTTATTGATTGGTTGTATAGAACCCTGCAAACATATTGTAGAGAATTTCAAGGACACGGTACAAAAATTTAGTACATGCAAAATTATAGAAAGACTCCTCATGATGTCTTGGGTCACCATCCATAATTGCACATGGTTATGAGTAGATTGGACAGAGTTATGACTGATTTACTGATAATTGTTTCTTAGGAGAAAGAAACTATGATTCTCACAAAATTGATTATAGAACTTTGTGAATAATACTCATTGTTTTTTGAGTCATGGTGTGCAAACATAGGTTTGTGTTGGACTCTAGCTCAAGAGCTTATTGTGATCATATGGAGTCATGATCGTACAGGTGATGTCAACAATGGTGTCTGTATTGGTGAAGACCTATTTGGAGGATGACTTGGAACACATTCCAAGTTATATTATATGTGAGCTTAATCTATTGGTCTAAATGATACATTGATGTAATCATTATATTGTAACATTGTAAGAGGTGTCGTCTACATCTTCACATGGGTCCATTTGTATCTTGTAAATAGGATTTATCCTATGAAGTCAGACTTGGCTATAATTGTTGTAACTTGTATATAAGGATTGAAATCCTTGGAGAATAGGTGTGTGAAAAAGGAATAATTGCATATGCAAGTTACATAGGTGAATGTGATCTTGAGGCTGCATTGGATAATTTTTGAAGAGTAGTAGTTGTGCACCTAGGAACAAGGTGGAGCTTTCTTGGAAGTGGTTGAGTACTAGAAGTAGTTTTAGAACAAAATTACCTTACTCTTGAAATTGTAAGATTTGGAGAACCTAAGGGTGGCCTTAACTCTCAAATATCTTGATTAGGTTGATGTATTGTACACCTCTAACAAGGCAATTGCCTCTAAGAGGGGTGGACTCCTTGCAGGGTTGATTCCTTAATTGGGGTCATGTTCTAAAGGCTCCTTATAAGGTTTTCCCTTTAACTAGGTCCTTCCTATTATAATACTTAGCTCCTAATAGGGTCAAAACTCCTAACAGGCTTATTATACTCATAGTACAGATATTTGTGGGTACCATCCCCACCCAGATTTTTCCCTTAATAGGGGTTTCCTCAAGAACAAATCTTGGTGTTCATGTGTATGTGTACTATTGTTTCATTTAATTTTTAGTTCAATATTTTGTTTTGAAGTTGAAATTTAAAGTTGGCATCAACTGATTCACCCTTCCCTCTCAGTTTATTAGGAAATTGTTATTCTAACACTAATGGAGAAGGGCTTGATGACTTTACTAGAGAGATACAATGACAATATATTGGCTATTGAGGAATTTTATGATCTGAAGAAGTTTACTTGACAATAGTTGTTTGGCACCTTAAATGCATTTGAGTTGAGGAAATTTGGAAAAGATAAGAACAAATCTAAGATAGCCTTTAAAGCTACAAAGATAGAGGAAAATTTGGATGATGATTCATATGAGATGGAAGTAAACTTTGCAAGAAAACTGAAGAAAGGTACTGACAAATATAAAGCTTTGTTACCCCTCAAATGCTTTAGATGAGAAAAAAATGGTCATTTAGCAACTAGGTGTCTAGAAAAGGCTAACTGATAGAAGTTTAAGAAGTTTAATAAGGCCTGCTATGTTAATGAATATTCTAGTATATCATATGATGAATCAAATTAGGAAGACTATTTTTTTGGCATAACAATAAAAGCCTAGATTTTATATTTCTAATATTTTCCTAGAATTTTATGATAATACAAAGATTACATTGTTTGTTAGAATGAATGATTGGTTGATAGTGGATGTTTAAATCATATGACTGGTGATAAAAGAAAATTTATGAAACTTGAGAAATATAATGGTGGTCCTATTATATTTTGTGATGATAAGGTAACATATATTGTTGGAATTGGGTCTATTAATTTTGATGGAAATCATAACACTGACAAAGTTTCTATGTGAAGGTTTTTTGCCATAATCTTTTGAGTTTTGGATAGATGTGTGAAAATGACTATGGTGTTGTGTTTAAGAATGAAGATTGTAAGATCCAGAAGTCTAAAATTGTTATTGGAGTTGGAAAAAGAACATAAAGGAACATGTATCAACTTGAAGGAAATAAAAAATATTATTTACGATCTTGGTATGATGACAGCTGGATTTGGTACCAGAGGATGTTTCACATCAATTTTGACAACTTGCTAAGGATAAGTTCACCAAGTGCAATAAGATATTTATGAAGACTGTGTAAACCAAACAACAGTATCTAAAAAGGGTTTCAAGAAGGAATACAAACAAGAGATTTAGTAAAGGAAAAATATCATTTATCTACTAGTGTGCACACTGATCTTTGTGGTCCTACCAAAACAAGAAGCTGACAAGGTGGGAGATTTTTTATACTTTACATTAATGATTATTCTAGCTGATCTTGGGTTGTATTTATAAGAGAGAAATCAAAGAATTTGAGAAATTCAAGATATTTAGATAGGAGTTGAGAATGAAGACAGAGGAAAATTAAATGTTTGAGATCTAACAAAAGAGAGAGTTTACTTCTAATGAATTTAAAAATTTAAGTGAGATACATGTCATTAAAAGACAATTATCAACACCTAGGACACAATAGTAGAATGGTGCAGTGAAAAGGATGAATCAAACAGTGCAAGAAGATGTAATTACAATGATCAAAGAGGTAGGTTTACCTAAAGTTTACTAGAGAGAATAAATTCATACAACTGTGTACATACTAAACAAATTTCTTTACCAAAAGAATCATGGGAAGACATCATATGACTATGGCATGGAAGGGCACCTACAGTCAAATGTTTCAATATTTTTGGGAGAAGATGCTTCATTAAGAGAGATGAAGATAATCTTGGCATGTTTGACATTAGAGATGATGAAGGCATATTTATGGTATATTATACTAAGAGAAAAGTGTATCACTGTTACAACAAGAGACTAAACACGATAGTTGAAAGTGTGAATGTAAAGGTTGATGAAGATGTTTATAAAACTCTTGAAAAAAAATTTGAATGTGAATCCAATACAAAGGGAAAAAGAAATGAAGAAAAGAAAGAATAAAAAGAAGAGATAAAGTAGGCTTTGCAATCTATGACTAAGACCCCAAGGTATGTACAAAGAAATTATTCAAAGAATCAGATTATAGGTGATAATAACAAAGGAATCATTATAAGAAGTAGATATTATCAAGGACAAATGTTATTATATCTACTCATAAATTGAACGAAGAACTATGGAAGAAGCATCTAATGATCATAAATAGGTAAGAACAATGGAAGAATAACTTGATCAGATGGAGAAGAACTAGACTTGGGAACTTGTGCCCAAACTAGCTAACAAGAATGTAATTGGTACAAAATGGGTATTCCAAAATAGGCTGGATGAAAATGGAAAGGTAATGAGAAATAAGGAAAGATTGGTTTACAAGGGTTGTACTCAGATTGAAGGCAATGATTTTGATGAAACTTATGCCCTTCTTTCCCAGAAGGAGGTGATCCATATATTTCTATCTTTTACAACATTCAAATATTTCAAAGTTTAATAGATGGATGTTAAGTCAGTGTTCTTGAATGGAGAACTAAATGAAGAAGTCTACATTGAACAACTAGAGGGATTCCTATCTAGAAAGGATCTGAATGATATTTTGAGGTTGGAAAAAATATTATATGGATTGAAGCAGGCACCTAGATGTTGGTATTGCAGATTGGATAATGATTTTAGAAGGGGTCTACTCACAATAATTTGTATTAAAAAAATTATTTCGATTAGATCATAATTGTTGTGGTTTATGTTGATGACATTGTTTTTAAAAGAAAAGATTATTTGTGCAGAAAATTTGTAGAGGAGATGCTAAAGGAATTTGAGATGTCTATGGTTGGTGAGTTGAATATCTTCCTTAGATTGAAGGTCAATCATAACTATAGAGGAATTTTTATTTCTCAATCCATGTACATCAGAGAGTTATTGAAGAAGTTTGGATTGGAGTTATGTAATAGTTATTTTATTTGACTATTACTAGACTAGATATTATGTATGTTGTACACTTAGTAGACATATTTTAGAAAGAACTAAAAGAGTCACATGTTATGGTAGTTAAGATAATCTTTAGGTATTTGAAGGGTGCAAAAGATTTTAGATTATGGTATCCAAAGGGTTCATATTTTACTCTAACAACTTACACTAATGCTGATTGGGTCGGATGTCTTAATAATCAGTGGAGTACTAGTGGTGGAGCTTATTTCCTTGGCTCCAGGTTGGTTTCTTGGTCAAGAAAGAAGTATTATTATATAGAATTATTTACTATTGAATCATAATACATTAAAACATCATCATGTTGTAATGAGGTATTATGGATGAAATAGGCTTTTAAGGATATAGGTAGAACATTTGATGAACTGATCTCAATTATATGTGACAATACTGATGCTATAAATATTTCAAATAGTCTAGTGTAGAACTCTAAAACTAAACATATATCTATTACATATCATTTCTTGAGAGAGAAGGTGTTGGAAAATGAGGCTAAACTTTAATATGTACCTACAAAGGAGAAGATTGTGGATATATTTATAAAAAAATTGTGCAAGGATACTGTATACACCTTAAAATTGGCAAAGAATTTAAATCATTAATTAATAAAAATCAGGCCAATTGGATTAATTAAATACAAAAATTAGAGAATTATGCAATTGATTTAATCAATTAATTGTATATTTCAATCAAATTTAATCCAACCTATTCAAAGAAAAGACATGGCTAAATCAATTAATTGTTTTAATTAATAAATATTAATTACCTCACTAACCACATAAGGACAAAAATGCAATCAAGCAATGAGGTGGGAGTATTTTGATTACATGGATCACTAATAGCCTTTGCTAGGTCAACCCTTCAATTTGCCTTTCCAATCTTCACCTCTCAATTTGTCTCTTTGTCTTAGTATTTGAAACACCTAACTCACCTAGTTAGAATATGTAAATACAAAGGAGAAAATACCAGATATTTTTACAAAACCTTTGTCGAAGGATACATTTGATTATTTAAGAGGTATGCTAGGGGTCTTACCCCAGCCTACTCTTGAATAATTAATGCAGAAATTGCATTAGTCCAGAAATATCATAGCACTATTTCATTATTTGGACTAAATGCTTGATGCTTCCCCTATGGGGGAGTATATGTATTTGAGCTAAGTTATTGAGAACACTTGGAGACCTAATGACACCTTTGACATTGATGTCAATGCGGGAGAGAATAAAACATGAAAAAAAAAATGAGAAAAATAGAAAAATAGTATGAGAGGATCATCCTTTGGAGGATTTGATGATTGATGAAGAGGATTTGAAAAGATATTGATGCAGATGCAATATAGGCATCTTTGGTATTTGTGAAACTTAGATGTTTTTCATCAATGTTTCCATCAATGCCAAAGGGGGAGATTGTTAGCATGAATACTAATTGTATTCCTATGGGGGAGTATCCTAGTAATGATGGAGGAATTTTATAGTGACTATGTGTTGTATTCATGAATGAGTTTGTCATTGATGTCAACATATGTTATTGATTGGTTGTATAAAACCCTGCAGAAAGATTGCAGAAAATTACATGGAGATAGTTGTGTACAAGGAAATGTACCTTCATAGAATTAGTATCATACAATAAATCAAATCGAGACTAAATAAACCACAATTAATATTCTATTTAGAAAATAAAACACAATTAAGAATCCTATGGATCTCTATCTAAGAGTATTAATGTGAAGCTCTCGGCAAGCTACCATTAATGATAGCCCTAGAATGAGAAATGATATGATAAAGAAAATGCTAACAATTAATTCAAATTGAAATGCTAAATTGCTCCTAAATTGCCTTTCTAGCTATAAAATGCAAGAGGTTCTATGAAATTCTCAGATGTGTCGTTATGAATTATGATTGATTTTGGTCTTCCTTTTATAGATTTATTCAAGTGTAGGGGGTGTAGTATAGTTGATCATGATTAAGCTTGAGTTGAGTTTTTGGTTCCACCCTTTGAAGACAATGCAAAGCTCATGTCCTCAAAGCTTGAGACAAGTAGACAAGATGATTGGACAAGATGCTCTTTCACTTTGAGTGATTGAGATTGAATTTGGCTTGATCCATGTGAATTCCTTTCTCAAATCCTATTGGTTGATTGAATTCCCTCCCCTTTTGGGTTGTTGAGAGAAATTAGGATTTATTAAATGATTTTAATTGATTAGAAAAAATTTTCCTGATAAAATATTACGCTCTGATTTGATGGTCATTCTCCTGATTTGATGATGTAGATGTCATTCTGGTTTATCCGAGTGTATGCCCCCTTGGGAAATGAATCAAAATGATTTTGGATGATTTGGTTGAGATTGGTAAATTTTGATTTGTTTCCCGATATAGAAATTTGAAAATGCCCCGATCATGAGAGGATTTGATGAGAAAAGATGTGATTGATAAGATGTTGTTGATGGTCTAGATAAGTTGATGATGGTTTGGTATCATTTGATGTCATTCAGAATCACTTGGTTGATGTTGATGTCAATTTGATAGGATAAAGTTGATGGGTTGATATTTTTCTCTCAAGATCTATAGAGACAAAACAATGATTTTCCTTCCTCAAGATCTAGAGTTAGGAGATTTGATGCGCTCAAGATGAGAAAATGGATGATAGGATAACTTGATTGAAGTTAGATGATCACTTGGATGATTTGATTGATTGATATTTGATATGATATGATTAGATATTTTGATGATTTTGATGTAAAATTATGGACTGGAGAAGAGAAGGGTCATCCATTGGTGTAGGTGAAGGTATAGATTTGGGTTATGGATAGAGTTAGGTTGCCCCTATTTGATCAACATGATTTATTATTGATGATTTCCTTAAGGTAGTATGGATCATTTGATGGATCATGATTTACATGTACTTGTATCTTGATGATGTTGATGTACCTTTGATGATCAAATTGAGCATGATTTTTGATGATGTTGATTAGGACTTTGATTATACATTGATGTGTTGGAATTAGGAGAGATAGGTACTGAGAGGGGAGGGGTGAATCAGTGTCTTCAAATCTTTTACTTGTAAAACATTTCTGATCTATAACTGAATACTATGATAACCGATCAAAATAACTTGAATACAATTGTATAAATCAATCATCTAGTTAACTTAAGAAAGTAAACAAAATGAAATAAATATGGCAATCACATAAAAAAAGTATTTTGGTAATGCAAAAACCCTTGTTAGAATGTAAAAACTGTGGTGGGGATGACACCCACAAATTCTTCACTACTGCAGATAGAAAAGGTTTGCCTGTTAAGGCTTCAAGTTTTGATCACTTCTGGCGATCTTACCCTGTTAGGAGTAACATATTAGATCAGCTAGATCTACCTAGTTATAGGATTTAAACAACACTAATGAAGTGTGTACTCAGTTAAGAGATTTACATAAGACTGTTAAGTCTACTCTGTTAAGAGATTTATCAAAACTCTATCACAATTGTCAGAAAGTAATAGGTAATTATCTGCTAGTTGACAACTCAATTGTCTGAAATAGATCTATAAGTGCTCATCAAAATATCACCTTATCTGTGATGGTTTTCTACTCTATTCTACTTGGTAGCCTTCTTTGATTCTGCTTAATCTGATATCCTATGTGCTCTGTTCTGCTCGATAAACTAATTGTCTTAAAGTTTGACAATGTCTTCAAGTGCTCCATGATTCATATATATTACTTCACCCAACCTTATAAAATGGTGCGAACAAACAAAATATATAGTGTTCTATTTTTCTGCCTTAGCAAAAACTAGGTTACAAAAATAATCATAACCCTAAGATCTACGGTGAAAAATAACCTAGATCAACTATTACAATAAGATACACATTACATTTAATGAGTATCTTTTTACAATAAATGCTCCTCGATCTTGGTAAACCATTTTACGATCTGTTGTAACCATTTGCATAGAATAATGTGCCATTTTAGATTACTATGCCATTTTCTATGATCATCGGTAAACATTGTATAATCTTCTCAGTGTATACTATGATGCTTAGTGTTTACTGACTATTGGTGTTGGTGTCACTAGTGCTTGGTTAACTGTGTGATGCTCGGTGTAAAGGCTTTACCGACTGCTCTATCTTACTTTTTGTTATTGACCGACCTGTTTACTATCCTTTGATACTAATGACAACCTTAAATGCTCAATAGAGATTAACAATCTCCCCCTTTGGAATTAGTATCAAAACTTTGAATGTATATAGACAAAATGTTTCTATATATTCCTTATGTCTCTGCCATATACATATCCACAACAAAAATTTCTAAGTACAAAGTACTCCCCCTCGGTGCATGCTCCTAGTAGTATGTAATATACATATCAAAGTATACTTATTTGGCATATACATGGTTTTCCCATTCCTCTTTCAAGTTGGTAAGAGCAATATGCTCAAGACCAACTTGGGCATGCATGTCAAAGATATTATCCAACACCAAAATCTCTGGTGTTGACACAAGTTGTTCAGCTTTGACAATGTGTGCTTCAAAAAATTTTAGGTAAGGAGTGAGTTCTTTTTGTAACTCTATAACCTGATCAGTGATGTGCACTTCTTGTTTCCTTAAGTTTGCTATCAGCCACCTAAGTTCCTAAACTCGGTTAATATGCTTTAAAAAAGTAGTTGGCTCAGTGATAGCTACTTGTGTACTCAACTGTATCTCTGCTTCTAAACCTTTTATCTTTTCACTGACTTCTACAGTGAAGGTGTCTGAAGTACAAAGCTTGATTAGAAGTTGATAAATTATCTGGGTGATAGATTTTACCTCGGTAATGACCTCAGATAATTTTACCTTGTTGTGTTAATTCTTCTTCACCGATGTAGCCTATATTGGTTTTGCTTCCGAATCTCCTCTAATTAGTTAGGAAGTCATCAATCTTTTTAGAACTGTCCTCAGCTATCTTCATCATTTCATTATGTTGCCTTTGTGTCTTTATTTCATTTCTTAGTTTTTCATTATCTTCTCTAAGTATTGCAACATCTTCAAGTCTTCTTGATAATTCTCCATTTACTCGGTTCATTTCTTGATTGACTGTCATCATCTGATTTGATACTTGGAAGTGACGATCAGTGAGTCTCTGGATTTCACTTTCTTTTGCTTGAAGTTGTTCAGTCATCAGTCTTCGGTCTTCAATAGACAGATTTCGATCTTGTTCAGCTTGTCTAGCATTGTTCATGATTTCCATCATTCTCACCATTTGAGATTCATGACCGATTTGAAGTGCTTTCACTTGCTTAGATAGATGCTGATTCTTTTTAGATAAATCAAAGATTATGCTTTTAGATCCGTCAGAGATGTTTCCAGAGCTTGATCCAATATGATCAAATACTTCATCAATGGGTTCTTCATGATAACTCATTTCATTCAGCTGAATTGCAAGGTTCTTCCTTTCAACCAGTAATTTCTTTAGATCTTCCTTGGCTTCTTTATACTATTCCACAAACATCTGTATTTGTATCTTTTGATTCTCAATAGTCTTGTCAAGTTTGTATCTCTCCATGACTTAGATCTTTACCCTTCAATGGTTAGACTGTTCAACAAGAGAACTGAGCTCTTATAACAATTGTTGGAATTAGGAGAGATAGGTACTGAGAGGGGAGGGGTGAATCAGTGCCTTCAAATCTTTTACTTGTAAAACCTTTCTGATCTATAACTGAATACTATGATAACTGATCAAAATAACTTGAATACAATTGTATAAATCAATCATCTAGTTAACTTAAGAAAGTAAACAACATGAAATCAATATGACAATCTCATAACACAAGTATTTTGGTAACGCAGAAACCCTTGTTAGAAGGTAAAAACTGCAGTGGGGATGACACCCACAAATTCTTCACTACTGCAAATAGAAAAGGTTTGTCTGTTAAGGCTACAAGTTTTGATCACTTATGGTGATCTTACCCTGTTAGGAGTAACATATTAGATCAGCTAGATCTACCTAGTTATAGGATTTAAACAACACTAATGAAGTGTGTACTCGGTTAAGAGATTTACATAAGACTATTAAGTCTACTCTGTTAAGAGATTTATCAAAACTCTATCACAATTGTCAGAAAGTAATAGGTAATTATCTGCTAGTTGAAAACTCAATTGTCTGAAACAAATCTATAAGTGCTCATCAAAATATCATCTTATTTGTGATGGTTTTCTACTATGTTCTGCTCAATAAATTGATTGTCTTGAAGTTTGAAAATGTCTTCAAGTGCTCCATGATTCATATATATTAGTTCACCCAACCTTATAAAATGGTGCAAACAAACAAAATATATAGTGTTCTATTTTACCACCTTAGCAAAAAATTAGGTTACAAAAATAATCATAACCCTAAGATCTATGGTGCAAAATAACCTAGATCAACTATTACAATAAGATAAACATTACATTTAATGAGTATCTTTTTACAATAAATGCTCCTCGATCTTGGTAAACTATTTTACAATCTGTTGTAACTGTTTGCATAGAATAATGTGTCATTTCAGATTACTATGCCATTTTATGTGATCATCGGTAAACATTATATAATCTACTCGGTGTATACTGCGATGCTCGGTGTTTACTGACCATCAGTGTTGGTGTCGCTGGTGCTTAGTTAACTGTGTTATGCTTAGTGTAAAGACTTTACCAATTGCTCTGTCTTACTTTTTGTTACCAACTAATCTATTTACTATCCTTTGATACTAATGACAACCTTAAATGCTTAATATAGATTAACATGATGGACATTTGATGATGTAGATCTCAAAACATTTGATGATGTACCATTGATGATATCATTGATCATTTGATGTATCTTGATTTGGTCTTTTGATGATGATAACTCTACGTCCCCCTTTCTATTTCTCTTTTTCAAATCTATTTTCAATCTAAGAAAGGAAAATACCTTAAATGCATTTAATCTAGGATGTATGCAACTAATTGTCACTATTCAGAATTTGGAAGCTTATTTTCATCATCGAGCTTTTGAAACATGAAATTGGTACAACCCTCACTGGTTAGATTTTCAACCATGATGATATGAATACCGCTTTCCTCAGATTTTAATATTGCAAGTAAACAGATAAAGAATTGATCCCTTTCATATACACATGTCCTCAATGATTCTTTGATGATCATGTCATTAGACGGTTTCACATACTACTATGAATCAATATGTGATGTAGGAGCATCCTGGGTGTAAGAGCAATCTTGCATCACCCAAAAATATTTCTATTTTTGTATTCAATAAGGGCTATCTTATGTAGAGCTTCTATTTATGGAAACTTGCCATTTTTAGTAAGTTGGTCTTACGATCTCGGAATGTTCTGATTTTACATGTGGAGGTTCATCTCGGTCATATCAGCCTGCCAGCAAAGTTTCATGGCTAGATCAGGTCTAGTTTTGAAGATATTGAAGATTTTTTATATTGGCAGCAGGGTACAGAAACCTTGAACTCAATTTTGAAGGCTTTAGAGGCCCCATATGAGGTCAAAAAGTTGGGTGACAGGTGCTTGCGCAAGTCAAGCTTGTAGAGCACTTCGTGGCATTTTCAAAATGGGGTTATAATAGTCAATCAGGTCAACTGGTGATGACTTATGGTCTCTGGAAGTCGGGCCACCTGAGATGGCGGAAAATAATTTTCCTTCAAAGTTTCTGTTCGGGTTTCAAAAGTTATTTTGAGCTGAATTTGATGTAATAAATTGAAAAATAAAATAATTCTAAGTTTGGTCGGCCCTTAGGGCTAAATTTCTAGAACCTTCTCGGGCGGTGGAAAATGCCTATATAAAGAAGGCCCGTAGTGTTGTCTAGGGCAGTTCTGGGTAGTAGATCTGGGTATTGATTCGAGGCTTAGTCCTACAGAATATTGTAAGGGAATGCCCATGTGGCTTTGCATATTGTAATTCTGAAATTTTGTAATTCCACATTTGTGGAGATAATAAGAAGCCAATTTTTCGTTCTTGCATATTGTTGTTGTTTCTCTGTTTCTGTTATGTGTTTATGGTATTAAGGGGAGCACCCTTCATCAATATTGCAAGCACTCAAGTAGAAATCAAGAAAATATCATGTCTTCATCATCTCTCATTTAGTCAAACATCATCGATTTGCTAAAAAGACATGATTTCACCAATCAAGTAATCACTTTGGACATTTTTGCTTTTGTTTGTAGATCCATATTTTAAAAACTTCATCCACTTTGATCCTTAGTTATGTTTAAACCATTTAGATTTTGATCTAATTTGTTTTTTGAAGATTTAATGTGTCAAATGTTGTTGTTTAAATCAAGTGTTTGGATGTTGAAATGTAATATTGATTAATAAGTTTAAGTGTAGCAATTTTCCAATTTTGATGTGATGATTTTGAGCCAACTTATGTCTATTTTGATAAGTTCATTGAACTTGGATTGGCGCCCCCCATTTGATTCAACAATGATAATGCTTTGTTGCGCAATGCAACTTTTGAGTGTTTACTTAAGATTTGCAATTTTTAGATTTTTAGAGATTTCTGATTTTTTTGGATTTTTAAGATTTTTTTTCTTTTTTTTGGATTTTTAAGATTTTTTTATGTTTTTTGGATTTTAAAGATTTTTTTATGTTTTTTTCACTTTTGATTAGTCTCTTGACATGGAGCCACTTCTAAGGACAATGTAGGAGTTTTGATCCACATGAGGGATTCTTGAAGGGATGATGGATGTCCATTTGAAATACGTACAATAGGCATTGTAGCACATGAAGGCTTGGAGTCTATAACCTTTGAAGCATGAAAGAAGTTTGTAGAAAGATGTAGGTTAGCTTGGATCTCTTTTAGAGGTAGCCCTTGAGGGTATACATAGTCATTATGAAAATTGTTTGGATCTTTGTTTGATGGATTAATATTGGATAGCTTTGATTCTATATGAAATGGAGGAATGGTGGAATAGGTGAAAGCTATAAGAGGACCACTACTAGACATGTGTCCATAAGTTTGATCTTTCTTGAGAGTAGTATCTTCATTAGATGATTCATTAGGATTTTCAATTTCAATTATGTCATCATCAATAAGATTTTGGATTTTACATTTCAACTCCATGCAATCTGAAGTTTCATGCTCATTATGTCTATGATATGCACAATAGTTACTCAAAAAGATAAAACCACATGAAGTGATTTGAGGCAACGTGATGAGATCATTTTCAAGGAGTTTTTCCAAAGCCGATTCGTATGAAATTCCCAAAGGAGTAAATGATCTATCCCAAGGATATTTGGATGTATTTGTGTTTCTCAAAGAGTTGTCATATGATGAATATTGTTGAGATAGGACTAATTCCTCTTGATTTCCTTGATCAAAGATGAGATTCTCTTGATATTTTGAAATAGGTTCTTCATCAAATAATGGTTTATCATTAGGATATTCTTGATCAAACATAGAATTTTTATGATATTCTTTTTTATCAAATTTTGAATTATCAAAGATATGGGGTTCATGATGTTTTTCTTGATCATAGAGGTAAGGAAACAATGTTCTTAATGAGAGTTGGTTGGATAATGTTTCCATTTCTTTTTCCATTTCTTGAATTCTTGTGAATAGAATATTCTTTTGAATCTTTATTGTTAATTGATTTTTGGATCTTAATGGATGTTTTCTTTTTGTAATCAAAGACCTTCAAGCACAACACAATAATTTTATCAATTATCACAAGAAATTCTTACAAGCAATCTACCTAAGGTCAAATTTGGCTTTTAAAAAGGCTCTAATGAGGCATGCTTGCTAATTTATCAAAAATTTATTACGGATTCCATTCAAAATGGATATTAAACTTTCATCCTCCAAGTATATTAAGAGGCTTCCCACCACCGGTATGTCAGATTTTTGCGCAATCCATGAGGACTACTCAAGGACGTTTGAAAATTTAGTATCCTTTTGTCACACACCCCATTAAGGATGTATGTGTTTTGTTTTATAGTGGGTTGGATTCTCGCGGCAAAACAAAGTGTATCGCCCTTTGGGCTATCCCTCTCACTGGCATTGCTAAGGAAAATTCTCAGGAGGTGAGCCCACTAATGTTCTATCATGTTCATGAAAAGCAAGGAAATGGAGTTAAGAACTAGTTTTTGGTAATTTGATTCACCAAAAGGTGAAGAGCATATCCCTAACTTTTTCTTAATTTCCCAAACACAATAAACAAGGTTCAATTACTAGGCCACTAACTAAATGGATTCGAGTATTGCTACTCTCTTCCACAAACAAGGGGATTTTCAATTTATGTGTTTGATTTATTCCTTTAAGCTATCCAAATTACTAGATTTTTGAAAGCAGCAAAGCCACAATTTAAGAGAAAAATTCACTAGTTTGAGGCTTACCTTTTCCTTGTAGCTAGCAAAAAGGCTAGGGGCATTTTTGAATGATTTTGTAATTTTAATGCTTACCTTGGTGATTGTTCCTTTCCAATGTGATTTTCCTCAAACAAGTTTGTAATACCCTCTCCTATGGTGATACTTGGACTTCTTGATTTGAAAATTCTATTATGATGGTTAGAACTATACATTTACATTTATGTTTGTGGATGATGATATGTTTATCAGATCATTGATATGCTCATTTATGGTTGTCATTTATATGTTCATGAAATTAGAAGACCATCTATTTTATATGTTTTATGGAGCTAACCCAAGGATTTGAATCTAACCATTATCATGATGTTCTATGTTTCATGGATATGTGTCTGATGTGTTTTCATGGCTCAGGATGAAGTCGTAGTTACTCCCTTAGTTGAGGTACACACGATGTATCGATCTTGGTCATCTGTGTGCATATATCTGATTTGTATGTATCTCTATATGTATACATGTATCTCTTCTTGGTGATGCAAGATTGTAGGTACTGGGTATCATCTCCACCTAGTCTCACAGGTCTGAGAAATCCCTAAAAATCCTCGATCGTTGTTGTTGTTGTTATTGAGATATCACCAGGTTCCATAGGAAGGAACTCTACCTCTGATCCTTTTATCCTTAGGTGGGGAGTTCTTGAGTCAGTCCCTTGTGTGGATGATGTATTTTTGTGTCCTCTTAGTTTGTTGGTTTTGTGGATCTGGTAAATGGTTTCTTGTCTTTTGCATTCATTGAGAATGAGGTTTTGAGTATGGTAGCTGTAATTGTCTTCATGGTATGTTCAATTTTGTTAGTAGATTATTGATGTGAATTATTGTTCTTATGAGGGTATGATTTAGTAATTTATCTTTATTAGTAGTCACTTATTTGTACAAGTGTATCTTGTAAGGAATGAGTTAGTATGTGATTAAATCATGTGATTTTAATATCAATAATAATAAAGAATTTATGGTATTAATAATGTTTTAATAATAGTGGTAAATTCTAACTTATGTTAGTAGTTACCTAATATATATATATATATATATATATATATATATATATATATATATATATATATAGTATTTTGTAAAGTATATGGATTAGTGTATAAATAAATAATATGTCTCATAATATTTAAATAATTGTAATATTAATAATATTATACCTTACTTATGGTATATGTACACATAAGCATATGGGTGCACACATATGCCTATGTATACATATATATAAACATATATTATTGTTAACTGATTCTGTGAAATAAATTATTACTATTATATAATAATAAATCTATGTTACTTTAATTAATGGAGATGTGTTTGGTAAATTCTTTTACCATAGTTATGTAACTTAGTAAATTATTCCTAAAGATAATATTATCTATTTTGCCACCCTTAAATTTAGGAGACAGATTTATAATTCTATTAAATAATATCTATTCATCCCTTCACGAGAATAGTTTACTAAATATTATTATCCTAAACTATTAACTAATAGATGGTTGGGATAGATGCATCGGTTGATTTTCCTATGCAACTACTCCCTCCAAGCTATATACGGGAAGATATCCCTGTAGGATGGGAGTTGGCAAGAAGAATAGTCCCTGAGATAAGTTTGATTGTTGCATTGATAAGATAGTTTACTTAGAGGAGGTTGGCTGGGAAATTGATCTCAGAATAGGTTTTTCATTATTGTCGAAAGGATATGGAATTGTAGGAGATCTATGGTGTCTCTGAGAAGAAACTCCATTGTTTGAGAGGATAGTTTATTTGAGAGTGCCTGCAACAAGAAATAAATTTGGAAGAGTGCTAGGAGGAGATTGAGAAAGCTGAATCATCCTCCATCAACGATTGTTCTTTGCGGGACTCCAGGTAGGAATCTATCCTAGAGATGAACTTTATTTTATGTGTATTTTTTTTGTGTCTTTGAATATTATTCTACTTGTTACTCTCTGTTTATATGATGTGCTAAATGGTAGAAGTATATGTTAGTTTGTCTACTTGGTTGATTAGGATAATTACATTGGTGTTTTAATGTATTATGTTGCACAAACTATTGTACTTCTTTTATGATTTGGTGTAGATGCATTTGGGTGTGTTGGAAGAGTCTAGATACTCCTTAGGACTTTGTGTGTATGTCCTTCAATGTTCAATATGTCTAAAGGTATTTCCAGACCTTAGGAAAAACTTCTATTTCCTTCACCAGTTGCATTCTGGCTTAGAGGCCTATTTTATATTCATAGATCCTTATTAGTTTTAGGTTGATGGTAAATAGAACATAAGGGTTATTTTAGGATGAAAACTAGGAGATCTCAAATGGGTCTTTTTCAGATTAGGCATCATAGCCCCCATAATGCCTAGTTTTACCCGCAAGTCAGATATGTCAGTTATTTTTTTATTTTCTATCATTCAGAACAAATGCGCAGTTACCTTGAACACATGCATAGTTACCTAAGTCGAATGTGTAGTAACCTTAACCAAATGTGTAGCTCTGTTAAACCTTTGCGTAGTAAGAAAAATCAAATGCGCAGTTACCTTAAAACCAATGCATAGTTACCTTAAAAACCAATGTGCAGTCACCTTACACAAATGCACAGTTACCTTACTCAAATACACAGTTACCCTAGACAAATGCACAGCTACCAGAAACAAATGCATAGGAATGCAAAACAAACATGTAGTTTGATCCCAGGTTAGTGTTTAGGTAGGATTTATACAAATATAACATTTAAGTATAATACTTTAAGTATAAGTTTGATACTCTTAAGTATCAAATTAAAGAGTATCAAACTTATACTTAAAGTATTATACTTTAAGTTATATTTGTATAAAGAAATTAGGTACCTTTCAGGATGATTAAAATAGGTTTCAGCTTGATAGGAGTTAAGATTCAACTTCTAATTTTTGAGTTTTCTAAAAAAAATCAGACTTAGTTAAATTTCAGGCATATGGAATTTTGTATAAACTGTATGGAATTTGTCTATAAACTATATATGTACATTACTTGTTTGATGGAGGTTATATGGTGCATTTAGATTCTTTAATAGGGTTATGATGTGAGTAGGAAGCATAATTAGGGTTTAAGATTGTCTAGGAGGATCAGGATCATTCTAGGCCTCCCTAAACGTTCCTAATGTTCCTAAACATCCATAAACTCTCATATTTCTTCTGTTCTTTGATGTAAGTTCTCAAAAGTGTTTATGATGTGTTTTATTTCTTATATGATGTAATTTTGATGTGTGGGTTAAGGGTAGAAAACCTAACAACACCAAGTGAGTGGCTCTCAGTGCGGGGTCGGGGCCCTAAGTGGCTAGAACTAGGATAATCGACTGAAGAGTTATTTAACAAGTGATAACTTAACTAAAAACTTATGGGAATGAGTTCAAACACTAAAAATATTAATATGTGCCTCTCCCATGCCCTTAGTTCTAGTAAAGGCTATGGATGGGAATGGGAGAAGGTGCCTATGTGTAGGTATGATTGAATGGTGCTTGTCTGTACGAAAGGCATTTGGTTCCACATGTGCCTACTTGGGGGCTGAGGCTTGGAGTGGCTAGTACCAAGACAACCCAAGGGGTGAGGGCTATGCAATGAAACTCACTTAACTTGTTGCTTAGAGTTTCTACCAAGCCTTAGAACCTTTGACAAAAGATTTATACTTTGATCTTCTTTTCATTTTCTATTTGGGAAAGGTTACCCAACCCTAGGTATGGCCTAGCTATCCCTTCCTTATGGACCTTGGTGTTTATTTCCTAGCATAGGGGAGTGGGCCTTTTTGGTATCCATGTGGTTGGGTGGTAAATATTTTCATCGAGGTATCTTTTGTGGATGTGATGCTTAAGGATTCATGCTTGCTTATGTTCCAGTTTTGAAGAAGAAGACTTTGTACTTATCTTTCTTGATATTCAATTAAATGTAAAGTTATTGTTACCTCCCAAAGGGAGATGAATGTAATGTAATCATTGATGTATTTCAAAATGATGTATTTGGAATGGGTAGATCTAGGAAAAAGGAAAAGGGAAAACATGAACCTTATGTATAAGTTGTATGTTGGAAAAGAAAAGGATTTTGTAACATTTCAAGTAAAGTAGTATGTTCTCATTATTGATTAAGTGAAAAGCTATTGAAAAACAATTGTAATATTTGAAATGTATCAAATGTTTAGATGATTCTATTATATGGTATTAATTCTTTAAATGTTATATTGTTCATAAAGGATACTTAGGAATATAGATGGGTTTAAATGGAAAATTGAAATGAAAGTACTTTGTATTTCTTTATAAAGAATCTACAAATGTTGTGATGTAGTCTTCTTAAGAAGTAAATCAAGTTGCTAGTACACTAATGGAATTAAATGAATTATGCATTAAATTTAAGGGAACCTTGGAGGAATCTAAGTTAAACTATGTTTTGTTTATGTAATTCTTTTAAAAGTTCAAAAATTTTCATACATCATTACTTAGGTTTTCTTTTACAAAGAGAATATTTGTTCTCTTCCCCGGTTCCCTTGTAGGGTGTGACATCTTTGGTATCAGTGCTAGGTTGCTACACTGGGGCCTAGGGAATTTGGCCCATGCTTCTTAAAACTTGTTATTCATCTTAGGAAAAACTTAAAATTGAAATCTAACTAAGACCCTTAAAACTTATTCTTCTTATTACCTATGGTAGGATGCCTGATATAACCCATGGTAGAAAGGGAGGCACCCAAAACACTCCTCCTAGATCTCAACATGAAAGTTTGCAAGAAGAAGAACAATATGAGGGAAGAGGGGATCAATCTAATAACCAATTTGGAGGTTCTCAGGGGGCTCAAGTAAAAGAGCTCCTACAATGGATACTACAGAGGTTAGATGTAGGGTAGGATAGAGGTCACCATGGGGAGACTAACACTCATCATGAGGAAAGGGAAAGGAGTCCTAAGAGGAGAGATCAGGCATTGGAAGAAGATGCTCTACTTTCTTCTCACATGCAAGACCTCCTTAGGACTAAGACTAACCCATTTAAGGGAACTCAAGGTGGATCTACCACTGAAACTTGGCTGCTAGACTTAGAAAGGCTTTTCTCCATGCATCCTTACAGAAGCAATACCAAAGCCTAGTTTGCAGTCATTCACCTTAGAGACTTTGCATCCACTTGGTGGGAAATAGAGAAAGAGAAACTTCACATAGATATTACCACTCTTTCATGGGAACTTTTCCTAGAACTCTTTTGAGCCAGATTTCTTTCTAATCACTGGAGATGGGAAAGGGCCGAAGAGTTTCACAACTTAAGGCAGCTAACTATGTCAGTTGATGACTATGTGTGGAAGTTCTTTGAACTCAATCCATACTTTGGATATAAGGATGATGAACCCATGCTGACTCAACACTTCCTTAGAGGACTCAACGGTCACTTGGCCGGCAGCGTATGAATGTTTGAACCTCAAACAGTTAATGATGTAGTCATCAAGGCTCATCTTGTGGAACAAAATGTAGCCTTGGGGTTAGGAGGTCAGATAGGTGGCCAAGGGGGAAATGCCTTTCAGAATGGGTCAAGTTTCAAAGGAAATCAATCTCAAGGAGTACCTAGTCCTAAGAACTACCCTTCTTCATCAAAAGGAAGTCAAAATCATTAGAAAAGGAAATTTCAAAATAAAGACAACAACAACTACTACAATATAGATGGGGGTTCTCAACCAGAATATTCATGAAATTGGAAGCATTCTAAGCAATTTTTGAACCCTCAACCATCTCGGAGTATGCCTCACAATTCTAGTCCAGGAAGCTATCATAAATCCAGTGCAGCCTCAGCATGGAGGAATTTTGTTGGGAATATAGGATGTTACTGTTGTGGTCAACATGGGCACATTGCAGTTAATTATCCTCAGAAGTCTACCCTAGTAGCTAGCTATAGACAGGCCACTTCAGAACCCACCATAGGTGATGTAGGTAGATCTCATCGGGCATTTGCCACTTTAGACCTCTGGTAGGTCAAACATTAGGGAGCATTCATCAAAACCCCAGGAAGCGGATAGGCAACTGACTTTAGAGCCGGTATGCATTTTACAGAAGTGGACACTGACCCTCGGGGGTCGTACCATAGATCAAGCAAGGGTCCAATGGGACCCCAATGATGATTCCTCTTCTAAATGGGAGGATGTTGCTGGACTTACAAACACTTATCCATAGCTATTTGTAGGCTTCTAGGAGTAAGCCTAACTTTAGGGGGGGAGGATGAAATACCCTCTCCTATGGTGATACTTGGACTTCTTGATTTGGACATTCTATTCTGATGGTTAGAACTATACATTCACATTTATGTTTGTGGATGATGATATGTTTATCAGATGATTGGTATGCTCATTTATGGTTATCATTTATATGTTCATGAAATTATAAAACCATCTATTTTTATATGTTTTATGGAGCTAACCCAAGGATTTGGATCTAACCATTATGATGATGTTTTATGTTTCATGGATATGTGTCGGATGTGTTTTCATGGCCAGGATGAAGTCATAGTTACTCACTTAGTTGAGGTCCACATGATGTAACGATCCTGGTTATCTGTTTGCATATATCTAATCTTTATGTATCTCTATATGTATACATGTATCTCTTCTTGGTGATGCAAGATTGTAGGTACCAGGTATCATCTCCACCTGGCTTCACATGTCTGAGCGATCCCTCAAAATCCTCAATCGTTCTTGTTGTTACGAAACTATCACCAGGTTCCACAAGAAGGAACTCTACCTCTGATCCTTTTATCCTTAGGTGGGGAGTTCCTGAGTCAGTCCCTTGTGTGAATGATGTATTTCTATGTCCTCTCAATTTTTTGCTTTTGTGGATCTTGTAGATGGTTTCTTGTCTTTTGCAATCGTTGAGAATGAGGTTTTGATTATGGTAGCTCTAATTGTCTTCATGGTATGTTCAATTTTGTTAGTAGATTATTGATGTGAATTATTGTTCTTATGAGGGTATGATTTAGTAATTTATATTTCTTAGTAGTTACTTATTTGTACAAGTGTATCTTGTAAGGAATGAGTTAGTATGTGATTAAATCATGTGATTTTAATATCAATAATAATAAAGAATTTATGGTATTAATAATGTTTTAATAATAGTTGTAAATTCTAACTTATGTTAGTAGTTACCTAATATATATATATATATATATATATATATATATATATATATTGTATTTTGTAAAGTATATGGATTAGTGTATAAATAAATAAAATGTCTCATAATATTTAAATAACTGTAATATTAATAATATTGTGCCTTACTTATGGTATATGTACACATAAGCATATGGGTGCACACATATGCCTATGAATACATATATATAACCATATATTATTGTTAATTGATTGTGTGAAAGAAATTATTATTATTATATAATAATAAATCTATGTTACTTTCATTAATGGAGATGTGTTTGGTAAATTATTTTACCATAGTTATGTAACTTATTAAATTATTCCTAAAGATAATATTATCTATTTTGCCACCCTTAAATTTAGGAGACATAGATTTATAATTCTATTAAATAATATCTATTCATCCCTTCACAAGAATAGTTTACTAAATATTACTATCCTAAAATATTAACTAATAGATGGTTGGGATAGTTGCATCGGTTAATTTTCCCGTGCAACTACTCCATCCAAGCTATATATAGGAAGAGATCCCTATAGGATGGGAGTTGGTAGGAAGAATAGTCTCTGAGATAAGTTTGATTGTTGCATTGATAAGATAGTTTACTTAGAGGAGGTCGACTGGGAAATTGATCTCAGAATAGGTTTCATTATTGTGGAAAGGATATGGAATTATAGGAGATCTATGGTGTCTCTAAGAAGAAACTCCATTGCTTTAGTGGATAGTTTATTTGAGAGTGCCTGTAATGGGAAGGAAATTTGGAAGAGTGTTGGAAGGAGATTGAGAAAGCTGAATCATCCTCCATCAATGATTGTTCTTTGCGGGACTCCAAGTAGGAATCTATCCTAGAGATGAACTTTCTTTTAAGTGTATTGTTTTTGTGTGTTTGAATATTATTCTACTTGTTACTCTCTATTTATATGATGTGCTAAATGGTAGAAGTATATGTTAGTTTGTCTACTTGGTTGATTAGGATAATTACATTGGTGTTTTAATGTATTATGTTGCATAGACTATTGTACTAATTTTATGATTTGGTGTAGATGCATTTGGGTGTGTTGGAAGAGTCTAGAGACTCCTTGGGACTTTGTATGTATGTCCTTTAATGTTCAATACGTCTAAAGGTATTTCCAAACCTTAGGAAAAACTTCTATTTCCTTCACCAGTTGCATTCTGGCTTAGAGGCTTATTTTTTATTTGTAGTTTTTGAGTAGGTTTAGGTTGATGGTAAGTAGAATCTAAGGGTCATTTTAGCATGGAAACTGGGAGATCTCAAATGGGTGTTGCCCAAATTAGGCATCCACAGCCCCCATAATGCCTAGTTTTACCTGCAAGTCGGATCTGTCAATTGTTTTTTTAATTTTCTGTCATTCAGAACAAATGCGTAGTTACCTTGAACAGATGCGTAGTTACCTAAGTTAAATGCATATTAACCTTAACTAGGTGTGCAGCTTTGTTAAACCATTGCGTAGTAAGCAAAATTGAATGCGCAGTTACCTTAAAACCAATGCGCAGTTACCTTAAAAACCAATGCGTAGTTACCTTACACAAATGCATAGTTACCTTACTCAAATGCATAGTTACCCTAGACAAATTTACATCTACTAGAAATGAATGTGCAGGACTGCAAAACAAACGCACAGTTTGATCCCAGGTTAGGGTTTAGGTAGGATTTATACAAATAAAACTTATACTTAAAGTATTATACTTTAAGTGATATTTGTATAAAGAAATTAAGTACCTTTCAGGATGATTAAAATAGATTTCAGCTTCATAGGAGTTAAGATGCAACTTCTAATTTTTTATTTTTCTAAAAAAAAATAGACTTAGTTAAATTTCAGGCATATGGAATTTTGTATAAACTATATGGAATTTGTGTATAAACTATATATGTACATTACTTGTTTGATGGAGGTTATATGGTGCATTTAGATGCTTTAATAGGGTTAGGATGTGAGTAGGAAGCATAATTAGGGTTTAAGATTGTCTAAGAGGATCAGGATCATTGTAGGCCTCCCTAAACGTTCCTAATATTCCTAAACATCCCTAAACTCTCATATTTCTCCTGTTCTTTGATTTAAGTTCTCAAAAGTGTTAATGATGTGTTTTATTTCTTGTATGATGTACTTGTGATGTGTGGGTTAAGGGTAGAAAACCTAACAACACCAAGTGAGTGGCTCTCAGTGCGGGGTGGGGGGCCTAAGTGGCTAGAACCAGGATAATCAACTGAAGAGTTATTTAACAAGTGATAACTTAATTAAAAAGTTATGGGAATGGGTTCAAACACTAAAAATATTAATATGTGCCTCGCCCATGCCATTAGTGCTAGTAAAGGCTATGGATGGGAGTGGGAGAAGGTGCCTATGTGTAGGTACAATTGAATGGCATTTGTCTGTATGAAAGGCATTCGGTTCCACATGTGCCTACTTGGGGGCCAGGGCCTAGAGTGGCTAGTACTAGGACAACCCAATGGGTGAGGGCTATGTGATGACACTCACTTAGCTTGTTGCTTAGAGTTTCTACCAAGCCTTAGAACCTTTGACAAAAGATTTATACTTTGATCTTCTTTTCATTTTCTATTTGGGAAAGGTTACCCAACCCTAGGTATGGCCTAGCTATCCCTTCCTTGTGGACCTTGGTGTTTATCTCCTAGCATGGGGGAGTGGGCCTTTTTGGTATCCATGTGGTTGGGTGGTAAATCTTTTCATCGAGGTATCTTTTGCAGATGCAATGCTTAAGTATTCATGCTTGCTTATGTTCCAGTTTTGAAGAAGACTTTGTACTTATCTTTCTTGATATTCAATTAAATGTAAAGTTATTGTTACCTCCCAAAGGGAGATGAATGTAATGTAATCATTGATGTATTTCAAAATGATGTATTTGGAATGGGTAGATCTAGGAAAAAGGAAAAGGGAAAACATGAACCTTATGTATAAGCTGTATGTTGGAAAAGAAAAGGATTTTGTAACATTTCAAGTAATGTAGTATGTTCTTATTATTGATTAACTGAAAATCTATTGAAAAACAACTATAATATTTACAATGTATCAAATGTTTAGATGATTCTATTATATGGTATTAATGCTTTAAATAATATATTGTTCATAAAGGATACTTAGGAATATAGATAGGTTTAAATGGCAAATTGAAATGAAAGAACTTTGTATTTCTTTATAAAGAATCTACAAATGTTGTGATGTAGTCTTCTTAAGAAGTAAATCAAGTTGCTAGTACAATAATGGAATTAAATGAATTATGCATTAAATTTAAGGGAACCTTGGAGGAATCTAAGTTAAACTATGTTTTGTTTATGTAATTATTTTAAAAGTTCAAAAATTTTCATAAATCATTACTTAGGTTTTCTTTTACAAAGAGAATCTTTATTCTCTTCCCCAGTTCCCTTGTGGGGCGTGACAAAGTTAGTCAACAAAACCAACCAAAGTGAAGGAAACAAAGATAAAATTTGAAGAACCAAAGATTGAATTGAATCTAAGGTCTTATTTGCAAATTTTAAGAAAAACTTGATTTAAGGTGAGAAAATCCAATTTAGTGAGACAAATTTAGTTTTATATGCTTTTACAACTTTGAGATAATTTTCATAAACCTGATTTTCTTGATGTGAATCCTCAAGAACTAGCTTGATATGAGCAATGTTTTCCTTCTTAATCTTCCTTGTCAAAGCTTTGCCTTCTTGATTGAATCTGCTCTCTGGTTTTTTTTATTTTTTGTTTTATGTTCAGACATGTTACAAAGACATAAAAATAATTTTCTGATAGTCAAATTATGAAAATTTTCAATTTAAGCAAAAGCGCTATTTAAATGCTTGAAAGCGCTATTTAAATTCTTGAAAGCGCTATTTAAATGCTTAAAAGTGCTATTTAAATGCTTGAAAGAGCTATTTAAAATGATTGAAATCTTAAAATCATTGAAAGCACTATTTCAATGCTTGAAGCGCTATTTAAATACTTGAAAGCGCTATTTAAATGCTTGAAAGAGCTATTTAAATGCTTGAAATAGCTATTTAAATGTTTGAGAGAGCTATTTAAAATTATTGAAATCTTAAAATGATTGAAAGCACTATTTAAATGCTTTAAAAATATGATATGATAAAGAAAATGCTAACAATTAATTCAAATTGAAATGCTAAATTGCTCCTAAATTGCCTTTCTAGCTATAAAATGCAAGAGGTTCTATTCAATTCTCAAATGTGTGGTTATGAATTATGATTGATTTTGGTCTTCCTTTTATAGATTTATGCAAGGGTAGGGGGTGTAGTATAGTTGATCATGATTAAGCTTGAGTTGAGTTTTTGGTTCCACCCTTTGAAGACATTGCAAAGCTTATGTCCTCAAAGCTTGGGACAAGTTGACAAGATGAATGGACAAGATGCTCTTTCACTTTGAGTGATTGAGATTGAATTTGGCTTGATCCATGTGAATGCCTTTCTCAAATCCTATTGGTTGATTGAATTCCCTCCCCTTTTGGGTTGTTGAGAGAAATTAAGATTTATTAAATGATTTTAATTGATTTGTTTAGCCATGTGCACCTTTGAATGGGTTGAATTTGATTTAATTCAAAACTATACAATTAATAGAATTATTTTCACTTTGATTTGATTTAACTTGATTAAAATGCTCTCAATTTTGATTTAAATTGAATTGAAGCTTGATTTTAATTTTATTTGGCTAAATGTTTGATTTGATTTAATTGCTATGATCTTTTCCTCAATTTGCTTTGATTTATCTTGATTTATTACTTAATTATCTTTGTCCATTTTCAGGTGATTACAACAGTACAAAGAATTAGTATGTGTGAACTTAGAGAAAGACTCATCATGATGTCTTGGGTAACCATCCATGATTGCACATAGTTATGAGTTGATTGGATAGAGTTATGACTGATTTACTGATAATTATTTCTCAGGAGACAGAAACTGTGATTCTCATAGAATTGATTACAGAACTTTGTGAATAGCACTCATGGTTGTTTGAGTCATGGTGTGGAAACATAGGTTTCTGTTGGAAACTGGTTCAAGAGTTTATTGTGATCATATGGAGTTGTGATCGTACAAGTGACATCAGCAATGGTGTGTGTATTAGCGAAGACCTATTTGGAGGCTGACTTCGAACATGTTTCAAGTTATATGATATGCGAGCTTAATTTATGGATCTAAATGATAAATTGATATAATCATTATATTGTAACATTTTAAGAGGTGTTGTCTGCATCTTCCCATGGATCCATTTGTATCTTGTAAATAGGATTTATCCTATGAAGTCATACTTGGCTATAATTGTTGTAACTTGTATATAAGGATTCAAATCCTTGGAAAATAGGTGTGTGAAAAAGGAATAATTGCATATGAAAGATATAGAGGTGAATGTGATCTTGAGGCTGCATTAGATAATTTTTGAAGAGTAGTAGTTGTGCACTTAAGAACAAGGTGGAGCTTTCTTGGAAGTGGTTGAGTACTGGAAGCAATTTCAGAATAGAATCACCTTAGTCTTGAAATTGTAAGGTTTGGAGAACCCAAGGGTGGCCTTAACTCTCAAATCTCTTGATCAGGTTGATGTATTGTACACCCTTAATAGGGTAACTACCTCTAACAGGGTTGGAATCCTTGCAGGGCCAATTCCTTAATTAGGGTCACATTGTAAAGGCTCCTTATAGGGTCTATCCTTTACCCAGGACCTTCCTATTGTTAGGATTAACAAGGCAAAAATAACAATTACATGCAAAAATAACCAATATCAAAAAAACATAAACCACACAGAAGAGAACATAAGACACAAATATTTAACATGGTTCACCCAATCCCTGGGCTACGTCCACCAACAATGAGTCCAATATTATTATTATCCAGTTATTACAACCTGATTATAATTTGTAATCCCTTACAACTTGATTCCGTCACAAGTACTAAAACCATACATAATGAAATCCCTAACCCTAAGCCATATTATATAATATTTTTTCGCTTTAGGGTTAGAATGAGTTACAACATGTTAGCCCAAAAAGTAGTTGAAAAGTGTACAATACTTTCCTAATCAGTCACCACAAGCTAACAATCTCTCACCTAGTGACTGATCAGTATCCATGCTAAAAAAACCTCCCACTTGGAGACTGGTCCTATAACAATACTACTACCATATGAGGGTCCCACCGGATCAAACCTCCTTGGACTCAGTTGTTCCTTTATTCTGTTTAGTCTGGAAGACCAACTAAAGCTAAACATGAGTTCAACTTCTCCCTTGTTACTACCTTTGTAAACATATCTGCTAGATTATCATCTGTATGAATCTTTTCCATCTTTAACTTCCCATCATACAAAACTAACCAAATGAAATGGTACCACAACTATATGTGTTTTGTCTTTGAGTGCAAAGTAGAGTTCTTCACAAGATGAATGGCACTTTGGCTATCTATATGTAGAAAATTATCCGTATGTGGATGTCCCAATTCTTCCATGAAAAATTGAAGCCATATTATCTCCTTGGCTGCCTCTGTAGTAGCAACATACTCTTCCTCTGTAGTGGATAAAGAAACCACCTTTTGTAGTCAGGAAATCTAACTCACTACTGTCCCACCAATAGTAAATACATAGCCTGTAGTACTCCATCTGCTATCTATATCTCTTGCCAAATCTGATTCAACATAGCCTTGTACAGTAGTAGTAGATCCCCCAAAGTGTAAACACTTACTGGATGTACCTCTCAAATATCTGAGAATCCATTTGATTGCATTCCAATGCTCAATACCAGGGTGACTCATATATCAACTAATGACTCCCACTGCGTGTGCAATATCTAGCCTAGTACATACCATAACATACATTAAGCTCCCTAAAACTGAAGCATAAGGTACCTTAGACATTTTAGCCTCCTCTTCTGATGTCTTAGGACACATCTCCTTAGTCAATTTCAAATGACCAGGCAAAGGTGTGCTAAAAGCTTTGGCATTCTCCATAGAGAAACGTTGCAACACCTTCTCGATATAATCAGCCTGAGATAAAGTCAACTTCCTATTTTTCCTATCTCTACAAATTTTCATGCCAAGGATTTGTTTTTCTGCCCCCAAATCCTTCATAGCAAAAGAATGTGCTAACTATTGTTTCAATCCCTTAATTTGATTCATGTTAGACCCAACTACAAGCATATCATCAACATATAAGCATAAAATAATGTAGCTATCATCATCCAACCTCTTAAAGTAAACAAAATGGTTAGAATGACACCAAATGTATCCATGCTCATTCATAAAAGTATCAAATTTAATATACTATTGTCAAGGTCCTTGCTTCAAGCCATATAAACTTTTCTGCAATCTACACAGCAAATTCTCCTTATCCTTGACCTCAAATCCTTGTGGTTGTACCATATATATTTCTTCATCCAAATCACCATGAAGAAAAGATTTTTTAACATCAAGATGCTCTAAATGCAAATCTTCAGCAACCACAATACTTAAAATAGTACGAATAGAAGTCATTTTAACAACTGGAGAAAATATCTCATCAAAATCAATGCCCTTTTTCTATGCAAATCCTTTTACAAATAACCTGGCTTTAAATCTTTTCTTACCTCCATCCTCTTCTTTCAGCCTATAAACCCATTTGTTCTGTAAAGCCCATTTACCTCCAGGTAACTTGCATAAATCCCAAGTTTAATTTTTCAGCAAGGAATCCATTTCCTCTGTCATTGTAGACTCCCACTGAATCTTTGTATCCACCTACACAGCTTCATTATAACATTCAAGTTCACCAGCATCTGTTAACAAAATAGAATACAAAGAGGGAGAGAATCTTTCTGGAGGTCTACTTAGCCTTGTTGACCATCTAACATTCACTAGGGTGTGTGGTATTTTTTGTTGTTGATGTTGCAAAGCATAAGGAACTACTAAAACATCATCTTTAGGAGTATCAACAAGTACTACATAATCATTTTCTTTCTTCTCATGATGTTGCAACAGATCTTTGTACAACACTTTCTCATTGATTATGGCATTCTTGCTTCTTACAATTTTATGATTTTCAAAATCCCAAAGCCTATAACCAAATTCATCAATGCCATATCCAAAAAATACACATTTCTTTGCCTTAGCTTCTAGCTTGGTTCTATTTTTAGAATCTATATGTGCAAAAGCTTCACAACCAAAGGTTTTGAGAAAAGAATAACTCGCCTTCTTACCACTCCTTTCTTCCTCTTGAATACTATTAGCCAAAGGAGTAGAGGGGCCTCTATTGATTAAATAAACAATAGTGTTTACATCCTCTTCCCACATGTATAAGGGAAGCCTAGCATGCAACCTCATACTCCTTGCATGCTCCATTATTGTCCTATTCATGCGTTCAGCCACTCTATTTTCTTGTGGAGTCCTTGGTACAATTTTTTGCCTACGAATACCATTAGAGGAACAATAATCTTCAAATTTTGTGCTGCAATACTCACCACCATTATCAAATCTGAGATAGTTTAGCTTTTTACCAGTCTCATTTCAACCAAGCATTTCCATTTCTTCAAAGTTTGAAATACATTAGATTTCTATCTAAGGAAATAAATCCATACTTTTCTTGTTGCATCATCTATAAATGTAACATAATATAGAGAACCACCAAGGGAAGATACCGAAGTTGTTCCCCATACATCTATATGCACAAGCTCTAATCTCTCATTTTTCTTTTCCTTCCCACTCTTTACAAAACTAACTCTCTTTTGTTTTCCATAAACACAACTTTCACAAAAATCCATATTGACACATTTTAGACCAAGTAAAATTTTCTTTGAATGAAGTAATTTCATACCTTTTTCACTCATGTGCCCAAGTCTATTGTGCCAGAGTGTTGTGTCAGAACCTACAACAACAGTTTGATGTTCTTCATGCTCAACTGCAACCACTGTTCCTGGACATTCATTATCTTATGAATCAATTAAAGTAGAAGGAACAATATGACCTATACAAAGATATAAGGTGCCTACTTTCACACCTTTTTCTACTACTAAGGAACCTTTTGAAACCTTCCAATTTCTATCATTAAAAGTAACTATGCAACCCTCATCATCCAGTTGCCCTGCTGAAATTAGATTCCTACTCAGCCTTGGAACATGTCTTACCTCTTGTAGTAGCCAATGATTTCCATTCTACAACTTAATCTGAATTTTTCCCTCTCCAACTATCTGATAGGGTTCATTATCACCCAAATAAACTTTCCCAAAATCCCCTTAGACATAATCAAGAAAGTAACCTCTATGGGGTGTAGCATGAAATGAAGCCCCAAAATCTAAAACCCATGAATCATCAATACTTTCTAAAGAAAGAAGCAAGGCATCCTCTTTGGGTTTATTACTTACCACATTTGCCTCCTTGTTACCTTCTTGTTTGTCTTCTTCTTTATTCTTTCGAGACCAGCAATCTTTCTTCTTATGACCTGGTTTTCCACAGTACTAGCAATTGTTTGGCCCTTTGGATTCATACCTCTTTCCCTTTGATTTTCCTCTTGATTTCCCATGATTTCCAGAGTTGTTTCCTCTCTCATTGGTTCTACCTCTACTTTGTGCATTTAAGACACTACCTAATGTGGATCCACCTGAGCTTTTCCTATGAATTTTCTCACTCAGAATAACACCACTAACATCATCAAATGTTAGGGTATTAGAACTAGAAACAAAGTTACTAACAGCCATTCCAGCTTTCAGGCAAAGAACATAAAATCAAGAGAGCCCTGAATTCTTCATCAAAAATAACATTGATAGAAGTTAATTGACTGGTAACTATATTAAACTCATTTAAATGATTAGCAACTGACCCACCTTCCACCCTTTTCATATTAAACAAACACTTCATGAGAAATACCTTATTTGAACAGAGGGATTTTCATACAACTTCACTAGGGTTTTCATCAAATCTTCAGTCATCATTGCTTGTGTAATATTGAATGCCACCGATTGTACCAAGCATAATCGAATACTACCAAGATCCTTTCTATAAAGAATTGTTGAGTCCTCATCAAAAATGCTTGCCAGCTTGTTGGCTTTTCCTTCCAATGGCTGCCATAGATCCTTCTGATAGAGATAGTCCTCCATTTGCATTTTCCATAACTGAAAGTTTTTCCCATTAAACTTGTCAACCTTCAGCCTACCCTCGTCTGTCATTGCTCCCACTCAACTGTGAGACTCCCACTAAATCGTGAGATCTTCTTGGAGAGGATAATTGAAAACAACCTCTCTCTAATACCACTTGTTAGGATTAACAAGGTAGAAATAAAAATTACATAAAAAAATAACCAATATCAAAAAAACATAAACCACACTGATCAAGAGAACATAAGACACAAATATTTAACGTGTTTCACCCAATCCTTGGGCTATGTCCACCAACAGTGAGTCCAATATTATTATTATCCAATGATTACAACCTGATTACAATATGTAATCCCTTACAACTCGATTCCACCGCAAGTACTAAAACCATACATAATGAAATCCCTAACCCTAAGCCATATTATACAATATTTTTCTGCTTTAGGGTTAGAATGAGTTACAACATATCATCCCAAAAAATATCTAAAAATTGTACAGTACTTTCCTGATCAGTCACCACAAGCTAACACCTATTATAATACTTAGCTCCTAATAGGGTCAGAACTCCTAAAATGCTTATTATACTCATAGTGCAAATATTTGTGGATACCATCCCCACCCAAGTTTTTCCCTTAACAAGGTTTTCATCGAGAAAAAATCTTGGTGTTCATGTGTATGTGTACTATTGTTGCATTTACTTTTCAGTTCAATATTTTGTTTTGAATTTGAAATTTAAAGTTGGCATCAGCTGATTCACCCTTCCCTCTTAGTTGATTAGGAAATTTTTATTCTAACAGTAATGGAGAAGGTCTTGATGACCTTACAAGAGAGATACAATGACAACATATTGGCTATTGAGGAATTTTATGGTCTAAAGAAGTTCACTAGAGAATAGTTGCTTAGCACCCTAATTGCATTTGAGTTGAGGAAATTTGGAAAATATAAGAACAAATCTAAGATAGCCTTTAAAGCTACAAAGGCAAAGGAAGATTTGGATGATGATTCATATGAGATGGAAGTGAACTTTGCAAGAAAATTGAAGAATGGTACTGACAAATATAAAGGTTTGTTACCCCTCAAATGTTCTAGATGAGAAAAAAATGGTCATTTAGACCCTAGGTGTCTAGAAAAGGCTAACTGATAGAAGTTTAAGAAGTTTAATAAGGCCTGCTATGTTAATGAATATTCTAGTATATCATATGATGAATCAAATTAGGAAAACTATTTTTTTTGGCATAACAATAAAAGCCTAGATTTTATATTTCTAATATTTTCCTAGAATTTTATGATAATACAAAGATTGCATTATTTGTTAGAATCAATGGTTGGTTGATAGTGGATGTTTAAATCATATGACTGGTGATAAAAGAAAATTTATGAAACTTGAGAAATATAATGGTGGTCCTATTATATTTTGTGATGATAAGGTAACATATATTGTTGGAATTGGGTCTATTACTTTTGATGGAAATCGTAACACTAAAAAAGTTTCTATGTGAAGGTTTTTTGCCATAATCTTTTGAGTTTTGGATAGATGTATGAAAATGACTATGGTGTTGTGTTTAAGAATGAAGGTTGTAAGATCTAGAAGAAGTCTGAAATTGTTATTGTAGTTGGAAAAATAACATGAAGGAACATGTATCAACTCGAAGGAGCTACAAAATGTTATTTACATTCTTGGTATGATGATAGCTAGATTTGTCACCGGAGGATGCGTCACATCAATTTTGACAACTTGGTAAGGATAAGTTAACCAAGTGAAATAAGAGATTTACCAAGACTGTGTAAACAAAATAACAGTATCTAAAAAGGGTTTCAAGAAGGAATACAAAAAAGAGAGTCAGTAAAGGAAAAATATCATTTATCTACTAGCATGCATATTGATGTATGTGGTCCTACCAAAACAAGAAGCTTACAAGGTGGGATATATTTTATACTTTACATTGATGATTATTCTAGATGATCTTGGGTTGTATTTCTAAGAGAGAAATCAAAAGAATTTGAGAAATTCAAGATATTTAAGGTAAGAGTTGAGAATTACGTCAGAGGAAGATTAAATGTTTGAGATCTAATAGAAGAGGAGAGTTTAATTCTGATGAATTTAATAATTTATGTGAGATACATGTCATTAAAAGACAATTATCAACCCCTAGGACACAATAGTAGAATGGTGCAGTGAAAAGGATGAATCAAACAATGCAAGAATTTGTAAGGACAATGATCAAAGAGGAAAGTTTACCTAAAGTTTACTAGAGAGAATAAATTCATACAACTATGTGCATACTAAACAAATTTCTTTACCTAAAGAATTATGGGAAGACATCTTATGAAATATGGCATGGAAGGGCTCCTACAGTCAAATGCTTCAATATTTTGGGAAGAAGATGCTTCATTAAGAGATATGACGATAATCTTGGCATGTTTGACATTAGAGATGATGAAGGCATATTTCTGGTATATTATACTAAGAGAAAAGTGTATCAGTGTTATAACAAGAGACTAAACATGAGAATTGAAAGTGTGAATGTAAACGTTGATGAAGATGTTTAGAAAATTCTTGAAAAATAATTTGAATATGAATCTAATACAAACGGAAAAATAAATGAAGATGAGAAAGAAGAAAAAGAAGAGATAAAGTAGGCTTTGACATCTATGACTAAGAACCTAAGGTATGTACAGAGAAATTATTCAGAGAATCAGATTATAGGTGATAATAACAAAGGCATCATTACAAGAAGTAGAGCTTCTCAAGGATAAATGTTATTATGTCTACTCACATAAATTGAATGAAGAACTATGGAAGAAGCATCTAATGATCATAACTAGGTAAGAGAAATGGAAGAATAACTTTATCAGATGGAGAAGAATTAGACTTGGGAACTTGTGCCCAAACTAGCTGACAAGAATGTAATTGGTACGAAATGGGTATTCCAAAATAGGCTGGATGAAAATGGAAAGGTGATGAGAAATAAGGAAAGATTGGTTTACAAGGGTTGTACTGAGATTGAAGGCCTTAATTTTGATGAAACTTATGCCCTTCTTTCCCACAAGGAGGCGATCCAGTTATTTCTATCTTTTACAACATTCAAATATTTCAAACTTTACTAGATGGATGTTAAGTCAATATTCTTGAATGGAGAACTAAATGAAGAAGTCTGCATTGAACAACTAGAGGGATTCCTATCCAAAAAGGATTTGAATGCTATTTTGAGGTTGGAAAAAATATTATACGGATTGAAGCAGGCACCTAGATCCCGGTATGGCAAATTGGATAAGGATTTTAGAAGGGGTCTTCTAACAGTAAATTGTATTAAAAAATTTATTCCAAATAGATCTTAATTCTTGTGGTTTATGTTGATGACATAATTTTAGAAAGAAAAGATTATTTGTGCAGAAAATTTGTAGAGGAGATGCTAAAGGAATTTGAGATGTCTATGGTTGGTGAGTTTAATTTCTTCCTTAGATTGTAGGTCAATCATAGCTATAGAGGAATTTTCACTTCTCAATCCATGTATATCAGAGAGTTATTGAAGAAGTTTAGATTGGAGAATTCTAAATTGATATTTCCTATTATTGTTATCAGATGTAAGTTGAATAAAGAGGATGAATCACTAAAATTTAATGCAAGTATAGATCAATGATTAGAGGATTATTTTATTTGACTATTACTAGACTAGATATTATGTATGTCGTACACTTAGCAGACATATTTTAGAAGGAACTAAAAGAGTCAGATGTTATGGAAGTTAAGAGAATCTTTAGATATTTGAAGGGTGCAAAATATTTTTGATTATGGTATCCCAATGGTTCATATTTTACTCTAACAACTTACACTAATGCTAATTGGGACAGATGTCTTAATAATCAGTGGATTACTAGTGGTGGAGCTTATTTCCTTGGCTCCAGGTTAGTTTCTTGGTCAAGAAAGAAGTATTATTCTATAACATTATCTACTATTGAATCTTAATACATTAAAACATATTCATGTTGTAATGAGGTATTATGGATGAAATAGGCTTTTAAGTATATTGGTATAACATTTGATGAATTGATCTCATTTATATGTGACAATAGCGATGCAATAAATATTTCAAAGAGTCTAGTGTAGCACTCTAAAACAAAACATATATCTATTACATATCATTTCTTGAGAGAGAAGGTGTTGGAAAATGAGGTTAAACTTGAATATGTACCTACAAAGGAGAAGATTGTGGATATATTTACAAAAAAATTGTGCAAGCATACTGTATACACCTTAAAATTGGCAAAGAAATTAAATCATTAATTAATTAAAAATCAAGCCAACTGGGTTAATTAAATACAAAAATTAGAGAATTATGCAATTGATTTAATCAATTAATTGTATATTTCAATCAAATTTAATCCAACCTGTTCAAAGAAAAATACATGGCTAAATCAATTAATTGTTTTGATTAATAAATATTAATTACCTCACCAACCACATAAGGACAAAAATGAAATCAAGCAATGAGGTGAGAGTATTTTGATTACATGGATCACTAATAGCCTTTGCTATCTCAACCCTTCAATTTGCCTTTCCAATCTTGACCTCTCAATTTGTCTCTTTGTCCCAATATTTGAAACACCTAATTCACCTACTTGGCTAATCATGAGTTAAATCAACCCTCATCTAACTCACTCTCCTAATTTTTGAAATCCTATAAATAGGAGACACTAATAGAGAAAATCATTCACTCTCATTTAGTATTTCTATTATAGGCAATTGAGGTCATATTTTAGCATTTAGTTTTGATTTTGCATCATAATTCATCATGTTGGTAGCTTAATTTTCTTATCATCTAGCTTAATCTTCATCATAGATTAAATTCTCATTCTAGGATTTTCAATTGGGGAAGGCTTTTGCAAATCTGAGAGCATCCTTAATCTTCTTAGTGTATAGGCTTAAATCAACACACTCAAGAACAAGAGTTAGTAGCACCAAAAAAATCCAATAAAGGAAATCAAACGACTACTAAATATGAGCCTATTAAAAACAAAATAAGAAGTAATACTAATCGGAAATAATAAAAAACATAATACATGTATGCAAACTGATCAAAAAACTCCATCCTTCTATTGATTGTCTTTGATCAATGGAAGTGGTTGCACTCAGTAGCAATTCTGGCAGCACTTCGACTTTGATTCTCCAAGAAAAATGATAAAATGATATTGATTACTTGTGATTACAAATTGATAGAGGTTAAATACTTGAATGCTTGATGAAAATTTGAGGAAAGAGGGTTGTTTATATAGAAAATTGGATTAAAAGGAGAGATCAAGATTATTCAGAGAAAATCACAATTGACAAACAAGGATGAAAGAGACTAGAGAAAGAATTGGTAAGTTTCCAATTTTGAATTGAAAAAGACAAAGGATAAAATCTGAAGATATTTTCAATTTTTGGAGAGATAAAGTTGCCAAAAACTGAAAATGGAAAGTTTGGTATCTATTCTAATTTTAGATTTTCAAAAAATCAATTTTTCAACTATGAGGACTTATTCCAATTTTTGGAAATTTAGTTCCTTACAAAGTCTCTTTTTTAGATATTTGAGGATTTAATTAAATTAAAATTCAATTAAATGAGAAATGATGAAATTAAATTGAAATTGGGTGAAATTAATAGTACTAAATTAATTTCAGTACTTTAAATTGAAATTAGAAGAAATTGAGATGAAAATGGAATTAAATTAATTTAATCAAGATGAATAAATCAGTTAATTTAAATAATTAATAATTATTATTTAAACTATGAAACTTTAGAAATTGAATTTAATTAATTAGTAAAGATTAATTAATTAAAAGTTAATTTATTAAATAATATTAATTATTTAATTAATATAATGGGAATGATTAAATGATGTAAAGATTCAATTTTGGAAGAATTCAGATGATTAATTAACGATTAAAGAGCCATTACTTAATAGAGGGATAATTAGTGCATTAAATGTGAACCTGCAAGTGTGTCCATTTTTGGGTATCTACATTTTCCCCTCCTTGATATAATGCGATTATGAGCATTGTATCTGTACTGTCTTAAAATTGACGCACTTCATTTTGAGACCTTTTAGCCATCCTTAGCATGGTTTTGGTCTCTCTCTCTCTCTCTCTCATCTTTCGACATGGTCCTTTAGGTGCTATTTTATCACCTTTTTTCATATATTCCAGCAGTTTCATCATCCCCTAATTCTTTCAGCACCTTCTCTGAGGCCTCTGGGACCCCCCTTGGGAATAGCTCAACTTAGTCAACCTATTTAGGAATAGGTTGACTAGGTCGACCTATTCCATGGGTTGACCTCTTCCTTGAAGAAATTTGATTACTGGTTTTGGAGTGCCTCAAGTTTTTTGATTGATTTCTTTTTCTCTCAGGTCGACCTACTTTGTTTTCGATCTTGAAAAATAGTATATAAGGAGGCTTGGGCATTTTATTTTAATCATCATTCTACAAGAAATCAAGATCAAGAATACACAAATTCGTGAGATTTCAAGAAAGCATCTTCAAGCATTCATCAAATTCAAGCATTTCCTTCTTGCATCAAGCTTATTCCTTCAAGGTTGTAGTGGAGTTTGGCATCTAAGGAGGAGATCCATCATTCCAAATCATTCAAGTTCTTCCATCCTTCATCATGGCATGTCACATACATTCCTATACATGAGGTTTTGAATTCGTTGATTTCCTTTTGGTTTCTTTGAGTCAAGGCTATTATATTTGCATACTTGATCACATATAAAATCCAATTGCATCTACAAAGGTAATTGTATCTTTCCTTTGATATATTCAATCCCAGTACATGTTATCATTTCCTTTATCATTACATTTACAACTAAATTTGAAGGTTGATTCCTCAATCTAGGGCTTGACCAAGGTAAACCCTCATTCACCCAAATCCAAAAACAAGCTTTATGTGTGCGGGAGAAGGATATCTATAGAATTACAACCACAAATATGGAAACTACTTGTCGGGACATTTCTAAAGAAGTTAGGTAAAATTTTCTACAGTGTCCTAGGAAATGGTGACTTCGTGGAAAAGTGTCTGGAACATGTTGCACCAGGTTGGCCTGTTCCTGGAGGTCTGAGAAAAACAACATTTTCTGGGTTTTTTATTGTGATCACAAATCCATGGTCAGAATTTCTATCATAGGTTCAGATCTATAGTTTTTAGAGAAAAAAGGCATATTCCTCTTGACACATTTCAAGGTAAGTACTCTACCATTCATTTCATTTCATATTCTAGACCTATTTTTATATCTTAATTAGGTTGATTGCATACACTTAGCATCTAGATATATCCTCCTTTTCTCATTAAATCGAATGGTTCAATTTCACATTTGCATTTATACATCTTTAATGAAATCCTATATTGCATGAAAGAGGACTTTCTTGTGTACTTCCTTGATATAATTTGGGTTTAGCATAGGCATCCCTTCATTTTCTTGGGTTTTTCTAATATAACTTGGGTTATATTGAGAGTTGTGTTTGGAAGCCCCTCTTTCTCTTGTATTTTGAATGTTTAGTGTTGGAATGGTTAATTAACAAACTCATCTCACATAGTTTATATTATTAGATTCATTAGTATCCATTTCAAACCTAAACATTTTGGTGAACTTGATGTATTTGTAATTTTTTATTTTGGAGTTAGATCCCTTGATCTCCCTTTTTTCATTGGTTATTTACCTTATTTTGGTGAACCTGACATGTTACAACTTCATTTTGATCTTGGTGTAGTATCTTGTGTGTTCACCTTCACTAAAGTTTTTGGTGAACCTAGTGCGTCTCCGCCTTTTGATTGTAGAGTTAGATCACTTGAGCTTAGATGAAATAAATTACCTCCTGTCTAAATTCCAGTAGCAATCAAATAACCTTTAGCACTTCTAATTGAGCACTTTCCATCCTTGAATTCCAACTGATAACCCTTATTTACAAACTGACCAACACTTAAAAAATTATGTGTTAAACCATCAACAAGGCATACATCATCAGTATTTGTTTTACCATCCAAAGTAATGATTCCAATTCCAACAATAGCTCTAGGAGTATTGTCACCTATTCAAAAAACTCCTCTATTAGCCATACTCAACTTTACAAATCTATTCTTATCTCTTGTCATGTGTTGTGAACAACAACTGTCTATGATCCAATCATCCTTTTTGTTAACATGAGACACTAATTATTTTTCTTCTCTGATAGATTTATCTTATCTAATTTCTACAAATACAAGTAACTCATTTATCTGATCATCATCATCTAATGCATCATCATTAGCATAATAAAATTATTTATCCTTGATGTATTTCCCATATTTAGGCTTATGCTTAGGAACTCTAGCTAGACACCTAGAAGAAAAATGACCAACCTTACTACAATTAAAGCATTTTATGGGTAGCTTTCCTTCAAACTTACCTTGGCCATTTCTTTCTCTTCTTGCGATCAAGGTGAAGACCTTCTCATCCACATTGGTTTCAATCCTTTCAATATCTTCCCATTCATCAACATAATCTCCTAAATCATCAGTGTACTTGATTTTCTAGTACCTGCAAGATTTCTTCCTATATCTCTATTTTTGTGCATAGTTTCCTTGAAAGATTTCCCCACCTTAGGTAAGGCATCTTTAAGCTCTATGGTCTCAAATGTACTTAGTTTGGATACTAACATTTCCCTTGTGAAACCTTTAGTCAATGATGGGGAAATATTTCCAGGAAACTATGCATAAAGGAGACCATAGATGTTTGGTTTATGGCATGCACTTTAGTTTTGTACGTTGGTGTCAAAGATCTTAGAATCTTTGCAAAGACCTCATCCTCAGTGTAGGTTCCTCCAGTGTTCCTGATTCCTATTACACACTCTGTAACCCTTTGAACAAATATCCTTACTATTTCATCTTCTTTCATCTGAAGTGTCTTCATCCTCTCTCTCCAATTCTAAATTTTGGCTCCTTTAGGATATGTATCTTATTCATATAGTGTTGACAATATTTCCCATATATCATGTTCTTTGTACAAATATTTGATCTCAGAGAATTCCTCATCAAATAATGCACTTATCAATGCTTCTCTAGCTATCATGTTTTATTGAAACATATTTTTCTCATCACTTGTGGAAAGGTCTTCCAACTCATCTTAAGTATTGAATGTTGCATCTTTCTTGGTTACCATCAAATAACCCAAGCCCAAATAGAAAAAATGAGTCTTCATCTTGTCCTTCCATGCATCAATTTCTTTTGCATCAAACTTGGGACTCTCTTTCTTGAAGTAAGACATCCTAGATCTTTTCCTCAAGTGGTCAAGCTTTCTCTCGAAGGACCAATAGCTTTGATACCAATTATTAGGATAACAATGTCTCAAGAAACTAAGAGGGGGGGTTAATTAGTTGCTAAAAATCTTATCAAACTCAACACAAAATATAATCTTATGCAAAATAGAATGTAAAACCACATCACATCATTGAACAAAAGTGACACCAAGATTTGTTCTCAAGGAAAACCCTGTTAAGGGAAAAACCTCAGTGGGGATAACACCCACAAATATATGCACTACATGAATGAAACCGTGTTAAGAGATCTAGCCATGTTAGGAGTTGATTAATAAAATAGACAAGTTTCTGTTAAAGGACAAACCCTATTATGAGTCTCAAACCCTTCTAGGGGCATTACAACTAGCCACAAGCCCAAATAAAATCATAAGGTTACATTTGCCTTCAATCCTTTACTAAATATACTTCATCATACCTAAATTTCCTATTAGGAAAATCCAATCCTTGTGCTTAGATGCACAACCTTCTACTCTGTTAGAAGTAGATCTCACAGCCTTCCATCTCACATATTTGATGACACACAAGTTGTCCTTGATCATGTTACAACAATTATAATTCACCCAAAGTCAGCTTTATCAGTAATTCAATCATAAATCAATCTTCTACATGTTACTCTTCCTGGTCAGCTCCCAAACACTTCCATGATAGAAAAAATGTCATAGATGACATTAGCATTCAAATGAACATGTTATGATAACAATGTATCTTCGTCATGATGTTCTTTGACATTTCCCAAGCACGCATACTATAACTCATTATCGCACAATATTTATGCTCCAAATACTGCAACTAAGTCTATGAAACTTTTAGTCTTTGTTCCTACAACCAGTCTTTATTAAAAAAAGCATTTATCTATATGATGATCATATAAACATCTACGTACATAGGAATAAGCTTTAGATACATTATGGAACATATCTCTAAGCCCGCATGATAAAATGAATTGTACAACATCTGTACCACTTTTTGCAATCTTCCTATATGTATTGTCCAACAATTCTTGGTCTTCATAATTGAATATATGTTGACATCAATGACAAAACAATTGACTGTAAACAATTCCAACACAAACTAGATGACATGTCTTTAAATCACCCTCAAAATATTACATTGAATATTGAAGTCTTGATACATAAGCATTGTGTCAAAAGAGTCCTAATCGATGGAGGTTCTGGTTTGAACATATGCACATTGAGTCGAGTCAAAGCCTTAGGATATTTTGAAAATGTTTTTAATCCTTAAAAGAAGATAAAAATCAAGGCTTATGATGATGAAGAAAGGTCTTCAAAAGGGATGGTTATTTTAGCTACCAGAGTGGGTCCCATTCAAAATGAAATAGTGTATAGAAAAATAAAGAGAGCAAGGAAATAAAGTAATCCAAGAGAGATAGATAATGAAGGAGATGTTACCATGAGAAAACCAAGAACTAGGAGAAAGCATCCAAAATCCAACACAAGGAAACAAGAATATTTTGAAAGGGGAAAATCAAAGAAAAACCCCTTGTGATATTATGAAAATGGAAAATCCTAGGAAAGAGAGATAGAGAGAGAGAGATCAATAGCTCATTTACAATAACTTCATAGAGATAAAATGAGAGAGGAGATCATCTCTTTTATAGAGATGAGGAAAGGAGTTAGTAAGTAACTCACCAATATATAAATTTCATCATCCATAATGGGTGTGTGCAAACTGTTAAGATCCTCTTAAGGAGGATAAACTAATTTCCTTATTAAAGGAATTACAAAATGTGACATGTCCTCCCACTTGGACTAGAGGAAAAAATACAAGTAGGGATTCCAAAGGAATCACTAATTAAATAAAAAAGGATACCTTGGTTTATCCTTGTGTGCTATAAATGTGTCACACTTCTATGGATCATTACATGCAAGGAAACTCAAAAATGAGCCCTCACAAATCGATCCATAGCTCCCTAGGCATGGAGTGCAAGGGCTTTTAAGAATGCTGTTAGCCAGAGCTATTTAGCCTATAACCTTGCTAGTAAACCATGCAATGGGAGATTCAATGAAGACAAGGGCAAGAACGCCAATATCCTCAAGAATCAAGAATGAAAATGCAATGCAATGCTATACTAGAAATGGAAATGAAAGCTAAGCTATGAAAGGAAATATGCAAGTGTTATAACCCAAGCTAATTAATCTATGTGAGCTAATCTAGAGCATAGAAATGAAGCTAATCTAAGAAAGCATAAATATGAAGCTAAGCTAAGAATGCAAGAATGAGATGTAGAATGCAAGAATGAGATGTAGATGCTAAGAATGCTCCAAATCTTCAAAAGCTCCAAAGTGACCTAGAAATCTTGCAGCATAAAGTTAGCATAAAAAGTTGGGGATCTAGAATGAAGAAGAGAGCTCTCCTTTTAAAGGAAATGAGAAGGAATGGACCATGGAGATTAAGAGGAAAAATATTTAATCAAGGGTGGAGCTTGAAAGAGGAGCAATCCATGTGCACAAATATCCTCCAATGAGAAAATAGGAGTTGACTTTTGTGTCCATATGAGACAAAAAGTGCTTTTCCCTTTTTTATAAAATAAGAATAATGCTTTATTTGTGCAACTTAGGATAAGAGGAAAAGCGGGGGCTTTTTATTTATTAAAAGGGGAGGGAATATTCATTTTAATCAAATAAAGACTTAAGATAAAATGGTTAGCCCATAGAAAATAATCGAATAAATGATAGAGCTAGGATTTGATCAAGAATAAGCAATTTATGATTTAGCAAAAGGGGCTAATAGTCTAGGTGACCATTTTTGGGTGTATACATTTTCCCCTCTTTGACTAATGTGTGATTGATCTGGGAACACATGTAGTCAAAGAATGAAGTTGAAATGTGAGATCAATTTGGGATCACAAAGCAACTCAGATTAGCCAAGAAAGCAAGAGATAGCCAAGAAGGCAAGCAATAGCGTTCTGACTCCAAAGAATGAAGTGAAGAGAGATAGAAAATCCTGCATGATCAGCTTGGTAGCGACAATACTGAACACTTAGGAAAGAGATAGCCAATAATATATGATGTGTCTGCCCCCTCGGGATCGAAAGTGAAATCCAGGTAGAGGTACTGCAGAAGTAAGAGCAACATGATCAAATCACTAGAAATCATAATCAAAGAAAGAGAATAGAATAACCATCAAGTAGTGAAGATATGCCCCACACATGGGACACAGGGCATGAACCTATCGGTCCCTCAACCCATAAACACCACGGAGGGGAATTGGAACTTGGGCTGTGAAAGTGAATGAAAGACTAGAAGTTTGAAAGAGATGGAGATGAAGAGGCGAAGAATACCACAGCGAAGATCAAAGGATCAAGCCTCAAAAGGGTAACCAACTGCACGAAAGAAGGAAAAAGATGATTTAGATGATCAAGGTGAACGCAGATTTTAGTTTTGATCCTGAAATGAATAGAAAATGATGTGATATGAAAGACCAGAAGTGAAAGACATGATCGGGAAGAAGCGAAAGGTGAGTGTAGTTGATTAACAAGTCCATGAAAGATGAAAGGAGAGCTCTCTCCATATGCAAGATGCAAAACTAACTAACATGAACTTAATAATGCAAGCTACATGAAAAGTGGTTTACTTGCAAGGTTACAAAGCCAATAGACATCTAATATTCATCATTGAGCATTATTGGTAGCGTCACAAGATCATACAATACACACTAGCATAACTATGTGGATCTGAATATGATCTATATCAGATAGAAATGTGGAAATCCTACCTAGGCATCAAAGACATGTAGGTCAAGATGACTGGTGCAGTGAGATTACCTAAGTTTGATATAGCAAGATTATGCTTGTATCAAGACACATGAAAGTTAGGATAACTAGAAGCATGCACTCGCAAAATAGTCAAGGATAATACCTTGTAGATCCCAATGTCAAGTAAGACCAGCATAAAAGCTCGTGATAGTTAGGACCTACAAAATATACCCACAAGCAAAAAAAGAAATAAAACATGTTCTCATTCCCTCAGTCTTCTAGCTATGCATCATCAAAAATGATCATAGGGGGAGAACACTTAGCAAAAAAAGCATCATAGATAGCACACAAAGAAATAAAGCCAAGCAAGTCTCAGCGAGTCAAATGTTTAAGTGCATGTGTGTAGGTCATAGAGTCAAACTTTGAGTATTGCATCTGCCAGTGAGAAATATTACATCATCTAGACTACGGGTAGGATATCTGATAAGTGTTGAGAAACACGTGACACTAGGGTAGTGTTGAAAAACACAATTGGGGTGGTGTTGAAAAACACCATTTGTGAGGTGCCTAAGAAACCCAGACACACAAAGAGACCCAAGATAAGCTTAAAACAACGGATGCCCCCTAGACTAAGACAAGAATCAATTCCAGGCTAGGAGAGGCAAAGCGAGAAGTGGAGCGAATGAGCGCCATGCAAGACTGATAGACATAGGAACAAAGGGTCTCAAGTAGTGCCTGTTTCTAGGTTTTCACCACTTGATAGATTTATTGCAATTTTTTCAGGACTTTTTATAAAAAAAATTTGTATTTTTGCTACCAAGGCGCCTGTTTCCAGGTTTTCACCAAGGCACTTTTTCTATTTTTTTTTATTTTTTTTATTTTTTGATTTTGTTGGTGAGACATCAAAGCACCTATTGCTAGGTTTTCACTAGGATACTCATTTTTTAGTACTTTTTATGCTGTTTAGGACTTTTTCAGCATCATATATGAATTATTTTTGGAATTTTTTTTAGGATCATAAAATATGTACAAAGGATGCCCCAGATAGAAACGGGCATCAAGAATCTACTTCCTTTGATATAGAGAACTGATAGGCCCCAGGCCTAGATGTTGTAGCTATGATGATAGGAGTTCTCAACCAGTTTGACCAATTATAACCAGCCCTAAGCAATGTCTGAGCTAGCGGAGGATCGTTAGAATGTGATCCACATATGCCATCGTGGATTTTAGCTAGCACTTTTTCTGACTCCTCTATTTTTAGACACTTAAGGAGAGTTTCATCTAGACCCTTCCTATACAAGTCACCAGAGACAAAGGCAAAGTGTAAGGGATGACGGAAGGAATGGCGTGGTGGATTTTTAGGAGGGATATGAGGTGGAAGGTAGGAGCGTAATTCATCCACCAGGAACTTGAAGTGAATTTTATGCTTTTTCATTTGTAAGATGGATGTTGAAGTAACCAAGGCATTACCAACTTTGTTCTTAGCTCTAGGAATGGGCTGAAGTGTAATAGATATGAGATCATGCTTGAAGTAGTGCACCATTTTTTTGTAGAGAATCAGCTTGTCATCTTTTATTTGATAATAAGTATTTTTGAGCAGATTTTTATTTTTACTTTTCTTAGGTTTGGATACCACCACAATGTGTTTTTCGCCATCCAACCATTTCTCTTTTCTTTTGACTTGATGACTGTGATGTTTGATTGTTGATTCAACCTTTTTTGTTGCTAGTTCGCTGGCGGAAGAAGTAACAGGTGTTGATGTGAGATGAAATGAAGTGATTGGTTCAATAGAATTTATGTGAGGGATGTCATCTCTGGTGACAAGAGAAGTTGAGCCTATAGAGTAAGCTCCAAAAGTAGCTAGATCTAGATTTTTCATAGAAGGACCAACATAGTCTACTAAGGCAATACGGGGAACAAACCCATCAGACCCTGCACGAGACTCATCAACTACATCGAGAGGGTTACCAGAGGTATGAAATACATCAACATCCATATCTATCATGGAAGAATCTTTTGGAAGAGGCTTAAGATGCTGAGAAGTAGAGATACTCATGTCATTATGTGAGAGATCACCTCTTTGTAGTAGTCATGCAATGTTGTGACGTTGTCTATCATAGTTCAGTGATTCTTTAGGCACATAAGTTCTAGACATAGAGGCCTCAGCTATATCATCAGTAGATATACATTCTTCTCCCCAAAGAAGTGAAGTAGAAGGAAGATCATCTCCCATTTGAGCCATAGTGTGTAGTGGTGACTCATCTGTATCTGTGTCTGAATTACTGAGCATGGGAGTATTTCTGGAATTATCAAGGAGGGAAAATCTACCCTCATCTTCTCTATAGATCCACTCTTGAATAGCTTGTTCTTCTCTTTCTGCTTCTAAAGGAATGGATGAAGGAACAAAAGTATCAAAGATCACCATAGCAGAAGTGGAAGGCTTCATGTTATTAGAAGGTTTCCCATATGACCGAGGAGAAACAGGTATAGAAGCAAAGGAATCTAGTGTATATTCCCCCATACCAAGGCTCGTCATCTTAAGTGATTTCTTAGTAGCAACTAGAGACGTACTAGGATCAACATAAGGTTCATTGTGAGGAACAAATTTTTCAGCAGCAATAAGAGCATTAATAGCAATAGTATGGTCTCCAAGAATCACAACTTCAGTGCCATTGTACAGAAATTTGATGCATTGATGATAAGTGGAAGGAACAACCTGCATGTCATGGATCCAAGGATGACCCAAAAGAATGTTATATGTGAGTGGGATGTCCAATACTTGGAAGCTAATATCTTTCATGACAGGTCCCACTCAGACAGGCAGTGTGACAAGACCTTTGGAAGATCTTTCCACTTCATCGTAAGCTTTTATAGTAATCTTCTTCTTAGAATCCATAGCGAATTCTAACAAACCTAATTGTTGTATGACATTGAAAGAAACAATATTTAGCCCTGCACCATTGTCTATCAGGACTCGGCGGACTCGAGTATTCTAGACTAGAACTTCAATGTGTAAAGCTAGATTATGAGGGTGATCAATAGATATGTCATCTTCTGTAGAAAAGGAGAGAGATAGCAGAGATGAAATGTGGTTGACCATAGCCTGAAATTGATCTGGATCAATGTCATTGGGAACATGTGTTGTACGTAGAGCCTCATCAAGAATCTCTCTATGTGAAGGGGATAATCGAAGCAACTCAAGGATAGATATCTATGCTGGTGTCTTTTGCAAATGTTGGACAAGATCATAGCTAAGGGTGGCTGAAGGAGCCACTTGTTTGGAAGGCAAAGCTTGCTTGGGATCTTGCACAGTTTTAAGGACAATCTTGGCTTGCCCCCTAGTAACAGCATTCAGTATCTCACTTCGGGAAGATGAACTATCACGTGTTTGCAAGACCAACTTTGGCTTACCATAATTGGCTTTATTATCATCTTGAGACCTCATCATTAGAACACTCTCAATGGGCTCGACCATGTTAATCACAAGTGTATTAGAAGTATATGTGTAATTGATCTTTGCATCATGATTCTTCTTATGTGTTTGAGAGGTTTTCCCCTTATCATGCTTAGGTAGAGGATCTTTGAAAGCTGTGTGATCAAAATTTTTAGTTAAGCCATCAGTGGAGATTGTGTTGTTATCAATGAGGTCTTGAATATCAGCCTTAAGCCTAAAACAATTATCTATCGGATGTCCCTTGTTTCTGTGATAATGGCAGTAATGATCCTCTCTCCACCAATCCAGCTTATTTATTGGATCCCAGTTACTAGGTTTATCAGGAAGTGTAAGATATCCATTGTCAACCAAAGTCTTAAGGATCACATTGTAAGGTTCTGCCAACTTGGTATAGACTCACTTTCGAAATGACTTCTTAGGCTTATCTGCATATTGAGGTTTAGGAGCATTGTGAGCATTGCCAGCTTCTTGTTGTTTTGCTACATAGATAACGTTGGAGAGATTGAAAGCGGGCTCTTTAACTTTAGGAGCATCAACAACCCCATCATTAACAACATACTTGTTTTTATTCCAAGGTTTGTTCTTGTCTTTGCCATTGCCTTTAGCATCTTTATTAATAACAATATCCCCTTTTCTTATAGCTACATCCTCAATTCGATATGCACTTTCAACCATGTCATTGAAAGAAGAGAATAGTTGTTTCCTTAAATCATAATATAGCTCAGGCACAAGAGTGTTGACGAAAATGTCAATCTTTTCTCTTTCAGGTAGCGGATGAGGATATCTAGAATACAATGACCTCCAACGTTGTAAGTAAGTTGAAAATGGCTCACCTTGATGTTGTCTTAGATTACCGAGATCTATCATGGTGACAGGTTGTTGGATGTTGTAAGAATAATGCTGGGTAAATCATTGAGACAACTTATCAAAAGTCTTAAGAGGTGGTGTCAATTTTGCAAACCATTCTAAAGCTTGGCCTCTTAAGCTTCGAGGGAACAGTCATAGAAGAAATGTGTCTTCATGAAGAAAGTCCATGCTAAGAGTGTAAAAGTCACGCACATGGTCATGGGGGTCACCATTTCCATCATACTTGTCATATTTGGGAACCTCAATATCCCTAGGAAACGGGGCCATGTATAGACTTTTATCAAAAGGAAGAGCACAAATTGATTCTACAAAAGAGACCTTTGGAGGCTCTCTTTCTAATGCCATTTGGGTAAGGCATTGATTTGTCCGATGCAGTTCTTCCTGAAGGACTTCCAATTCAGTTGGTACTCTTTGTTGGACAATTTGTCTGACATCATAGCCGGGAGGAAGCTTGTATCCTCTAGAAGTCATATATTGAAAATATTGATCACCATTGCGCTCTAAAAGCTTATGCATCATTCGTTGGGAGACCACATCTTGTTCAAATCTCATAAGATCCTCACTAGAAATCTCATCATCAGCCTCTACCTCATGTTGAGAGGGAGGAGGTCTAGGAGGTGAAGAAGGCATACCAAAAGTAGGTCTTGGAGGAGATCTTGGTGGCGTGTTGTTGCCATTGTTGTCGTTAAAAAGAGGTCTATGCTCATAGTTACTAGTCTCGAGTTGCTCATAAGACATTCCTCTATAAGTCATATGTCTAGCAGCATCCATCCTTTGTTGATTATTTTCTTTTTCTAAGCGTTCTTGGTTATCCTTATGCTCAAAGTGTTCTTGCAAGCGTTGGAATTTTTCTTGTTCAGTCAAAGTGAGAAAGACACTGTCTGTGTTTTTGGGGGTCTTGAATGCGGAAAAGAGGAAACCTCCTTTGTACCATGGGGTAGCCTTAGAATCTTCAGATTGGTTAGAACTAGAACTATTGTTGCTAATGGGTGCTCGTGAGCATCTAGTTGGAGAAGGTAACTATGTATAATTGAATGGAGGATGACTCTCCTGCTCAAATTGAGACCGCGTTGTAACCGGCATGAAAAGAGATGTTGGTTGACTAATAGAATGAGACAAAGTTTCTCAAATTTGAGATAAGAAAAGCTAATAAAGATCGCTTGTCAAAGTATAACAATAGAGAGATGGCTCATCAAAAGTGCTCAAGCACTTACAACAATCAATTGACTAAAGCTGAGTAGTGAGCAAGAAGCTCAATAAGCAAGTAGCTAGAGAGGTAACCGTGATGCAACAAGTGATCAAGAGTAGCATTCGTTAAACTCAAATCCAATAGTTTTAGCTCATTTGTTTCAGTCTAGAACAAATCTAAGCATGTAGATAACAAGCCAGCTTTAGGTAAGAATAGAAAAAGACATTCTACGACAGGTTAAAATGCAAGTTTAGCAACTCTAGATTGCAATAGCAACAAGACAGCAAAAAGGTTTTGGGCGATACTTTCCAGGTAGACAGGGTGATACTTCTCAGTTGGGTGATACTTTGCCTTAAGCCAGGTGATAGACCTCAATATACCAGAGCGATAGACTTCAAGAAAAGAAAGTGATAGACAACAGGCGCAAACTATCGCGCGATATTTCTCGGGAAGGCGTACGATACTGTTGCAGATTTGGGCGATTCTTTGACTAGTGAACATAAAAATCTTAGTTTTGAAGCATTTTGATCAAGTTCAAATGTTGGATAGTGCAATTTCTCAATTTGACAAGTAGTAACAGTAGATAAAAGATAGGTTTGCAAACAGTATAGGACCAAACATGTCATAGAACACTTGAAACAAGGGCAAAAGCAACCTTGCGAAGACAAGCACGTGTGATATCAAAATAGAGAACCTTATGAATGCTACCATTTGTTTGAATGTTTAGAACGTTTACACTGGTATAGCACAATCAAAGACAATTCAAGCAATTACTACCTAGAAGGACAAGGCTCATTACCTAGCAACTTGGCCCACAACTTGATGCTCCCTTGCCTCACACCAAGTGGTTGCCCACAAGAGATATTTGCATCATCATGGAAGTGTCAAAAACACAACCAAAGGAACACATATGGTGAGTGTCTTGGGGTGATCCGGGTAAGTCCACCTGGATCAATCCTTGCACCAAGAAGCTAAGTGGCTAAAATAAGGTGGCTTCTATCTAATGGTTCGTAGTAAGGGCTTCCATTCATAACACCCCTCTTGCTCCTCATAAAGGACTAGGACCTCATGGCCTCAAGAGTACCTTAAGCATTCTTGCTCAATGCTTTCCCCATGGTCACAATCCCATGAGCTACTAACATCAAGCGAAGACAAGTGTTATGTCTACCAAGGTTTTGTGTCCTCGATAGCCTTGAGATTATAGTGAGTTGGAATCACTCGCCACCAAGGAAAATGATGACAAGGTTGTCCCCACTTGGGTCATTCCTCTTGATTGCTCAAGACCAGGCCCGCTAAAGGATCCTATACTAAACAAAGAATGGATGATTTTTGAGGTTCAAGGTTTTTGGTTCACCACAAGGGTGAAGAGCATACTCCCCTATCCCAAAAACTTCTCCCAAACACACCAAGCAAAGTTTTAATTACCCCCTTGCTTTCAAAATCCCAAGATGGGTCAAGATTTCTGTTTCACCACAAGGGTGAAGAGCATACTCTCCTACCACCTCAAAATTCCTACAACAAGGTATTAAGTGCCTATGAAATGAAACTAGTATATGCCGCACTTAATAAAGAAAGCAATTAAACAAGCACTTGATTTGGTTTTTATGTTTAGGGAAGCCCTGCAAAAACCATTAGTAGCCCTCTTTGACATGCGTTCTTTTGGAAAATTTCAAGCAATGAGAGCACCTACAAGCACAACTTGTTAGCTCCACAACGGTTAGCACATCAAAAATCAGATAATCTGCATGTAAAATAGCTAATCAAATGATAAAATCTAAAAATGAAACCATCATGGTTGGATTAGGCTCAAAAAGACCTTTCCAATGATATATCACACTTTTATTTTCAATACCATTTGCGATACTTTTCTATCTGTGCGATATTTCGCTCAACACCAGGCGATACTTCGCCCAAGACCAGGCGATATTCTCTGCTATAGCTAGGTGATACTTCTGATAGGTGAAGTATCACATGCGCATATAGAGGTATATTGCACGATACTTCTGGAAAGTATTGTACAACAATCTGAGACTAAAAAATACAGACTAAAAATTAAGCTAAAAACTTGCCAAAAAATTGACGAAAAATGATGGAAATACAGAAAAGGAAGGGACAAAGCTAGTCTACTTTGCCCCACAGTGGGCACCAAAAATGTGTGCTATAAATGTGTCACACTTCTATGGATCATTACATGCAAGGAAACTCAAGAATGAGCCCTCACAAATCAATCCATAGCTCCCTAGGCATGGAGTGCAAGGGCTTTTAAGAATGCTGTTAGCTAGAGCTATTTAGCCTATAACCTTGCTAGTAAACCATGCAATGGGAGATTCAATGAAGACAAGGGAAAGAATGTCAATATCCTCAAGAATCAAGAATGAAAATGCAATGCAATGCTATGCTAGAAATGGAAATGCAAGCTAAGATATGAAAGGAAATATGCAAGTGTTATAACCCAAGCTAATTAATCTATGTGAGCTAATCTAGAGCATAGAAATGAAGCTAATCTAAGAAAGCATAAATATGAAGCTAAGCTAAGAATGCAAGAATGAGATGTAGATGCTAAGAATGCTCCAAATCTTCAAAAGCTCCAAAGTGACCTAGAAATCCTGGAGCATAAAGTTAGCATAAAAAGTTGGGGATCGAGAATGAAGAAGAGAGCTCTCCTTTTAAAGGAAATGAGAAGGAATGGACCATGGAGATTAAGAGGCAAAATATTTAATCAAGGGTGGAGCTTGAAAGAGGAGCAATCCATGTGCACAAATATCCTCCAATGAGAAAATAGGAGTTGACTTTTGTGTCCATATGAGACAAAAAATGTTTTTCCCTTTTTTATAAAATAAGAATAATGCTTTATTTGTGCAACTTAGGATAAGAGGAAAAGTGGGGGCTTTTTATTTATTAAAAAGGGAGGGAATATTCTTTTTAATCAAATAAAGACTTAGGATAAAATGGTTAGCCCATAGAAAATAATCGAATAAATGATAGAGCTAGGATTTGATCAAGAATAAGCAATTTATGATTTAGCAAAAGGGGCTAGTAGTCTAGGTGACCATTTTTGGGTGTATACAATCCTCAATAAATAAATAAATAAAACCACAAAAATATTAACTATTATAACACCCCACCTTAATGTTTACTTGGGGAGTTTACAAAAATGGGTATCAAACCCAAATTTTTACAAAAATCTACAACTTGATCTTATATACAAGGGAGTGATTTGATTTTCTTCAATTGGAGCTAAATCCAAGTCTTCAAGAGTCTTCTTTAACCATAGGGGAATTTTGGAGGCATGGGCACAACTTGTACATTCATATTTGACAAGTGGATTGTGCCTTTGTGAATGTCCCATGATATGTCACCTGAAATAAAGAAGAGAAGAGAACAAAAAAGCACAAGTAGATTTATCATTATAGGGATCTACCCTAGATACAAATTTGTATAACCTTTGAAAATAAACTCATAATTTGCAACATAAACTAATTCAACTTTAAAGAAACTTTTATAACTTTAAGATTGATAAGTGTTAGAGATGAACCCATAAGCTTGCACTAAATTGCAATCAAGATAACATGATATCAAGATAAAACCACATGTACCAAGTCCAAAAAGAGAAATCTAGGTACCATAAACATAATCCATCCTCTCATCTCAAAATAAACATACTAATACACAAATGACCACAAACAAGGCCAACTAATAAAATCTTCATCAACACTACATCAATCACATGGACATAGACATCCCACTAACCAGTCATTTCACTGCAAGTGAATGGGTGATCAATCCACAACTTGCATGACTCATGATCTAAGAAATTAAGTATGCAAACTCATCATCAGATTAGTAATTTACAAAGAGGTATGAGAGAGAATAAACCATAATCCAAGCATAACATCAAGATCCATAAACAAGGAATCATTAAGGAGATAATAATCTAAACAAACATTAAGATAAACTTAACAAAAATTGAAAAATGCTAAATAATAATCTGAACTAAGGATTATGAGTGAGAAAAATATATTGCCTTCCAAATATATTAGAAATCCAAAAAATTCCAAGCAGGATTTTAAGAACATCATCCTCACCATGAGGGAAAATAGCCAATTGATAAACATCAACTGAAGTAAGTGCATACCAAACATTGGATGCAAGGAAAGTCCATGGGTCCCTTCGTAGAATAAACCAAATGAGTTAACCTTGAAAATTCGGCTCTCAATGCAACTTACAAATAAAATGCATATCAATAAATGGTATAAAAACCTAAAATTCCACCATGAGCATATAATAGATATTGTAAAAGCATAAAATTGCAACTATGGGAAAATAAATAGATCAAATAAAAATTGATAGCAATTAATGCTAAATAATGAAGTCAATAATAATCCACAAGAAGGCAATGTTGTTAGATAACTTACAATACTAGAAAAAATTAAAATTGAGCAATGCATTGAATTAAACATATGGCACATATTTTAAAAAGGGTGAGAAACATTATAATGAACTATAAAAGCATGACAATATTGATTACCATTACTTTTCCAAGACTTTTGATTATTTTGATTCATAGGCTTCTTATCTTTTTGTTTTTTAAAGTAATTGTTGGTCACATGACCATCTTTCCCACAATAGGTGCAATGGAGTCTTTTATGAGGGTCATTCTCCTTATGGTTATTATTATTATGATTATTACTATGATTATTGTTATTATAATGAGGCCTAGAATTATAATTGTTATTGTTATTGTTATTAGATCTAAAGTTAGGATTTTGATTTTTAGAAATAAAAGCATGTTCATTAGATGTAAGAGTTCTAAATTGAATCAACTTAGCTTCCTCTTGATGCGATAAATTTTGAAAAATAATATAGGTTAATTGATTTGCTAAAGTAGGAATAGATAATTGAGAACGCACACTGGTTATAAATTGTTGAAATTGCCTAGGAAGATATTTCTTTAAAATAATATGAATTAAACAAATATCATTAATAGCAACTCCTAAACCATTTAATTGACTTCTAATAGAATCAAATTTTAATAAAAAATCATCCATGGTCTTGAAATCTATATACCTGAGATCCTCCAATTCATCTTGGAGTTGAGTCTTTTTGGATTCATTCGGACTGTCATAGGTTTTTTTCAAAATGTCCCATGTTGCATGGGTTGTAGTACAGCTAGAAATAAGTACATATAAATATGGACTAGGAGAAATGTCGATAAGGCCAAGGGCCTCCTCATTTTTTACGTTCCAAGCATCTATATTGGCTTGAGCTGCAATGCTAGTTGGAGCAGAAGTCACACTAGTAGAAATGTCTAACATGTTCTTAATTAGAAAAATAAATGTTCAAATGTACATTTTCCATGCATTGTAATTAGTACTATTTAACTTAATTCCAGGCATAAGCGTAGACATGATTGAATAATTAAATGAATTTTATTTTTAGGATGGGACAAAATCACCTCAGAAACAACGATAAATAACTTCCAAAAAAACTTAAAATCAAATTTAACTTATGTTAATTATGTATGGAATAATGAAAACTGGCAATTAATTTTTTGTTTAATCATGTAAAAAATGATTAAATGCTTTTAAAATTTGAATTTAAACATAAAGTAAATGATGAAATGATTAAGTATTAGTAAATTTAAACTTTAAAACACAAAACTTTAGAATTGGAGTAAGATTTAAGTGAAGTTTGAAATGCAGTTAAACGATTAAGCATAATTTTAAACTAATTAAATAATAAAATTAAACTAATAATTTTTTTTAAATAATTAATCTAATCAATATATGAAAACTATTTTGAACAAATGAATAAACTAAAAACAAAACAATGATATTAAAAAATTATAATGAAACAAATATAAAGCGGCCAAATTAGCTAAAAGAAAGGTCAAACTAGAATCCAGACTAAGACTAAACTTAACAAACATTGATTTCAAAAATAAGAGAATATATAGAATAATTGCACTAAAGTAACTCAGAACCAAAATGACTGATCTTAGAGGACGAAACAACCAAAGCAAAGAATAAACAAAACAAAAAGAGCACGCAAACTGGAAGAAGTAGGTTATGCAAGGTCTGTAGTAGGAAAAGAATAAAATTAAAAAGAGAAATATAAGGAAGATGTAATGGAAGAGAGGGAGAAGAAGAGAATTAGAAACCACAAAGATAGGGAATAAAAGTTAGTGCAAGCTGGAGTGACCAGACCATGCAAGGAAAATGTAGACAAGGATGTGAAACAGGTCACGCAAGGCAAGTTTGGGAGGGAAAACTCCAAATTTAACTAGAAAGAGAAGAAACCAGGTACACAAGGTAGAAGGAATAGTAAGAAAAGGATAGAATGTTGCATGCTCATACAAGATTTAAACTCATGCAAGAACTGGTAAAAGAGATGGTTTAAACTCACACAAGGTTTAAAATAAGAAGAGAACATAAAAAGGTATTTGGACAGAGAAAATGAGGTAAAAGGATAATGAAATTAGGTAAAAAATATAATGTTGGGATAGGAAAAGAGGTAAAGAAATACGATGAATAGTTTTCAGCTCATGCAAGGAGGAAATAAAGCCAATAATATGACTGGTTGTGCAAGGAAGTGGAAGTTACAAAAAGAAGAGAGATGGAAACAAAGGGCCAACTCACACAAGGTAGGAGAAGAAGCTCCAAGCTGGAAAAAAAACACTACACAAGGTGAGATAGGTTAGTTCACGCAAAAATGAGAAGATGATACCAGAAAAATGATACAAGATTTGTAATTGATATAGATTATATAAATTGATATATCTTTCTTGTGTTTTCCTACTTACAAATTATAAGAAATACATAGATAAAAACATAGATAAATTTTAGAATAACAGAGATTAGAAAATAACTGAGAACTAGATTATAAAAAAGAGATAAATACAATTTTAATAGAGCTACCATTCAACAACATATCACATAGATTTATAAAACAATATTAAGAAGCATGCATGCATAAAGATAAAAAATAGAAATGTTAGAAAATATGCACAAATGAGAGAGGCAAAAGATCTGAAATGTTAGTATTGAAAATATGAAATATAGATGAATATAAGCCTTCAAATAAATAGAAAAAAAAAAAAAAAAAACCTTGTGGTTTCCCGACAGAGGTTAACTAAGGTAAATGAAAATGGGCTTAGTGGTAAATCGACCAAACCAAAAAAAATTTAAATACAACTCTCTGGTGGCAAGTTGACCAATGAGGGTTAGTGAAAACAAGAGACCAATAATAAAACCTACAACACAAAATTTAGAACATGAAGCTCAAGATTCTCTCTTAAACAAGAGTCTCCAATGAGATGTACTCCCAAGAATGGTAACCTTCAAAACTACACTCAAACAAGGATTAGAAATCAAAGCTTTGATACCATGTAAAGAAAAAAAATGAGAGCAAGTAAAGAAAGTAATCCAAGAGAGATAGATAATTAAGGAGATGTTGTAATACCCGAAAAATGGGCTATAAGTTCATTAACCTCCTATATCGACACATCGAACGAAATCGACATTGAAGTTCTAACCTAAGGCACATCTAACATCATCGAATCCTAATTGATTATCTCAAATTCTGCATCAGGGAATATTCCTAGTAATACTCCTATTTATCCTAGTTATCTTTAATTTAATAATTATTTGGCGATAAATCTTATTTATCCTAAAGTTTGATTAATTGAATATTCTCAATATTTAATTAATTAGATTTAATACTGCCACTTAATTATTTAATTGGATTTAATTATATTTATTCCTAAATTGTATTATTCCATTTTGACAATAAATCAAATATCTTATGACTAATTGATTAAATTCTTATTTAATTAATTAAAGTCAATTGTCAAATTTAATGATATTATTTTTTAATAAAAGTTTGATTTTACTAATTGATTAACCCATAAATTAATTGTTTTATTTTTAAAATCAGTTAAGTTGAGGATAAATCACTTTATTTATTTATTTAATTCATATTAATTATGCACATCCAAAAAGCAGTTAAACTTCAAATCAGAAAATCAATTTAAGTTGTAAAAATAAACTCAACTCTCTTTTGAGTCAAAAGCTAATCTCAACTTCTGATTTAAATCAAAAAGTTGTTTCTGCATGATTTTTTGTGAGTTAACTATCTTTAATTCCTTGTTGACTCAAAAATCAACAGAGTGATTTATGGCTTTTCCATGTATCCCCAAAGCCCTAGATTTTTATAAAACAAGGCTTCAGCTCTTCACAAATCATCTCACAGGTTTGCATACTTACTCTGCCAAAATCAATCCATGAATTTGCACAATCTCGTTGGTGAATCAATATCTGAAGAATTGAAGCTTCTTTGCAAATCAAAAACTTTTGTGAGATCATTCTTATTTGCAATTCATTGTAGCTTAGTTTACATATCAAGTTTTTCATCTAAAATAGATTCATATCAACATTTCATCTTATTGCATAGAAAAACCAAAAAAATAGATTAATTTGCATTCATCTCATATCTAGATTCTGCATTCAAATCCTTCATTTAGGTGTTGTCAAAGTCACTGATCTCGGTCCAATCTGAGAATACATACTCGCACCTACTAGAAGGCAGTAAATCACCTGGTTAGATTAGTTTCCATTTCACTGCACTATTTTGATTTTAACTAACCTCTAATGTTTTACTGAAGTGTTGTGTCTATAGCTAGGTACAAAATTCACAGACACAGATGTTACCATGAGAAAACCAAGAACTAGGAGCAAGTATCCAAAATCCAACACAAGGAGACAAGAAGATTTTGAAAGGGGAAAAGAAAAACCGCTTGTGATATTATGAAAATGGAAAACCCAGAGAGAGAGAGACAGATCATTTACAATAACTTCATAGAGATAAAATAAGAGAGGAGAGCATCTCTTTTATAGAGATGAGGAGAGGAGTTAGTAAGTAACTCACCAATCTATGAATGTCATCATCCATAATGGGTGTGTACAAAGTGTCCAGATCCTCTTAAGGAGGATAAACTAATTTCCTTATTAAACGAATTACAAAATGTGACATGTCCTCCCACTTGTATTAGAGGAAAAAATACAAGCAGGTCTTCTAAAGGAATCTCTAATTAAACAAAGAAGGATACTATGATTTATCCTCAAATAAATAAATAAATACAACCAAGTATAGATTAAATATTCTAACAAATAGTTTACCAAGTTCTAAACCTAAAATTGATGTACGATATTTTGTTGAGGAGGCCATGGATCCATGAAATGCAGGCGGTGCCTTCTACTTATCACCAATATTTATAATTTCCATACATGCGCCAAGAAATAACTATCATTGGAGACTTAAACCCATTTCAAATATTGTAACAATATCATATGGGGTACATATTCTTGTGTGCCACACAATAGTGAAATTCCTACTTCAAACGTATCCCAAGAACAAAAAAAGGAAGATATCCCAAGTTCAATCTCAAGTTCAAATATCAAATAGAAAGAGAAATAAAATTCAAAGGATCAAACTACCAACACAAGTAACAAAGATGCAATTCCTTCTTCATCTAACAAAGGCAAAGAAAAAGTGAAATTTTTAGAATCAAATGAAGAAATTCATAATCCCAACTTTAAATTTTTCTATCCAAGAGGAAAAAGAATCAAAATCCTCTAGATGTGAAAAATGAAAAGAAAAAATGAAATGTTATAAAAGATGGATAATATGATGAAGAATTTTGAAAAATAGTGCAAATTACATCAAAAGGGGGTAGGAGAATATTCCTTATCAATAATAGGCATGCCTACTTCTCCTAGATATCATGGAAAAATGCAAAGATATAATGAAAACTTTGTAAGTCCTAGCAATTTCTTAAATGAAGAAGAAGACAATGAGATCTTAAATTGGCTTTATAAAAATGATGAAGAAGAAAGTTCAAACAAAAGATTCCAACACATTAGCATTCCCACACATCGATATGGGAAAGGTTATCAAATCATGAAAAATATGGGATATCAAGGAACAAGGCCTATTGGGAAGAGAAAGGAAGGATTTTTGGAATTAATAGAAACCACATGGAGATCAAGAAAAGGAAAAATCAGGATTAAGGTATCTTGAACAATGTTCTAGTCAAAATAAGTCTTCTCATTGTTATGAACAAATCAACAAGTTAGATTCTTCTAGTGATGATGACTCAAATAAGTGGGAATGGGACTCATTATCCAATGGATCTTTCCACCACAAAGAAATTGATGTCATTCACTCCTATACACAAGTACTAAAAGAGAGATAACATTCAAATCAAGAGGCATCAAGCTCAAATGCTCGAAGTTCCAACTCACAATGGGTAGGAGAGTCATATGTACCTTCATATTCTCAAAGTTCCAACTTACAATGGGCAGGAGAGTCATATGTACCTTCATTCTTAGGAGGATCTAGTGTTAGGTTAAACTTGCAAGATTTTTACCCATAAGAAAATCAAGAGGACTCTAGTCAAGAGGATTTTGACCCAGTATATATGGATCATTTAGAAGAGGCCCATGTTATAGACCTAAACGATATAATGTATGAGCCTTCAAACAAAATTATGACCCTAAACCCTATGAACCCAAATGAAATTGATCATTTACCACGTTTTCATCCTAAATTGATTAATTGGGATCAATTGGAGCCAAATGACCTACCTATTTTCAAAAATTACCACTCTTTGGCCTTATACCTAAACATGGTTCAACCTTCTTTCATCATGGGATCATATTAGAAAGCAAAAAGTGAGTGATGTGTCAAGATTCTTAGTAAAAAAGAGAAATATAAAATGAAAATAAAAATGAGAATATCTTGTGGTGAAAACTACTGTAATAGTACTAGGTCATGAAAAAGTAAAAATAAATGATGAATCTAAAGGTCAAAGCCCAATAGTGGCACCTAAAGATGAGAAGCTTGACACCTTAACAAAGAACTATGATGAAAGGTCTTCTATTTTAATTGAGCCAACATAAAAGTCAACATTGGGACCATGGAAGAACCAAAGTTCACCAACCTAGCTGCATCATTAACTCAAGAAGAAAGACAAGAGTTCATTGAATTGTTTAAATAAAGTCAAGTGAATTTTGCATGGTCATATAGAGATATGTCAAGGTTAGATCCAGATCTTATCATGCATCACTTGAACATAGCACCAGGAGCTAAGTCGATCAAGAAAAAATTGAGGAAAATGCATCCCCACATAGCACTCTTGGTCAAAGAGGAATCACAAAAGCTCTTAGATACAAGATTCATAAGGCCCATTTCCTATGGAGAATGGATTTCAAACATAGTGTTGGTTTCAAAACCAGATAAGAGCATAAGAGTGTGCATAGATTTTAGGGATGTTAATAAAGCATGCCCTAAGGATGACTTTCCCTTTCCAAGCATTGATACAATAGTGGATTTGATAGAAGGTCACTCAATTCTTTCACTTATGGATGGATTCAGTGTTTATAACCAAATACATATAGTTCCCGAGGACCAAGACAAAACTACATTCACATGTTCTTGGGAAACATTTTGTTGAAATGTGATGTCCTTTGGGCTTAAAAATTCTTGAGAAATATATCAAAAGGATATGACTACAATATTCCATGACATGATGCATAATTTTATGGAAGACTATGTTGATGATATCTTAGCTAAGTCACACACAAGGAAGGAACGCTTGCCTATTCTAGAGAATATTTTTACAAGATTGGAATAATTCAAAGTTAGATTAAACCTAAAGAAGTGTGTTTTTGGTATATAATCTAGAGAGCTAATTAGTTATATTGTGTCTACGGAATAGAGGTGGACTCTACAAAAGTCAAAGATATCATAAAAATGGGGGAACCTATAAATATAAGCCAATTAAGATCATTGCAATGAAGAATTCAATCAATAAGAATATGTGTTTCACAATTGGTGGAGAAATGTCATCCTTTCACATAATTACTACATAAAGACAACATTCAGATGGGACAATCAATGTGGAGAATCTTTTGCACTCTTGAAGAAATACTTGGAAAATCCACCTATATTGATATCACCTATTATGGGAAATCCATTACTTCTTTACATTTCAATAATAGAAAGACCATTGGGGCTTTTGTTAGCACAAGAAGATGAAAATGGAAAAGAAGAATACATCTACTACATTAGTATAACTTTGGTAAAATATGAGCTAAATTACACATTCATAGAAAGGGCATTCTTAGCATTGTTTTTTTCTTCCCAAAAACTATGTCATTATATGTTAGCACACAAGATCAAGCTCATAGAAAAGATAGACCCTCTCAAGTATCTTCCTAGCAAAATATCTCTAACTGGACCATTAGATAAATGGGTCATGATATTAAGTGAATTTGATATTGAATATGCGGACCAAAGGGAAATCAAAGGGAAATTGATAGATGATAAACTAGAAGAGGCTCCATAAACAAATGATGAACCTATTCAAGAATAATTTCTAGATGCAAACATCTTGATTGTTGAAGCCAAAATATGGAATCTTTATTTTGATGGGTCATATACTCAACATGGCTTGGGGGTAGGAATACTCCTCATAACTCCCCAAGGCTACACAATTCTAAAATATTACAAAATCCTATTTCCATGTACAAACAATATATTATAATATGAAGCATTAGTAATTGGTAATACAAATCTATGGAGATTATCAATTGGTCATCAACGAGATTAATGATGATTATCAAATGAAGGACAAGATAATCCCTTATAAGAAGATGATTGTTGATCTTGAAAGAAGTACTTTGCCATGGTAAATTTTGAGAAAATTCAAAGAAGTGAAAATAAAGTAGTAGACACAATGGCTACCCTAGCCTCTCTTCTATAAGTACCTGATTGAAATTCTAAATATGAATTCTTGGTGGAAGAATTGGTGAAACCCACTTACAACTTACTTGAAGCCCAAATAATTTTCCTTCATGTGGATCATGATTCCCCTTTTTATGGTCCTATTTATACCTATTTCAAAGATAATATCTTACCTATGGACCAATCCCAAAACCAAAAAAAATAAATTATTTGACAAGCCTCAAGATATACCCTTGTATCTGACACAATGTAACATAAAGGTCTCGACGGAATGCTTCTTAGATTTCTAGAGAGGGAGGAGTCAAAATCACATTAAAAGAAATTCATGAGGGAATTTTTGGGTCACATTTTAGTGGTTTTACCTTAGCCAAGAAACTTCTTAGGATTGGGTACTACTGGATGACTACAGAGAAAGATGCTTGCCAATTTGTTAAGATATGTAAAAAGTGCCAATACCATGAGAACTTGATACATGTACCAGCCTAGGAGTTTCATCTATTGACCACACCTTGTCCCTTTTATAAATGGGGGTTCAATTTAATAGGGATGATATGCCCACCTTCATCCAATGGTCACAAAAATATTATAATTGTGATTAAATACTTTACCAAATGGGTTTAGGTTGTGCCTTGAACAACTGCTATGGGGAAAAAATTCTATGTTCATTTTGAACCACCTCATTTGTAGACATGGTATCCCACATGCCATAATAATATACAATGGAAAGCAATTTAATAATAAGGATATTGATGAATTATGTGGGAGATTCCACATCATACACCATTATTCCTCAATTTTATGATCCTCAAATAAATGGCCAAGATGAGGCTTCAAACAATAACATCCTTAAGATTATGAAGAAAAAATTTGATAAATCTAGAAGGTATTGGCACATTCAATTGAATCCAACATTATGGGCCTACAAAACAAGTATTAGAACACCTATGGGAACAACACCTTTTTTTTTTGGTTTATGGGGTTGAAGTAGTGTTTCTCTTAGAGGTAGAAATCCCATCTTTGAGAGTCTCTTTACATGGCTTATTGATAGAAGAGGACTATAGAGTGGATGGATTACAACAACTTGAGTTACTTGAAGAAAATATAAAAAAATATTATGAACATCTCAAGGTCTATCAAAATAGGATGTCAAGAAATTACAATAAAAAGATCAAATGTAGAGAGTTTCAAATTGGAGATCTATTACTAAGAGAAAACCCTAAGAACCAGCAAGATAGGGAAAAGAAAGGGAAATTTGAGGAAAATTGGCTAGGACCTTTTGTTGTAACATCTTCCTATGGAATGAGAACATACAAACTAGCTAATTGTGATGGAGAGGAATTTCAAGAGCCCATCAATATCATCCACTTAAAGAGGTTTTATACATAATCATATGAAAGTGTATAGGATGAAAAAGTATCAAATGAGAAAGTATGAGATGAGAGAGTATCACACCTTGTACAACAAAAATTTATCATGAAGAAATCCAAAAACATGAAAAAGTGATTCTGAAAAAACATCAAATATGAAAAAAGTCCAAAAACAATGGAAAATAGATCTTGAAGAAACCAGGAAAAGGTCCTGAAAAAAAATTGTTATCTTGGTGAAAACACAGCAATAGGCACCTTGATAATACAAAAAATTTGAAAAGGAGAAAAAAAGAGAAAAAGAGAAAAAAGTGGCTTGGTGAAAACCTCGTAAACAAGTGCCTTGGTAGCAAAAAGAAAAGAAAAAAAAAAGAGAACAATGCAATAAACTCAAGTGGTGAAAACCTGGTAAACAAGCGCTACTTTCCCTATGTTAAGTCAAGCCTTTTGCATCTGCATTTTCCACCATCATTGTATATACCCTTACATTCTGTCTTTTGTATGTACAAATGTATAAATGATATGCATTATATTTCCCATTAATTTTATTATTAATTATATTTAATTAAGTGCATTACATCATTTGTACAAAATGATATATGTACAGATAAATAAATTATATGTATGTAATAAAATATCATTTGTACATTTGTTTATTATTAATTATATTTAATTAAGTGCATTACATCATCATATTAGTTTGCATTTAAGTGCATTAACATTAAATTTTGTGCATATTCATTAATTATTAAGTTTACAGTGCATTTATTACATTAGGTCATTATTCGTTATTCATACCATCAAATTGCATTGCATTCCACATCATTAATCTAGTAACATTAAAATCACATTGAATTGCATCATTGTAATCATATAGGTAAGAATTAAAGCATAATCTAAACATTAATAATTAAATCATAAAATTGCATCCATATAACATTGCATTCAAAAGTACAAAAACATAGATAAAATCATGTAGAACTTCATATATTTGCATCATGCATATATCATCAAAATATCAAAGTCCAATATACCATGATATCATATGGATAAATACATCATAAAGTCTATCAAGATTTCATCAAAGGTTTGATATCAAAATATACAACAAATGTTTTCAAATGTATATAATTAAATGTCCAACAAGAGTACATCATCAAAATTTGAATCAATGTCAATATACATCATCAATATTCAATCATGATGATCAACTTGGGGTAATCTAACTCTCTTCATCCCCTATATCTATGTCTTCACCTGAATCATATGAAATGGCTATGGATATAGGCCTCACACCGTCAATGTTCCAAAGGTTATCTATTTTGAAATTAAGCACAATTCGATTAGTTAAATCATCTAATTGATAATCTAATGTCAATCATTTATCCTAAAATCTATTTTATCATCTTGATTGCATCAAATTTACTTACTTTAGATCTTGAGGATAGAAAATCAACTCATCAACCTATCAACCTATCAAATTGACATCAATACCAAATCAACTAAATGATTGTGTTTGGCATCAAACACACTTGATTTTCATCAAAATAAGTTTTTTATTCACAAATTCAACTGAGTCATATTCCAAATTGATTTTTATTGGGAAACAAATTAAAATATTAATATAAATCAAAATTCCAAAAATCAACCAAACCATCCAAAATCATTTCAATTCCTTTCCTAAGGGGGCATACATATCATATCAACATCATAATTCAAATCAAGGATTCATATCACAGTTTTTTATCATCAGGGGAAACATGATTCAAAATCATCATTAGGGGCAACATGATTCAAAATCATCATCAAGGTATCAAATTTTCTCAAAATTTGAATCAAGAGAGCGCATCAAGGTTTTATCACTGTGACATCATTTTTTTGTCATTCAGACATCAAAACGGTATTAGTTATCAGATCAGTCATCAAATTCAAATAAGACATCAATGAATTAGATAATCAGACATTCTTTGAGCCAATGTGCTTTACACATTGATTCAAAGAGGGGCATTTGTATACACCTTAAAATTGGCAAGGCAGTTAAATCATTAATTGACTAAAAATCAAGCCAATTGGATTAACTAAACACAAAAATTAGATAATTATGCAATTGATTTAATCAATTAATTGTATAGTTCAATCAAATTTAATCCAACCTATTCTAATCAAAGACATGGCTAAATCAATTAATTACTTTAATTAATAAATCTTAAGTACCTCACCAACCACATAAGGAAAAAAACTCAATCAACCAATGAGGTGAGAGTATTTTGATTACATGGACCAATAATAACCTTTGCTATCTCAACCCTCAATTTTACTTTTCAATCTTGACCACTCAATTTGTCTCTTTGTCCTAATATTTGGAACACCTAACTCACCTACTTGGCTAATCATGAGTTAACTCAACCCTCATATAACTCACTCTCCTAATTTTGGAAATCC